>OX101823.2:7585623-8185623 GCA_944452925.2 Chrysolina oricalcia | reverse complement strand
GAGAAAATCATGATTCAGAGAGGCTTGTCGGTTTTAGGCAGTTTAACGATCAATAAACCACCAAGTTACATAGTCCATTTTGAAGTAGACATTTTAACAATTGAAATAATCACTTATAGACTTTCGAAATACACAAAAACACCAGAAAAATTATTGTTCGTGGAAGATAAGTGTTTTTTTTTTCGAAAAATGTACTTAACTCGAAAACTAGTCGTCTTCTGAATTGTGAAAAAATCATGCTCAGTCGACACCAAAAAAGACATATTTCTGCTAAATAATATTTCATCTAAATTAAATCACTTATACGCGAGAAAAAATATAATGAAAAATCGGTGTTTTGTCATTTTGGCAGTTAATTTGAGGTTATGTCGAAAAGTGTGAATACAAAAGTTTTTGGTTCGTTTATTGTCTACAACTTTTCCATCGAATATTTTCCACTAAGAGGTCAAGTTTCGCCGCAAATCGCAAAAAAAAACGTTTTCAACCCCTAAACTACATCCCCATTTCACCATTTCGAGTGTTTTGTATTTAAAAATTTTTTTCCTTAAAGTTGGAACCTCAACACCATTTTCCACCTGGTCCTTGCCTGTTACTTTTATCTTTTTACAAAAACTATAGGTTTCAGTCTATTTGGGGTATGTCCGTTCCTGACTTTGTAGCAAAACAACTGACTCATGCATTTGCAAGCTCATCGAAGGAATTTATTTATTCAGTCAATCGCCAAAATTCGGGTGGTTTTCTATATTTACTTGGAGAGTTATCAAAGAAAAATATTTTTCATTTTGTAACTTAGGGCCCGTAATTTAATAACGAAGGATTTTAGAAAAAAAAGTTTCATGAAGTACTCTTGATATTTTGACCCCAGGAAAAGAAGGAGCCCTGCCCTGTATAATTATACTTCATTCGAACATATTCTACCAGGTTATTTCCTGTTACTTTACGTCCAATAGACAAAATTACACTCGTAAGAGTAAAAGTTTAAGGATCAATTTGAAAATATAGTATTGCATTACATGGTAGGTACCCATATCATATCAAACAATAAAAGTATGCGTTATTTGGAAAGTTTGCAATTTTATGAGATATAAGATTATATCATAAAGCAAAGCCTTAGTAATCTAACAATACCAATTAGGATTTGAATGACATTAACGTTTTCCCGCAAACTCATGAACGAATGATGCTTTGTGATTCAAATGTGGAAGTTTGTCTGGCAGTCAGATTTGATGATGAATGGTATTTTTTGTGTTATTCACTTCTCCATCTCAAATGCTTGAAGTAATCAACTCCGATTAAAGTCTACCTCAGTCTTGCCCTTCGAGTAACTAGTTTTCTAGCAAACCTCGATCATGTCAAACACATTCACTGACATAGTGGCAGAAAATTTGGAAAAAATTGAAATGATAGCAGTCAAAACCTTATTACATATCTCATATTATAACATATATCTTGATAAAATAAAAGTGTATATTAGCTTTCCATTTTTTGCCATAGTAGCATAAGTGTCATTAGTTACTATTCGATTTCCAGCCGCTTTTAAAATCGAAACAGTGCGAGGTATCACCAGTGTCCAATGTCCAGCCATTTTTCAAATCGACACAGTAATATATCACCAAAAATATCACCTTGATGGTTATATTGTCAATTTCTAAAGCATTGGATTATATCTCTTTGATAGCAGTCAAAATATTATTAAAATTCTCGGTAAAAAAAAGTCCACATTAGCTTTCAATTTATTGCTATAGTATCATGAAAGGGTGTCATTATTCACTTCTCAATGTCGACCCACTTTTGAAATCAAAACAGTGAGGTATCACCAAAGAAATCACCTTCATGTTCATATTGTCAATTCCCATAGCATTAGATTATATCTCTTTTGAAGCAGTTAAAATATTATTACATGTCTCGGTAAAAGGAAAGTGCACATAAGCTTTCAATTCATTGCTATAGACGAGACAGTTAGGTATCACCAATGAAATCGTCTTGATGTTTATATTTTCAATTCCTAAAGCATTAGATTATCTCTTTGATAGCATTCAAAATATTATTACATATATCGGTAAAAAAAAGTTGACATAGCATGAAAGAGACATTCACTTTTCAATGTCCAGCCACTTTTAAAATAGTAACAGTGAGGTATCATCAAAGAAATCATCTTGATGTTAATATTATCAATTCCAAAGCATCAGATTATATGTCTTTGATACCAGTTTAAATATTATTACATTTCTCAGTAAAAGAAAGGAGCACATTAGCTTTCAGACCTTTCAGTGCATTGCTATAGTAGCATGAAAAAGTGTCATTATTCACTTTTCAATGTCTGGCCACTTCTAAAATCGAAACAGTGAGGTATCACCAAAGATATCATCATGATGTTTAATTGTCAATTCCTAAATCATCAGATTCCACCTCTTTGATGGCAGTCAAAATATTATGACATATCTTATTTCAATAAAAGTGCACATTAACATTCAATTTATTGCTATGGGCGATAGTAGTGATATATTCAACCAAATGTTGGCTTTATTCAACAATATACAACTAATGACATTTACATTTAAGTCTGAATAATGACACTGTCATACATACATTATTTGTACTGAGTGAAAGTGGATAAATACCACATTCTCCCCTACTATTGAAAACGATAGTAACTATCTAAATGTCTTGGAGGTCGTCTTGTTCTTTCTGAACGCCGATTCATCAGTTCCTCCGAATGAGGAGCATACTACTTTCAAGGGCACTGGATGTTCCCGGTAATTCGCATCTTTCAGTAGATGTTTCTTCTACAGTTGTTTTATCACATGAATTTCCATCTACCAGCACTCTACGATCCTCTGTATGAATTGTGTTATCACATGAGTCTGCTTCTATCGGCACCCTAAGGTCTTCTGTATGTTTATTTGGTTCTGAATCCAAGTTATTTCGAACTCATATTGGTGCTAGATGTTTGTTCGAAACCGTAATTTCTCGTCCATCGGATAACTTTGCATAAGAGTAGTCTGGATTTCCTTCCAGTAGCTCAACTTCATCTACGAGAGGTTCATATTTATTATGACGAACTTGCTTTTTCATTAGTACAGGACCTGGAGTCATCAACCATGAAGGTAAAGAATACCCGTTCGATGATTTTCTGTTATGATAAAACATTCGTTCATGAGGTGTTGTGTTGATCGATGTACACAGAAGAGATCTGATTGAATGCAAAGACTCTTCTAAGACGCTTTCCCACTGAGATATTTTCAAACCTTTAGTTCGAAGAGCTAATTCAACTGTCTTCCAGATGATTCCATTTTGTCGTTCTACTTGACCGTTACCTTGAGGATTATATGCCGTAGTTCGACTCGTTGCGTCGTTTTTAAAGTTAAGAAATTCTTCCAGTTCTCGTAACATGAAACAAGCACCTTGGTCTGTATGTATAAAACTGGGCATTCCAAAAATACAGAATAGACTCGTCAGATGTTTGATCACAGAAGCAGATGATACATCTCGTGTAGGAAAAGCAAACGGAAACCTTGAATATTCATCAATTACCGTGAGAAGATACTTATTACCAGATGTGGATGGCAATAGTCCCTTGAAATCCAGTGCAAGTCTTTCGAACGGTGAAGTAGCCTTGACCAGTCTACTTTCACTTTTATAAAATCGTGGTTTAATTTCCGCACAGATGGAACATGATTTTGTCATTTTTTTTTGGCAAGTTTTTGAATCTCATAAAATGAATCATCCTAGTAATTCCTGGGTGGCATAGATACTGATGAAGGTTATATAATTTTTCTGGTGAACTAAGACTGGAACATATTCTTGATAAATTTTCTGCTCTGGATAGGGTATCAGCAATAGCATTGTCTTTGCCTGGACGATATATGATATCAAATTTGTAACAGGAAAGTTCTAATCTCCATCGTTCAATTTTCTCATTCTTTATTTTACCCGTGTGTTTGGAATGGAACATGAATGATACTGATTTTTGATCAGTTATCAAACGGAATACTCGTCCAATGAGAAAATGTTTCCACTTCCGAAGTGACTCCACAATAGCATATGCTTCTTTTTCTATTGCTGAATGTTTCCTCTCACATTCAGACAGCGTTCTTGAGAAGAAAGCAACTGGTCTTCCTTCTTGTGAAAGAGAAGCGACTATTGCAAAATCGGATGCATCCGTTTCTACTGATCTCGATATAGCCGATTTCAGACTGTTAAAAGATTCTACGGCTCCTTCGGGAATAGGAAACGTTGAGCAATTGATAAGTGGCTTAATTAGGTGTGAATATCTTGGTATCCATTTAGCATAGTGCGAAAACATACCAATTACTCGTCTGAGTGAAGAATGGTTATTTGGTAATTGAAGCTCTTGAAGAGGGCGAAGACGTTCAGAATCTGGTATTTTTGCACTACTCCAAGAAAACTTTCAAGATTTTGGTCATGATCTAGTTGATCTCTACCACATACTGTGACATCATCAAGATACGTGAAAATGCTTTGAAGTTTTTCATTTCTGATTATAGAATCGATTGCTCTCTGGAAAGCTGCTACATCATTTGTGACTCCGAAGGGTATTCTAAGAAACTGGTACAAATTCCCACAAGCTTCAAATGCAGTGAATAACTTCTCTTCTTCTGAAATAGGTGATAGGCACTCTTCAGGTCAATTGTACTGAAGACTCTGTATTTTGAAACTTTATTTATGACGTCTTCTATATTGGGAACAGGGTAAGCATCTAGTTCTGTGAATTGGTTAATGGTTTGAGCGTAATTGATAACCATTCTCTTCTTATGATTTGGATTTGATATCACAAGTACTTTTGCTCGCCAAGGTGATATACTCTCCTCAATTACGCCATCCGCCAGAAGATTCTGAATTTCAGAGTAAATAAACTTCTGATCTTCTTGAGAATATCTACGTGATTTGATAGCGATTCGTCGATAATCTTATTTTAAGAGGTTGTTTAGAACCACCGAAATGAATTTCAACTGTAGAATGACTTTTCAGTATATCATGTCCCAGTAAGATATCGTTACAGAGATCCTTCATGAACAATAATTTGACATGCGCATAAATGTGATTTTCCAATTCGATAGTTACAATACAGCTTCCTTCAACATTTGAGAAAAGCGTTAAAGATGCCATGTTGATTCTTTCATTAGATGGAATTCTTTGAGTTTGACAACGATCCACAAAACTAGAACTAATGAAACTAGACGCACTTCCTGTTTCGATGAGACAATACGCTCTGATTCCATTGACTTTGACTACAACGGTTGCTTTTTGAAGACACAATGAAGCAAAAGCTGATAACGAGCTAGCGAGTAATTCCGTAGTGGCAGCTACAGTAGTTCTTGCATTAGGTTTCTTGCTACGGCATTCTTTGGCAAAATGTCCACGTTTAAAACAGAATTTACAAGTCACATTGGCGGCGGGGCATTGCAACCTGGGATTCAACTGATTTCCACAAAAGTAACACGTACGAAAATTAGATTGCTGTTTAGCTATAGCTATAACATTTTCTGATTGACGTGGATGATCATCAATTTCTGAAGACTCGATAGACGCAGCAGCGTTAGTAGAAGAAATAGGCATGGAAAATCTAGCTGAGTGGAGTTGTGCCATCTCTAGAGATCGTGCTTGATTGTGCGCTTCTTCCAACTCGAGCGAAGTGTTTTCTAATAGACGTTGTCTGACTGGTGCAGAACGTAGACCAGCAATGAAAGCATCTCTGATATAGTCATTCTTGTTTTGTTCTGATGAAACACTTTTGAAATCACAATCCTTAGCTAGTTGTTGTAAAATTTGTATGTACTGGTAGATTGGCTCTTCATTTTCTTGGCGACGTGTCGATGTCTTGCGATGTCTTGCATGGATCTTAGGTTTGATATAAACGGCATCCAGTTTCTCTAGAGCGGTATCATAATCCTTGCATTCGCTGATGATAGTGTATACATTTGGTGAAAACTTCTGTGTTTCCTTATGCGCATCTAAGAAGGTTTGAAAGTTCGTTTCCAGTGAGTCCATTCTTCACCTGCTGAGCTAGAGTTTGGATCGACTTCAAACCGATTAGGACGGAGATACTTTTCCATTATCTCACAGTGATTATTTTGTTGAATAAATTGATATATTCAACCAAATGTTGGCTTTATTCAACAAAATACAACTAATGACATTTACATTTAAGTCTGAATAATGACACTGTCATACATACATATTTGTACTGAGTGAAAGTGGATAAATACCACAATTAGCATGAAAAAGTGTCATTATTTATAATGCCCAGCCACTTTAAAAAAATAGTCATTGATTTCTTCCGGTCTACCTAGCTCACTTGGAAGGCTATTAATTTGCAAAGATGATTTTGTAGTAATACCACAGATTAATAATCAGTGGTATTACCTGAATCTGTACATAATAATAATCAAATTATTAGGACAAGTGATAATCCCGTGTCACTGTAAATTAACACTGGTCCATAAATTTCGCAAGCCTGCACTGTGTTTATAATGAAATGAACCGAGACCATTATCAGCGCCCTGTTTACAAAACAACATTCATTCAGTCATAAGTCAAAACCAAAAGTCGACAAAAATTATCTTCTGCGAATTATACAGCAACTGTAAGTGTAAAACTTACTAAGTGGCAAACTTGGGAAGTACCTCACCGATAAATTACAGTGAACAGATAAGTAGGAAGGCGTTCGCAGAATAACAATGAACGTTTCTTGATACATTTCAATGAACTCATTAAGAGGTTGAATCTCAAACAGGGAGGTACCATCCGATGGTTTTGAAAAATGGTAGTTTTTTGCAAGGAGTTGGAAGGACAGATCATCTGTCCCAATGAATATAAGTCAATAAATGAAAATGGCGGTGTTCCTCACAAGGGCGTCGATATGGGGGGTACTGAGGATAAACACCCCTCCCAAAAATAATTATAAAATAGTATTTTTCTATGACAGTGCGTAAACTATAAGGTTTTACGCACTGTTCACAGTGCGTAAAGTGATACTTTTTCGCACAAGTTCGTAAAATAATCACCTGTTCGTAAAATCATAAACGGTGCGTAAAGTAATTTCTTACACACTGTTCATACATTTATGCATTTTTGAAAAATACAGTATTTTGCGTCAAATATAACTCGGAAGTCTTTATTTAATAATTTCACTCGCCGTATGAAACCCTCCTTTCCTGCAATATTAGGACCATTAGGGGACGTATGCCTCGATATAGAAGAAGAAGAAGAATATTTTATTTGACTATGTTATACACAGTTGCATATTAATAGCACATCACAAAAAAATTATATATAGTTCGAAATTTAGGATACAAATAACATTCTAAGAATTTGATTTTCACCCCATATTCTGGTAGATAACGATAGTTTTCAAAAAAATGGAATTAGTGGAATATTGGGTGGAAGGAAATAAGTGCTTTACTTGGGAATCACTGTGCTTACTAATTCAAGTTAAAAATTGTAATAATTAATGGTTGTCACTCTTAGATAATTTTACGGCCGAAATTTTTTTGTTTATTTTTTTTCGTTTTGGGGAATAACCGTTAGACGGTACTTAATCCAACATTAATTGCGTCAAACTCAATTAACCAAATTATAATAACACTTTTGTCGATTTCGACACTCAAGATTAAACAACCAAGATAGTTCCCTACGTGATCGAGATTAGCGGCAGGTTATGAGTAGACGATTCCATGAATGGATTATATCTGTTCATCTATTCATCTAAACAATATAATCACTTTGAATTTCATTATATACACCATGGATCATCAATTTGGTAATGTTATTGAACAGATAATGAAATATTGGGTTTAAATCCAACTAATTGCTACGTCCTGTGCAATAAGATTTTCGGCTGCAAAATTCCAACAGAAAACAGCTTTTGTTCCTTACCATCTCAGAATATGTTATTGGAAAAGCTTTTACTACATGAAATTTTGTACAAGCTTTCATTTAACTTGCTTTTTCCGTCGGACCATCGGTCCGTCTGCTCCTTGGTCCGTCGGTCCGTCTGTCCGTTGGTCCGTCGGTCCGTTTGCCCGTCGGTCCGTCTGACGGAGCCAAATCTGGTGAATAAGGAAGGTGTTCTAGTAATGCAAACCCTAAATCACAAATTTTTTGTATGGCAACATGAGATTTGTGTGCAGGGGCGTTGTCCTGCAAAAACAAAAAACCTTTGGATAGCTTTCCGCGTTTTTTCTCTTTAATTTTTTCCCGTAGAGTGGTCAGTAATGTCGAATAGTAATCTCCAGTTATTGTTCTACCCTTATCCAAAAAATCAATTATGATTACTCCATGGCAATCCCAAAAAACTGAAGCTAGAACTTTTCCAGCAGATTTTTGGACACGAAACTTCTTTGCAGCACTTTTTCTAATGTCCAAATTGACGTGAACTATATGATGAACGACGGTCTGTTGAAATCATGTCATGAACTGCATCGATATTTTCGGGGACTGACACAGAAACTGACCTTCCCGATCGGTCATCATCTTCAATGGAAAATTTACCTCTTTTGAAACTTGCAGTCCAATTTTTCACGAAGGACATTGATCACCAAGGGTATTAGCATATCTTCGTAAATCTGCTTACCTCTTAACCCTTTTAACCCTTCCAGTAGTCGCGCCAGGTCTCAGAGACCGGCCCGACAATAAATTACCGGTTTTACAGAAACTGGAAGGGGAAGCGATCTGTCTCTCTCAGTACCTTCCTAACTATTCCGTACGGAAGTTCAGTGTTGGTTTCGACGATTGGCGAGGTGACACGTCGAAGATTGAGCGTAATCCGGTGTGTGAGACCAGGGTGACTACTAGTGCATTTCCATTTTTTGTCGACTTCTTGTGTGAAAAGGTATTTATAACAGAAAACTTTGCCGTTGAAATATTAAATTTGATTTATTGTAGACATGAGTAATTACGAGAAAGAACAAGAGAGGCTGAGGTATTTAATGGAAGAGGTTGTGACTGATGCGGAAGACGATCCCATTGATGAATCCGATGTTGATGAATCAGATCATGAAGAGGTGGAACTTGAAGATAGCCAATCGGAACAAGATATTTCTGATAGAGAAGAAGTTGATGTCTCAGAAATCAACTCATTATCATTTGTTGGAAAGGATAAGGTGACATATTGAAAAAAACATCAATCAATACCTAAGAATGTAAGAACTAGAGCAGAAAATATTGTAAAAATTCTTCCTGGTCCGAAATTAACCACTAGATCTTTGAAAACGGTGAGAGAAGTTTGGGAATATATCATCAATGATGCTATGATTGAATCAATTGTTCAATTTACAAATCAATACATCGAATCTATTTCACACAAATTTTCTCGATCCAGAGATGCTACAACTACAAACACAATTGAGATTCGTGCCTTACTTGGATTATTATATTTGGCAGGAATCTACCACGCGAATCGCTTGAATGTTGAGGAGTTATGGAATACAGATGGTTCAGGTATAGAATTATTTCGTCTAACCATGACACTAAAACGATTCAGGTTCCTCCTGAGATGTGTACGATTCGATGACCTAAAGACTCGTGAAGAGAGGAGATCCCTTGATAAGCTTGCAGCTATACGAACATTATTCGATAGTTTTGTTACTAATTGTAAAAATGGTTACAACCACTCCGAATATGTAACTATTGACGAAATGCTCCCAGGATTTAGAGGAAGATGCAGCTTCCGTCAATATATCCCGTCAAAACCAAATAAGTACGGAATTAAAATATTCGCGTTATCCGATGCACAGATGTATTATACCAGCCAAATGGAAGTATATGTTGGAAAGCAACCGGCAGGGCCATACAATCTCTCAACTAGTCCTCAAGATATTGTTCTCAGGCTCACTGATAGTATTCGTACATCTAATCGGAATTTGACAATTGATAATTGGTTTACCTCAATTCCTTTAGTTGAAGAATTGAAAACGTCACCTAATAAGTTAACTGTTATTGGCACTATCAGAAAAAACAAAGCTGCATTACCATTAGAGTTTACAAAGCCTGTTGTACGACCAACACATACTAGTATGTTTGGATTCAGACCCAAATGTACTCTTGTATCTTACATTCCGAAAAAAAACAAGAATGTTCTAGTGGTCTCTAGTATGCACAACTCCGACGATATTGATGAAGATACTGGAGAAAAACAAAAACCGATAATTATTACTGAGTATAACAGGACCAAATGTGGAGTGGATGTTGTAGACAAACTTTGTGCCAGTTACAACTGCTCACGAAATACACGAAGGTGGCCTATGGTGATTTTTTATTCCATTCTGAATGTAGCTGGTATCAACTCCCAAGTAATGTATTCTTTCAACAACCCAAAGGAAAACAAAATTAGAAGGCAATTCTTGAGAGAATTAGCAAATGAATTGATACGTCCCCATTTGCAAGAACGTACAGCAATGCTATATCTGCCACGAAATCTAAAATTGAGACTGAGGGAAATTTGTGAAACAGAAGCTGACAATGAACAAGCTCCAACACAACGTAGCGTATCAGGAAGATGTGCATACTGTAATTGGAAAAAAAATAGAAAAACCAAATACGCTTGTTTCCAGTGCAACACATTCATGTGTTTGGAACACATTATAGCTATTTGTCAATCCTGCCGTGAAAACGCTTGCCAACAGGAGTAAACTATCTATCATATTATTTTTTAGTAGTATAAGTACTGTAAAATGGTGAATCCAAGAAATATTATTCAAAAGAATAACTTTTTTTTAAATGAACTTTCATGTAACAATATTTAGAATATCATTCATTTTGGTTATTGTAACAGTATATGTTAAAATAAAATATTTGAACTATTACTGTGGTGAACGGTGTATAATTTATGTTAGAAAAGACATCTGTGATCAGATTTGAACAACTTAAGAGTTATTTTCTAAAAAAATGGTATATTATTGAACCCCGGTCTGTTAGACCAGGGCGACTACTGATGTCCAAATATCTGGCGCGACCACTGGAAGGTTAAATACAGGTACTTGATGATGGCTCGATACTCCAATTTTTCGATTTTCACAATTTCGGTGGACATATTTATTCTTTTAATTTATTGCGTAACTCTGGATTACTTTTTTGACATCAAACTTTACACTGACACTTCTAATAAGTTATTGTTCGTTGCTATGGTAACGCAATATTTTGTTTATGCAGGGAACTGGTCTAGGCTAACTAGATATCGATACATCCTCGTAAATGTCGGTCGGGGGGACCTTGGACCTCCTTCTCGAAAAAAAAAATGCATAAACAATGAAAAATATCGGACCATCGAATAATGTACTTACGAATAATTTTACCTTCTTGCCCCCTATGCTAGATCGAAAACGCATAAGACATGGAAAATTACGACGTCAAAAAATCTGTAGGGGGCTCGGACCCCCCCTTTAGATCGAAAAAAGTTGCAAAAACTCGCGAAAATAATATAGAGAAATACGTAAAAATTGTAAAAAACATCGGATAGAGGAACACGTAGTAATTCTGGAAAATTTCCGACGGTTTCAGACGTGGAAAATTACTATATAAAAAAATTTCAGTATGGAAGCTCCGTAAAAATAGTGAAGCAGATGGATAATGCGTAGAATTTTGGGAAAATGACCGACGGTTTCGGACGTTGAAAATTACAAAGAAAAAGAAATGTCAGTTGGATGATTCAGCCCCCTTCTTCTCTAAAAAAATTGTGAAAACTCTCGAAAATAAAATCGGAAAATACCGTAGAAATATTGAAAAATATCGAACCCTTGAATAATTGAATTTCGAATAATTTTACCCCTCTGTCCCCTGAAGGCTAGATAGAAAACGCTTATGATCCGAAAAATTTTAACGGTTTGGATGTGGAAAATTACGACGCAATGAAATGTCAGGCATGGGGATCAGACCCCCTTCCACAAGAAAAAAGTTTGTGAAAACTTGCGCAAATAAAATCAAATAAATCCATAAAATAGTAAAAAAATATCAGACCGCCAAATAATTTAATTTCGAAAAAGTTTACGCCTCTGTCGCTTCCAATGCTAGATAAAGAACGCGTAAGAAATGATTCTAAAAATATTCCGATGGTTTTCTGTTTTTCATGCACTGAATATTTCTTTTCACTTTTTAGTTGAATAGTTTAGAAAAGTTTAATGGTGTTTTTAAAAAATATTTCGTACTCTAATTTTTTCATAACAATCACAATACCACATTATACTAGGTGGAGGTTAAAATACAACGTTTTAAAAGATTCTTTTTGAAAAAATTTTCTTCTTCCTCATTATTGATTTTGAGATATTTGTTGTTGAATGAACCCATTTTGGGACATAAATGCATAACTTCATAACCTTCTGGTATATAAATCATATTTTTGAGAAACACTTTTCCGAAGAAAATCATTGGAGTGAAAATATATAGGGTGTTTCATTTAAAAGAACATTACTTTCATAAGTTACACATTTATTGGACACCCTGTATATTGGTAGTTATTTTTGGGACAAAGCTTTTAATGCTCTCTACAAATTTTATTTGAAACATTTTGTCCTATCTTGAATAAGGGAACAGCTATTGTCCACCCACGCATCGGTGATATACCCTGTATATTTAAATTGTGAAATATGAAACACTGCATATTTTTCTGAATGAATATTTTCATCATTATTATGTGTATTTCATATCGTGTTCACTTACATCGTTCAAATAATCCGTCACATCATACACAACATCTTTGATGATAATCCACGTTCTTGGATCTTGTTTTCCATCGTGTTTGGAAATTTCTTCGAGAGTGTAAAAAATTGTAGCCGCTTCTTCCATTTCAATGTGGTCTATGGCACAAGTTCACGATACCGATGTTAAAAAATTAGACCGGTGACAGTAAGAAAATGACTCTAAATCAAATTGTTGTTTACGATTTGCAGACTCGTTAACCGCATCTGAATCGTAACGAAGTGCCTCCATAAGTTTTCGTTAGGAATTTTATAAGCTCTGCTCTTATCGGGGAATTCCGATACATTGGTAGATCGTGACGTGCGATGCTAGACAATAAAATACAGGGTGACAGTCCTAACTTGCTTCGTTTTCCAGATACAGGGCGTTAAAGTGCCTTTAGCATACAAGCTCCCCTGACTTAACCCCTATGGATTTTTGTATAGGGTGCAATGAAAGCCAAAGTTTATACTGAGTCTATCAACGACGAAGGTACTCTCCGAGAATTTTGAGCAGTTTTCTCAAAAATGAAGAGATACGAAAAAAACGAAACAAAAAAATGTTTATATCTAATTGCTCAATCCTGAAAAAATTAAACATACAAAAACACAGTGGAGTACAGCTTGGCAAATTTAGCTCTGCATCTGAGATGCGAGAGTGATAAACAGAGAGGGTAAGTATCTACTACCAACTTTAATAACAAGTCGGCTTGTCGGCCAACAATTTACATTTTCGTCCGGGAATGTATTGCTTTTGCTACTACACCTTTTTCAATTGTAATTCAGAAAGTATAAGATGTATTTCAGAAAGTATAATTTGTAATTCAGAGTAATAAATTGTAATTCAGAAACCGTAACGTGTAATTCAGTTTATAAAATTGTATTTCAGAAAGCGTAACATGTAATTCAGATTAGTTACTTGTATTTCAGAAGGTGTAAAATGTAATTCAGAAAGCGTTAGTTGTTATTTAGAAAGTATCAACTGTAATTCAGAAACCAAGAACAACCCGTATGTACATATTTTCTGGATGGAACTGAGGCAAGTCTTCTTCGTTTGAGTCCACACCCCCCCAATGTTGAACCCAGTCGAAACAATATGGTCGAAAATAAACTTCTATGTAATAGAGAATCTTCGAGTTCCCCAAGTTCAAGGTCCGGGTGTTGGAGAACAGCGGCTTGTATATCTTGAGCAAATCATTGACCAGGCAAATTATACTATAGTTGAAGGCGATTGTGGTAGGGCTGCACACACCACCATTCACAATGCTACAGCTTTAGCATTTCAAGACATGCCCGTTGGGCGATAAATATTATTATTCATAATGATGTTCACTAATAAATAATTAGTTGTTCTCATATTCCCTACTCTTACTAATCAAATCCTTGGTGGATTCTGAATTACAAGTGATGGTTTCTGAATTACAATTGACGCTTTCTGAAATACAATTTACTAATCTGAATTACATGTGACCGTTTCTGAAATACAATTAATTGATCTGAATTACATGTTACGGTTTCTGAATTACAGTTAACAATTCTGAATAACAAGGTACAGTCTCTGATTTACATGTTACTAATCTGAATTTCAAGTTACACTTTCTGAATTACAATTGAAAAAGGTGTAGATACACAATATACTATTCTGAAATCGCAATCAGCATTATCATAAATTGGATTAGCGTATTTGAGGCCTGCAGTTGCTCCGAGAAAGTGGACATTCTTGAACGATATCAGAAAAATATTTTGACAGTTCTTGTCAAAACGCAAAATGTCTGATACTGATAGCGATATTTCAGTACCTCCCACTCCTCCTGAACTCAAAAGCGTTGTAAATTCGGCGCTTTCCGTTTTAATACCGGAAAAATCTAAACGGCAGTACGAAAAATGTTACGGCGAGTTTAAAGATTGTTAAGACGATGTCTGAGAACATTTTTGAAAGTGACGTTTGGTTTCGCGGCCGTTGCTATAGGTAACGGCCGCGAAATTAAATTTCGCGGACTGTGCTGAGAACGCGAAATACTGACTTCGCGTGCGATTGCACGAAAAGTACTTTTATATATATTGAAACATATCATTTCCATAGCACACGGTGATATTGTTAAATAAATTGAACTGCTGTTGATTTTACAGCAATAATATATTTATTTACAACTATCTATTTTAATAATTTTAACGATTGCACGAAAAATAGTGTGTATGCCATGGCCGCGAAACTTTTTAAAGACCTCAAGATTATCTTGCCTCGGCCGCAAGCGACCTCGGCGATAACTGCTCTTTCGGTACGTTAAAAAGGTATTTCGCGGCCTTAGCATACAAATAACTATTCCCGTACCGTTTAGATCCGAAAACGGTCCGGGAAAGTTCGTTGCTTAGCAACGGACTAAAATACTAGATTAGCGTATTTTGAGGCATGAAGTTGCTCCAAGAAAGTGGGCATTCTTGAACGATTTCAGAAAAATGTATTTATATTCTCTTTCTTGTGATAGAATAATATTCTCACACTGGTTAGCAATAATAACATTAGCCTTGACGCATTTGATTGTCATCGTAGTGGCAAAATTTGAGTAAAGGTGCATTTAGTCAACATAAACGTAATTTTAGCACAAGCACTAACATAACCATAACCTTGAAAATAATTTTGTATGAGACCCAATATTACACGAGTTTTAGATTTAGGAATACATTTAAGAATGGTAGGTACATTTTATGACATGAAACTTTAGGTACCCGTGAATTAAGGACAATATTTTTATCGTAAAAGTAAGATTCTTATAAAATTGGGATTTTCAAAGTGACATGTTTTTAGCATAAACTTAATATTGTCGTATAAATGGTGCCATTTGATTTAACAGATTCAACTTTCGTTTTTAACATATATTTAAGCACAATTTTAAAATGATGTTGACTAAAGGTGCATTTAGTCAACATCTTAAATGCACCTTAAGTCTCAAAATTATTGCTGTCACGTTTCCAGTCGAAAATATAAAAAGTATCATGAATGTATCCAGTGATTCAGAATCAGAGTGTGAAAAAACACCACTTGAAATTACAAAGAGTGCAAATAATATACTGGAAAGTTTACTACCAAAAAAATCAAAGAATGAATATGAAAAATATCACAAACTGTTCATGGATTGGAAACAAACAAAGCAAACGGATTCCTTTTCAGAAAATATTTTGATTGCGTTTTTTGGTGAATTATCGGAAAAATGGAAATCTTCAACAATCAATACGGTAAAGGTAAGCTTATCGGGCTCATTCTCGAAACTAAAAGAAACGTGGCGTTGCTCACGTAGTTTTATCTCCTGAACAAGAATCCGAAAGAATTTCGTGGGGGTTTCTTATACTTTTCGAGTTATGACCTTTTGAATCTTAAAAATCGACCATTTTCAAATACGATTTTTTCAGTAAATATCGCAGAAAATACCTCCTTCTTTTTGTAGACACTTTTTTCATTCCCTAATCAATTCTTATTTCACAATTACAAGCACCAAAACCAAACGTTTTACGAAAAAAATTAACCTTCTTATATTTCACTATTCTTAACCTCACTCTTCATTGGCGTCCGTTCTAGAGATGTGGGAAGGGTTATGTATACTTTATAAGACGGTTGATTGTTTGTATAAAACGTTTGGTTTGAGTGCTTGTAATTGTGAAATATGAGTTGATTACAGTCTCAAAAAAGGCCATAAAGAAGGAGGCATTTTCTTCTATTTATTAACGAAAAAATCGTGTTTGAAAATGGTCTATTTTCAAGTTTCAAAAGGTCATAACTCGAAGAGTATAAGTGACCCCCGCGAAATTCTTTCGGATTCGTATTCAGGGGATAAAACTACGTAAGTAACACCACTTTTCTTTTTGTTTCGAGAATGAGCCCGATAAGCTTACCTTTACCATCAATACAAAGTAGAATGTTTCTTGAATTATGTTTACCTAATATATATTGTGACTGAGTTCTGTAATATGAATGATCTTTTGTTCGTTTCCATTCAAAAATATATAGGTATTTAATATCTTTGATCGTGGAGAAAGTATAGTCTGCTACTCGGTTAGAATGAAAATTCGTGATGCTCGTGGTTCCTCACGCTCGCCTTCGGCTAGCGCTCGGAACTTTCCACTCGCATCGAATTTTCATTCTAACCTTGTTACAGAATATACTATTCTATATGCGCTATAAATAGAGCAAAGAGGAGGGGGCTCAGAGGTTCACCTTGAAATACACCAGTTGTTAACTCGAATAATCAAGAGAGGCCATCAGAACCTTTTATTTGAATTGTTGCATTAGCATATATATATATATATTAGCATATATATATATATATATATATATATATATATATATATATAAGTGAAAATAGAGTATATTTCGTTTCAATTCCGAGAGTTTAAGATGTATAAAAACCATGGTGTGTCGAGTGATTCGATTTTGTTTTAATTTTTCAGAAGACAAATAAACAAATGAAATAGTGGTCTGCTTCTTTGGTCGGTTCCAGAGATGGCGCCCTTTATAGAATTTTAGTCTTGTCAATATTCCACGGATATGGTGATCGATGACTGTTGTCAATTTTATGGAATTTCAACAAACTTTAATCCAAAAGTGAATGATGGTGACAGAATCTAAATTTCAGAGTGCAATTTCCTTGTATTGATTACTATTATTGATGTGTTTCTTCATTTTGCTGTATATTTTCTTAGACATTCATCCAATAATAATTTAATTATTCTGATTGACTCGTCATTTACTTGATGAAGATCCATAGTAATTGTACAAACTACACTAAAAACGATTCGATCCTCCACAAACTTTATTTAATCAGACAGTGAAGAAGCTAGTGTGCAGGCAAAACATGTGTGATAAAATAAAATTTGAGAATATCTAATCGTTTCCTGTGTAGTTTGTATGGTTTGTACAATAATAATTTGATCATGTTCCTTCCTTCCGTTTTTGTATCATTTCTGGGCAATCCAGAGAGACGAAAAAAATAATTCATTTATATCCAGTACCGAAAGTGAGTATAGTAAGTACCACCATATTATGAAGATTATCACATAGTATCTTGTATTATTAGAAAACATTTTATTGAAAATCATGGCACGAATATATCACACACGGAATCCCGCCATTCCTGCTTATTAGCAGAAAGTTGACAGGTTCTAATGGTGAATTTTCATGAAGCTTAACTTCAATATTTCTAAATGAAATGAGTGGTTATTATTGTAGTGAATTTCATTTCAGTAAAAAATTGAATAAATAAGTCGAAAATGTAACAAATTAAACTGATTGGTGAAGTTTTTCAGTAAATTCCAATAATTACGTTTCTTTATTCATTTCATTCGTCGAAAATACTTGAAAACTTCTGTTCTTGTAAAGGACCCCGCACTAATCTTATGGAAAACCGGTTTCGGTGAAAATCGCTGAAATTTCAATATGATGTAGCCCATGCCATCCTGAACAAAAGTTACCATTGCGCCAACTCTCTGAATGCCCGCGTTTGGATTCTACAGGGGGTCAAAGTTCGATATTTTGACGATTTTTCAAAAAATCCGGAATTTCATTTTCATTGTATCGATCTGAATTTTTATAATGAAATAGTCCACAATATGTGCATCAAAAAGTTCAAATGACAAAAGTTTCTAGAATCAAAACTGGCGGGTATACAGAGGGTTGAACTTTGTTTTTGGTAATTTTTATCGAACTTTTTTTGAGAAAATATTCGTTTTCCTGCAGATCCATGTGCAATTGATGATACTTACAGTACATAAGAGGGCGATCATATTTTGCATTTGAACTAACCATCCAACTTTAAATATTTGAAAGATACGGGGGATCAAAAATATATTTTCAATTTCGGAAAAATGTATCCCTTTGTATAGTCAGCTTTCACCAATATATTTAGCTGATGTTTTGAAAGTATGTAGCTAACATACATACAAATGTGTCACCGTCTGTGCTCATTAATCTGAATCCAAATAAAGTTGCGGCGATGGTCCAAAAAATATGGAGAAGGGATGTTTCGGAATAATTTTGAAATGATTTCTAAAATCGTCCGTGAATTTTTTTTATTTTCTGATATAATGTAGATGAGTCATTCTTGATCAAAAAGTTCTACAGTGCCTACCACGCGAATGCCACGGTTTGAGTTATACAGGGGTTTGAAGTATAGTATTTCCTTGATTTCTCGAATAATCAATAATTTCTTTGTAACGGAAAATAACATTGTTTCCTAGACAAACTTCGAAACATTTCAATGACCAAATTATCTGAAATGAGAATTTATGAATATACAAAGGTGGTCCAAAAAAAATTTTTTTTTCAAAAATATAAGTATCCGTTTACTATTCATATTTTTTATATATTCAGAAACTCTATTAGGACCAGGACCACTTTTTCTCCACCCGATGTTTTAGGAAAATCCAGTATGAAAACAATATATTCTCGAGAAAGATCGTGTGCGGAAAAACAAGTAGAGAGAAATGAGATGATTTGGTTTATATTCAGGTCTTCGCAACTGCCATTGTCTTCAAAAAATTGTGACCGCAACTGACAGATATATGAAATATGAATTAAAGTAAGTACATAACATGAATTCAGCACGATTCCAAGCATATGGGCTGATTCAGAGAAAACAGAAATGATGATAGTACCACAACAGCTACTGAACTGAGTCGAATCAATTCAGCAAGTACATTTTTTCCATGAAGACAGCCTTTCGGACGATTCATATTTCGTTTTCCGAAACGAGTTATACCGGTTTCGGGGTTTTGCCCCTCATCAGTGTAGGGTAGGTCTTATATAGATATCACTGAATAGAGCATGCGACATTCTTAAATAATTGGAAAAATCTTCCATTACAATGATTGAATCTGCAGTTAATTCAATTGCAATGAAGAATGAGGATGCAAGTGATTTCTATCGCAATAAAGAATTAGACTTCAGACGAAATGTCATGCATCCAAATTGACCACCTACATACCGGTCTTGGGTTTTTTGAGGTGTTATTCAAATAAATTGTGAGGAGTTTATTCACCGGCATGACTGTCATCGTTTCACTACCCAACTATTTCAAGCGCACCATCAGGAACCATTTGTTGTGGTCTATTTGCCGCGTCCATTACTGAGTTTAGTAGGGAACTTGAGGGGTATCGACTGTTGGGGTCATGTCGAGCATGACCAAGATACCATAGAACACTGGCAACATGCGCACATGTTCCTAAAGTTCTGGCGCCGGTTTTACAAGTACAAAAATATCCTAATATGGGCTCGTTTGGTTCATCAGGTTCTTCTCCATCATTATATTTGATCCACAGTTGATATTTTGTGGCATTTCTGAACCTCGAAAAAACCCTGACTCTCATGAATCCAGGTTCCTCTTCGAAAATATCGACCTGAAACTCTTCATTTTCTTCCCTTTGCAATTTATCCTGTATATACGAAGGTGAAAGTTTAACTTGGTATATACCTACGGTCAAATATCTTAGATATTCTATCGTAAGGCGAGGAAAGTTTGGAATCAGGTTTCCATTCATACGGACCCATTGACCATTTCTCAGATGAAGATTGTCCACTTCCACTCGAGCCTGGACGACATTTACCTCCTGTGATTTTCGTAACAATTCTTGTGCCAGCTGAGCATTGGCACCTCTCATTGAGACTGGGGGGTGGAAGCTGTTGATGAGTGCACCAGCAATTTGATATAGATCGCTAAGATTGTGTACGTGTAGCATTTCGATAGTTTTATCAAAAAACTTAAACATGCTTTTCAAATGTCCATTTCTTGCTTCAACTATCCATCTAGTTTTCGTCACTAATCGAGATTTATTTGCTTCCTCAGTGGAAAGCTGTTGTTGCCCTCGTGGAACAATCGCGGGCATTTCATATTGTATGCCAAGATTATTCAGTAAGGGTATGGCATCTCGATAACCCCGATCCACAACAAAAATGTCACCTTCATTAAACCATCCCCTCATGTCTTCTAAGTTTCTTTCAAACTGATTCTCCAAAATTCTTGCGTCATTGTTGCGAGCGTCTGAGAAATAAGGTCCTTGAATACTCAGTATATATCCATCCGGGGCCACAATCAAAACTGGTTTCACCAGATGATGTCCCTTGTACCGGCAGAAAGATTGGCGCAATATCCTGAAATTACAACTTTTATTTATGGCGGCGTATGATCCGTCGATGTAAACGATGGCCTTCGGGTTGTCTGGGGTCGGGTTATATAAAATATTGGAAAACTCACTCACATGCCTTCTAATATACACATTCCTATCGATGGCTGCAAAGCCGATATTCGATGGAACGAATCTTTGCATCAAAGACTGTCTTACTTTAGAAATTGCTAAGCTGGTGGCTTGCCTAGAGGGATAATGGAATATTACCTTCAAGAAATCATCCGACAGACCCTGACGCAATTTACAGAGGAATGTCATAAGGTCTTTTTTCGTTATATATCTATAACCATGTTCCTGCGGAACCATATCACAGAACATAAAAAGACTACGAAATTGTTCTTTGGTTATAGGAGATATTGCCTGAAACTCATCCTCACTGAAATTGTTCTCATCTTCATAGCTGGAGTGTTCAATAGCCACAAAACGAAGCCCTTGAAGGAAAATGGATAGTTGCTGTCCCTTTATCACATAAGGTCTATTTACAAACTGGATTCCTGGTAATAGAAATGGCAAAATGAAACCGTTATCATCGAGATGATGTCTGCACGCCTTCACGTTATCCGGGATGAATATATTTCGATGAACAAAAACATTGGCCCTGCATTTATTGGATAGAGTTTGCTGATCAGCGGCGGCATTGCAGATGAAGCATGTATGGCTCGATGTTTGTGTCAAAACATTAAGTCTTATACAAGTTGGATCAATCGTCAAGTCCCTTATTTCATTCATAATAGATCGATTACAGTTTAAACATATTCTTGTTTCTTCTCCTATGATGAGAGGGGGACCACCTCGTGCATCCCGCCTAGAAATAGCTATTTGACACTTTTCCAAATGTTCTTCTCCATGAAGAAGATGTGACATTCGAGCTGGTCTTGATCGGGTATCGCATACAAAGCAATTTACTTGATTTTGATAGGCCATGATGACCTGGGAATATTCCAATATGAGATACAATTTAATATAATGATTATCTCACCTTATTTAACTTCGAAGAGCAGAAAATAAAAGAAAACAGGTAATTGATGACCAAAACATCAACCGATTATCTAATTATTAGAAAATACTAACATTTCATCTACGTTCACCACATCAAAATATGTTTGCTATCAAAAACATCCATAACTCTGACAGCAATCGAATGACATTCCAAGGACTGCTCTATTTTGGATATGGAATAATACAGTTACTTGCACAGAAAAGTAGTAGGTACAAGTCTTGGAAACGAAAATGTTGTTATCCTGGAACATAAAATGAAAATGATGGTCCTTATAGAATTTGTATTATATTTTCATACACCGTATGAAACATGAATCGTATTCGTATGCTCATGCATATGTCCGAAAATATATTTACATAATGAGACTGACTTGCAACCTTTGTATATTCATGAATTCTCATTTCAGATAATTTGGTCATTGAAATGTTTCGAAGTTTGTCTAGGAAACAATGTTATTTTCCGTTACAAAGAAATTATTGATTATTCGAGAAATCAAGGAAATACTATACTTCAAACCCCTGTATAACTCAAACCGTGGCATTCGCGTGGTAGGCACTGTAGAACTTTTTGATCAAGAATGACTCATCTACATTATATCAGAAAATAAAAAAAATTCACGGACGATTTTAGAAATCATTTCAAAATTATTCCGAAACATCCCTTCTCCATATTTTTTGGACCATCGCCGCAACTTTATTTGGATTCAGATTAATGAGCACAGACGGTGACACATTTGTATGTATGTTAGCTACATACTTTCAAAACATCAGCTAAATATATTGGTGAAAGCTGACTATACAAAGGGATACATTTTTCCGAAATTGAAAATATATTTTTGATCGCCCCGTATCTTTCAAATATTTAAAGTTGGATGGTTAGTTCAAATGCAAAATATGATCGCCCTCTTATGTACTGTAAGTATCATCAATTGCACATGGATCTGCAGGAAAACGAATATTTTCTCAAAAAAAGTTCGATAAAAATTACCAAAAACAAAGTTCAACCCTCTGTATACCCGCCAGTTTTGATTCTAGAAACTTTTGTCATTTGAACTTTTTGATGCACATATTGTGGACTATTTCAATATAAAAATTCAGATCGATACAATGAAAATGAAATTCCGGATTTTTTGAAAAATCGTCAAAATATCGAACTTTGACCCCCTGTAGAATCCAAACGCGGGCATTCAGAGAGTTGGCGCAATGGTAACTTTTGTTCAGGATGGCATGGGCTACATCATATTGAAATTTCAGCGATTTTCACCGAAACCGGTTTTCCATAAGATTAGTGCGGGGTCCTTTACCCTAACAAGATAACCGACCGTGGCGGTACACGCAAATGCGGAATATTTGGGAAACAGACCACGAATTCATTCTCTTAATCAAGCTGGCGAATTGTCTCCCGTTTTATCCCACAGTTTTCCAGGTATGGTCGACACACCAGGATTTTTAGACATCTTAGTTCTAACCTTTGACAGCTGTTTCGTGCTAACGCACTCATCAGAAAGGATTTATGGAGCTCTCGAAATCAAAACGAATCCACTCAAGAATTAATACCGTGAAGGCAAGACAGTTATAACAGGAAGTTACTTATGACATCTACAGTCACTAGTTGAAACTTAATTTGACACGAACCGAGGAATCCAAAAGTAGAGGTTTGTCCACAAATTGACAGGCAGCCAACAATTTGTTGTTCTGACCAACCCAAGGTTCAATCAAGTTTCTAATACGTTATGAGGAACGCAAGCAGGAAGTAAGTGAAAATAGAGTATATTTCGTTTTAATTCCGAGAGTTCTAACCTTTGTCAGCTGTTTCGTGCTAACGCACTCATCAGAAAGGATTTATGGAGCTCTCGAAATCAAAACGAATCCACTCAAGAATTAATACCGTGAAGGCAAGACAGTTTTAACAGGAAGTTACTTATGACATCTACAGTCACTAGTTGAAACTTAATTTGTCACGAACCGAGGAATCCAAAAGTAGAGGTTTGTCCACAAATTGACAGGCAGCCAACAATTTGTTGTTCTGACCAACCCAAGGTTCAATCAAGTTTCTAATACGTTATGAGGAACGCAAGCAGGAAGTAAGTGAAAATAGAGTATATTTCGTTTTAATTCCGAGAGTTCTAACCTTTGACAGCTGTTTCGTGCTAACGCACTCAGAAAGGATTTATGGAGCTCTCGAAATCAAAACGAATCCACTCAAGAATTAATACCGTGAAGGCAAGACAGTTATAACAGGAAGTTACTTATGACATCTACAGTCACTAGTTGAAACTTAATTTGACACGAACCGAGGAATCCAAAAGTAGAGGTTTGTCCACAAATTGACAGGCAGCCAATAATTTGTTGTTCGTGTCATATTAAGTTTCAACTAGTGACTGTAGATGTCATAAGTAACTTCCTGTTATAACTGTCTTGCCTTCACGGTATTAATTCTTGAGTAGATTCGTTTTGATTTCGAGAGCTCCATAAATCCTTTCTGATGAGTGCGTTAGCACGAAACAGCTGTCAAAGGTTAGAACTCTCGGAATTAAAACGAAATATACTCTATTTTCACTTACTTCCTGCGTATTAGAAACTTGATTGAACCTTGGGTTCGGCAGAACAACAAATTGTTGCCTGTCAATTTGTGGACAAACCTCTACTTTTGGATTCCTCGGTTCGTGTCAAATTAAGTTTCAACTAATGACTGTAGATGTCATAAGTAACTTCCTATATATATATATATATATATATATATATATATATATATATATATATATATATATACATGGTCCAGATTATAATGCTGTAATATAATGAGATCAACACCACCAGGAAGAATCGGGTAAGAATGAAATACTTCCATATTTTCGATTATTCAAATTTATTAACAAATTTTTGGGATTTCACACAATGGGTCTAGTGAACGAAAATGAGCAAATACTTCCTAGGATTATGAACTTATTGTTTATTTCCGTAAAATTTTCCTATTCACTACATTGCACTTCTCAAATCAAAATCGAATTATAATTTTTATCCCTTAATCAATTTTAAAAAATCCTCAATTCCCAAGTACTCACTCATCTTCTTTCTTCAACTTTTGCAATACAATCTATAAAAGCAAGTGTGGCAAGAACAAAGTTTTTTTCTTGAAATAATTGGAAATGAATTTATGACAATTGCAGGTGATAAGGTAAGTTGACAAATATAAAAAAATCACCTTGCATATAATTTGTGAGATCATCTATAGAAATATAACAATGAACAAGTTTGAAGTTGAAGTGAAAGAACCAATCCTAACTCTGATTTTCAGATAATTCTAACCACATGTTGATTACATCTGAATAAAAAAAAACCTGGTATTTCTTCAATCTTTCTGCCATAGATATGCACTAGATATCCATCTATATGATACATTCCTATGGTCATTAGTTGGTATGTTGGAAAACTTTCAAATTTATTTCAAAACCACACATTTTCTTCTTTATTGCCATTTCGGAATTTTGATACCTCTCATGAAATAATAAGTTAATCAAAAAGTTGGCAATTATATAAAATTAAACGTCTCTCAGACACCATTCCCATCAGATAAATTTTTTTCAACAAATCACTAGAAAACTATCAATGATATGAATGAATGATCTATGAACGTACGTGAAAAAAAAACACACTGCTCAAGTTTTTAAAGGAGTATTTGACAAATTTTCACAAATCAGTGAGGTGAACTATCAAATTCGCCAGGTAAGAATCACAAATGGTAGTAGTAAAATATACAAAATAATTGCAATAATCAGTCTTGAAAACGAGTAAAAACCATTATTTTTTAAACTATAATTCGCAGAAACGTAACATATGTTTCCAAGATTCAATGTTCAACAACTAAACATAATCAGAACTTACAAACTAATGTGCGAAAAACGTTTGTATCTCTCAGAATATGGTCAATGGGCAAACAGTTTAGTTATTCTCATTGTTCCACACTTTGAAAATACGATGTTTTTCAGAAATTAACATATTGTTCCGGTCTCAAGTTAATTCGGAGTTAGGCTAGTCAATAGTGGTCGCTATGTATCACTTTCATGCATAATCAAATGAAATTCAAATAAATCATCTAGGTTTGAATGGTTTAGTGTATCGCCACAATTGTCGTTATTGGGCTGATACCAATCCAAGGATTTTCCACGAGTCACACACACAACAAACCCCCAGAAATTGAATGTATTGCCCGGTATTTTTGAAAATTCCATTGTAGGTCCTTTTTTCCTTCCTGGGAATTTAACAGGAAATATATACCTGGATTTACTACAAAATGCCATCGACCCAGCTATAACAAATATAATAGAGAACGGCCCAGTATTCAAAGCACATGATCTGATTTTCCAACAAGACGGAGCTCTTCCGCATTAAATGTTTCCAGGACACTGGATATGATGAAGAGGTGCAATTGAGTGGTCCCCTCGGTCACCCGACGTAAGTCCTTTAGATTTTTTTTGTATGAGTACATAAAACCAAAGTTTACAATTGCAATATTTTTAAAATCCGGTCGGAAAGTCTATAACTAATAAAAATACCGTAATGTTATTGTTTTCGCCATTTTCAAGTCGTATATCTCAAGAACATCATTTCAGTTTGATTTTGTATTCAATCTGAGAACTTTGCGCGACAAGCTTTTGAATCTGTTATTCGCAGAGTAACGTACGTTACATATCTAAAGAAATTATTTTTACTTCTTAGTGTAATGAAAGGCTTTTCTTTAAAAAAATAGTTTCACCTGTTTTCTTATTACTGTTGAATTACACGGTGGCTTCATTCCTTGTTCTCGAGATATACGTCTTCAAGTTGATAAAAACGATAAAAAAACGGGATATTAATTACTTTTCGAGTTACCATCAAGATTTTAAAAAATGTTCTTGTTCATAGATGGAAAGATCGCATAACTTTCTATGGAAAGATCACATAATTTTCCATGATACTGTTGAAATTCACAGTGACATCATCTCTGGTTTTCGAGATATAAGTTTCGAAAACGGCAAAAGCAATAAAAAGCAGAATTTTGATTACTTTTCGGATTTTACAGATTTTCTTGATCTTAGATGAAAAGCTCTTAATTTTTCCATATTTTTGATGAATTTTAAAGTGGCATCATTCCTTGTGGCATCATCTCTTGATCTCGCAATACTAGTCTTGAAAAAGGCAAAAGCAATACTATTACTTTATGACTTTCCGCCAATTTTTTTTAAATTTTCTCGATCATAGATGAAAAAAATATAACCTATTATTTTCCATATTTTTGTTGAATTTCACGATGACGGGTTTTGCGTTCTCTCATTGGTATATCGGGCCGTACAAGTTGCAGGAATGTTTTCAAGTACCGCAATATTTCAACACTGCCTTCAATATTTATTTTTGAAGTTTCTGTATACTCATTTGAGAATAGAGGTACTTTATTCAGTACCAATAGAGACAGGCATCAATTTGATACCCGAAACAAAAATGACCTTCATGTACCTTTCAATAAATTCAGTGTATCTTTCAACTCTCCTTCCTCCCTGGCACCAAGGGTAAAGAAACTAAATGTATAAAAATATTCAAAAAACAATTGCGAGAATATTTACTAGAAAAAGGTTTCCATATATTATGTTCTATATATTCTATATGAAATGTTGGCATGATTGTTGTTAATATTTTTAAGTCAATTTTAATTTATTTTTATTATTATTATTTATACTTTTGATTTCAAACCTTCTGTTTCAGATGTTTGGTTTCATATCTTACATTTGAAATGCTGAATTTTAAATTTCTTATGTTTTTATACTTACCCAGATTTAAGTCATATTTTGACTATTCCTATACAATGTTCTGTTGTCGATTGGAAAATAAAGGTCTTATCTTAATAACTCGAGCCAGTACGACAAAGAAAAAAAACAGACCTATTTATGCACTTCCATCTAATTTCCGGATAAAACAAACTGCTTAACTCAGTTAACAGAAATATAAAGTATCAAACACCACTTTATTTTTGTTATTTCCATCAGACTGTTCACTGTGACGCTCATCATCCCGATCAGTTAGTTGAAATAGGAACATAAAAAGTTAGTAGAGTATCTATGAGAGTTCTACGCCATTCCTTATGGGAAATAACACGGGAAAACGATAAGGTCAATTCTGGCAATTTTGGTTACTAAAGCTAATCTTACCCTTGACAACTGTCGATGGTATGAGATAGAGAGAGAAAGAAAGAGAGGCGTTTTGTGTTATTGAAAATAAAGAAAAAAAGATTTCGGTGTGAATTTGAACCAGCGATTTATTGCTAGGTAGCCCACGACGTTAGCAATAGCTCTACGGGGGGTATATGAAAATGAAGTATATATATATATATATATATATATATATATATATATATATATATATATATATATATATATATATATATATATATATACAGTGACCGCCAAAAAGTATGTAACAAATGGAAAAAAAGTTTATTATTACAGTATTGGAAAAACATTTTAATGGAAAAGTTTGTGCATGTCCGATAACCTAAAAATCTATTTTGACACATGTCACTTGACCACTAGTATGGCGACAAATTGGAAAAAATACCTTGAAGAGGTCTAAAGTGAGGTAAGATGGCAAGACATCAAAATAAGTAACGTGAAAAAATTGCTTGAAATTTAGTTTTGTACTCAAGCAATAAATCGGAAAAATTTGAAAATGCAATTTGTTTTGAATATTTTCCGATCCCTATAAAAATCAAAGTTTTTTTTCTGAACGGCTTGACTGTAGTTGAACCTTTGTGTTTTGATGATAATGACAAAACTTTCTCATTTTCTCCGCCCCAGATGACACTACATTGAAAAATATGGTTTTTGCCAGAACCCTCGCTGTTACATTAGTTCGTATCTAACAGTTGTATCAGAATTCCAAGACTATGGTGGTGATATAGCAAACTACCAACATTCTGGTTCCCTGATTATGATCAAGTTTTGATGGTAATCGTCCATGAGCGTTTCACTTCGCACATAAACTTGACAATAGAGCGTCAAATTAAAGAGGCTTAAAGTTTATGTTCAAAGTGAAACGCTCTTGCATTAAAACTTGATTATAAAAAAAACATTGCAACGGTTCATTAGTTTGAATAGTATAGTATAAAAATGAAGACTCTGTTTTAGAAAGGTATCTAGAAGGGGTTGCCAAGGGGATGAGATAAACAAACAAAGGGGACTAGAAGTAAGAACGTTTCAAAAGAAATCTATTTAGAATACTCCTAGTAGAAATCGATTTTTAAAAGTATTGATTGCTGAAATTCATTATTGGAATATCGATATTCGTAGCTGAAATCTACCGAAATTTGGTACTCATAATTACTATCAGGAATATCACTTCATTAACGTGGGTTGATCAACATGGAATATGGAATTATGGTATAGACGATTCCTTACATATAAGAATCTAATAAAGTAGCCGAATAGTTACCTAAACTGGGAAAAGATCATTCATTTCTAAAAATAACGCCACAACAGGATGTTTCTAGATTGCCATATCACAATAGTCTAGGAATTCTGAAATAACTTCTAGATGCGAACAAATGTAACAGCGAGGGTTCTGGAAAAAAACAATTTTTACAATTTGGTGCCATCTGGTGCGGAGAAAATGAGAGAGTTTTGTCATTATCATCAAAATACAAATTTTTCACTACAGTCAAGCCATTCAGAAAAACAAAGTTAGATTTTTGTAAAGAGATCTGTTGCTTGAAACTATATATGTGAGTATACAATTAAATTCCGAGCAACTTTTTCAAATAACTTTTTTCGATATCTTGCCACCTTACCACACTTTTGTCCTCTTCACGGTATTTTTTAAATTTGCCGCCATACTAGTGGTCACGTGATATGATTGGAGGATATATAAAGATGGGGACTTGCCAAAATCGACCTTAGCGTTTTCTCGTGTTATTTCCCACAAGGAATGAAGTAGAACTCTCATAGATACTCTACTACAATGTTCAAAAACCACCTTACCCATTGACCATACTCATTCATCTGAGAGAAAACCAGAGATCACTGGAATCGGTAAAAGGTAAAACAAAAAAAATCGAGCACTAATCGATGAAACCGAACTAAAACAAACGCGGAGAATGCAACCCGCTAGTCTGGTGATCCAACTCGGGATCGTGACTCCAACCTATAGGGCCCCAGTCGTGGAGTCCCTCGGAGTTGGCAAGTCGATGCGTCAGACGATGCGCGATGGAAAACCCGCCGCTACCCTCCAACTGCGTCAGAACTATGATGACCTGTCTGGTCAAGGGTGGCACTGAATCTACAGTTTTTAAAGTACCCCTCGTGGATACGACGTTGTAGCTCTCCTGGCAGTCGCATTTGACGTGGATCCATTTGTTCTCGTGTCTGTTTTCCACCATTACTACCAAGCCCGCCCAGCCTTTGGTGAGGTAGTACGCCGTCATGCCTTCTCTACCCTCGTGACGTTGCCCTCTGGCTAGAGTGAGGGATATTATGGCGTCGGCTAAGATGTAATTTGGAGGCTGGATGTTTTCTGCGGATAGCTTTTTCGAGCTGTGGATCGCTAGCACGTACCTGAATAAAAATATCATTTCGAATTATATATACATCACAATGAAGCAGAATACTAACAGGGAATACATGAGTATTTGATGGTAAACTGTTCCACAAATGTGGTGAAATTAATGTTTCAGATATATTAGTATTGCTCCCTCATCGAGGGGATTTATTATTATTATTGTAGTATAATTTATCGGCACGAATTACCTATTCGGGAATTGTGCCTATCTATCTATATTTCTTTTTTATCTTGATTTGAATTAAATAAAAAACACTTGTTTTTTGATATCCACAATATATTACTAGATGTAATATGTGACGCGTTTCGCTGTTAATACAGCTTTCTCAAACATAAAATGGAATTCAGTAAATGTACAACCATATTTATAGTAATTTGAAGTAAGGTAAACAATAGAAGAACGGTACAATGATACACATAATGATAGACAGGTAGCTTGCTACCTGTTTATCGAGGATCCCTTCAGGGTCAACACAGAGATGCATTTAATTATTAAAGAGATTAAGAAGTGGTGAATAATTTAAATCTAACTGGTCATTGAGTAAATTATTGGAATTTTTTCTTTTGTTGATCTCTAATGCTTCTAAGAAGTTAAGTTTTAGACCTTTTCTTTCTGAATGCAAAATTTCAAAATTTAGATCAAAAGTATGATTTTCATCTATAAGGTGATTTGAATAATTTGAATTCCTCTTGTGGTTATCAAAGCATCTTTTATGTTCAAGTATGCGGGTTTTAAAATTTCGAAAGGTTCTACCGACATATATTTTAGGACAATCTCCACATTTTAATTTGTAAACCCCTGATTTTTGTGATTTTTCGGTTTTAGTTTTATTGTTTTTGATGAATTTGCTCAAATTATTGTTCGTTTTATAAGAAGTCGTGAAATTATGTTGTGTTAAAAATGATTTTATTTTGTCACTGGGTTTGCCTAAATAGGTTAATGAGCAATACTTAATTGGTTCTTGTTTTTGGATGGGGTATACTTCGTTGATAGCAATTGAGAATTCTTTCTTTTTAATAATTACATCTATTAATTGTGGGTCATAATCATTATTATGTGCTGTTTGTTTTATAATATTAAGTTATTTTATGAAGTTGGAGTCTGACATAGGGATATTAAGTAGTCTATGTATCATGCTATTGTATGCTGATAATTTATGTTGATAAGGATGTAATGAGGACTTGTGGATGGTTGTGTCTGTGTGTGATGGTTTATGGTAGATGGAAAAGCTGTGTCTGTTGTCTATTCTTGTTATGGTGAGGTCTAGAAAGTTTATAGAGTTGTTTTCTTCCATTTCGGATGTGAATGTAATATTGGGGTGTAGAGTATTGATCTAATTCTCAAGATTAGTCAGTTCTCTTTTTGTTCCCGTATAACAAATTAAAATGTCATCTACATATCTATACCAGTATAGAATATTTTTACTGAGGGGATGTGAATTGATGATATTTTCCAAGTTGTTCATGAAGATTTCGGCTAATAAAAGGCTCAATGGGTTACCCATGGGTATCCCATGATATCCTATAAGACCAGTTGTTTCATACTGTACAGCCCCCGCATTTAATTTGTCGAAATACCTTATAGAATTCATCAAACAACACACAAAATTCACACCACAATTCTCGATTAAAAACTCATATGAACTCGTTAACAAAATGGAAAATGTCAAACTACCATCAAACTCAAAATTAATTTCCTTTGATGTAAAAAACCTGTTTCCCTGCGTACCCCCAGAAGAAACAGTTAAACTTACAGACAAACTGCTATCACAACAAAGAGTCAACCCAGTAATTCATACAGAAATAATCTCATTACTAGAAATTTGTATCAAACAAAATTATTTTACATTTAATAACGTTATCTACAATAGTAAAAACTGCCTCATCATGGGTAACCCATTGAGCCCTTTATTAGCCGAAATCTTGATGATCAACTTGGAAAATATCATCAATTCACATCCCCTCAGTAAAAATATTCTATACTGGTATAGATATGTAGATGACATTTTAATTTGTTATACGGGAACAAAAAGAGAACTGACTAATCTTGAGAATTGGATCAATACTCTACACCCCAATATTACATTCACATTCGAAATGGAAGAAAACAACTCTATAAACTTTCTAGACCTCACCATAACAAGAATAGACAACAGACACAGCTTTTCCATCTACCATAAACCATCACACACAGACACAACCATCCACATTACATCCTTATCAACATTAAATTAGCAGCATACAATAGCATGATACATAGACTACTTAATATCCCTATGTCAGACTCCAACTTCATAAAATAACTTAATATTATAAAACAAACAGCACATAATAATGGTTATGACCCACAATTAATAGATGTAATTATTAAAAAGAAAGAATTCTCAATTGCTATCAACGAAGTATACCCCATCCAAAAACAAGAACCAATTAAGTATTGCTCATTAACCTATTTAGGCAAACCCAGTGACAAAATAAAATCATTTTTAACACAACATAATTTCACGACTTCTTATAAAACGAACAATAATTTGAGCAAATTCATCAAAAACAATAAAACTAAAACCGAAAAATCACAGAAATCAGGGGTTTACAAATTAAAATGTGGAGATTGTCCTAAAATATATGTCGGTAGAACCTTTCGAAATTTTAAAACCCGCATACTTGAACATAAAAGATGCTTTGATAACCACAAGAGGAATTCAAATTATTCAAATCACCTTATAGATGAAAATCATACTTTTGATCTAAATTTTGAAATTTTGCATTCAGAAAGAAAAGGTCTAAAACTTAACTTCTTAGAAGCATTAGAGATCAACAAAAGAAAAAATTCCAATAATTTACTCAATGACCAGTTAGATTTAAATTATTCACCACTTCTTAATCTCTTTAATAATTAAATGCATCTCTGTGTTGACCCTGAAGGGATCCTCGATAAACAGGTAGCAAGCTACCTGTCTATCATTATGTGTATCATTGTACCGTTCTTCTATTGTTTACCTTACTTCAAATTACTATAAATATGGTTGTACATTTACTGAATTCCATTTTATGTTTGAGAAAGCTGTATTAACAGCGAAACGCGTCACATATTACATCTAGTAATATATTGTAGATATCAAAAAACAAGTGTTTTTTATTTGATTTCTTTTTTAGTTTTCATTATAATTGTTTTATTTCGTACATAAAAAATTTGAATCAAAATAAATTACTCTGACGACTGACTCACTAGAGACCATCTTCGTTAAAATAGATACTTTCGAAAATAAATGTATCGTTGCCAATGCTACTATCCCCCTCTGTCAAATTTCAATGTTGAAAAAAACGAGAAATTTTCAAGAAACCAAAAATATTTCTTCAAAGCATAATATCAAAAAAGCTAATTTAAAACGTTTATGTGAATTGTTGAGAGATTGTGTAAATGGATCATATTGCACCGATACAAGATGTCAACGTGGCAGTGGACCTTTTTTATCACAAAATATATGAAACTGGTATGATTTTGATCACATAAAAACCATTTTTCAACCAAAGTACTGACATTCACGGTGGATGATTTTCTAAACGAATTCAAAAAATGAAAAATATAGTTTTTAGCGGGGCCAGATGATATCCCAGGATATATATTCAAAGCTTGTGACTACTTGATATACCCTCCTCTAATTATTTTTCAAACATCTTCGGAATCCGGAATTTTTCCGAATACATTCATACTCACAAAGGTTACACCATTCCACAAAAAAGTTCTAAAAACTAATTCAATAATTACAGACCTGTAGCAGTTTTGAACTGTATTGGAAACTTTTCGAGTTTATACTATATGAAAAAGTTCATTCACACGGGTTTTGCAAGAAAAATTCACTTGAATTGTTAACTTGTTCCCCAGTAAATAACCTTTATCTAGACATATCATTTAATAACAACAGACAAAACATTACATTGAAAACGTGAACATAGGAAATAAAAGAACAGAAACTCAAAAATTGCACGGTTAAAAAGAAGAAACAGGTCATCTCTTCCGAGCTTCAGTTCTGATTTTTTTTATTTTTAATGTTGATTCTAAGAATTATGTGAATTATAAGATTTTTCGTAATTAACCTATAGTATAACATTCAAAGTTTGAATAAAAATAATAATTATAATATATAAAAGTAGTTTAATTTTAACTGAACCTTGAGAAAACTACCCCGGACTTACCCTAATGAAACAAACTTTTTGAAATTATAAAAAACTACATTTTTCTACAAACGTCAAAAAATGACAAGGTTCGCGCATTGACAACAGTATGCAAAGTGGCACTTTTTTTCATTTTCATTCGTTACCATGACACCGTGCGCGAAGTAATGTGCGAAATATATTTCGCACACTGCATGTAAACTATATGGGATTTTCATATTCTAACCTATATGGTCCTCAACTCCTCAATCAAGCAAAAAACAAGAAATCGTTTATTTATTAATGTAGAACAATAATTAAGGCTTTCAAATTGTGAGAGATATTTTTCTGGCTTTATTTGCTTCACACCACTCTTTAAATTGCTGATATGCATTTTCATACTGCCGCCTCGATTTCTCCGGTAAAAGGTTGGAAATTACGGAATTGGCCGCATCTATCAAGTTAGGTGGGGTACTGCTTAGTTCATCGTCGCTCGAAATTTCCATTCTTTTACAATAATAAATATCAAGCACGAAATTGACGCGAATAAAAAGTCACTCCAAAATAATTATCAAGAACTGTCACTTTGAAATAATTGTCAACAAATGCCATTTTATTTCCATAGTTACAGTAATTACTTGATTTGGAAAAAATTATTTAAGCCAGATCAATACTATTTTTCATACTTATTACTTATTTTAGAACAATATTTTTGACGTTTGTAGAAAAAATTTTGTTTGCATCTCATGCGCGAAATACTTTGGTAATCTCGACTATTTTTTTTAACTCGGCTGCGCCTCTTTAAAAAAAATCAGTTCGCGATCACCAAAGTAGCATTTCACGCACTAGATACAAAAATAACTATTTATAAATATACACTGAAAAAAAATCAATTTAGAAAAAACAAAATAAACATATATTTTTAACATCCACAGGTGGCATGTTATAAAAACATAATAGTCCAGTTACTTTTTTTAAACCTGAACAAAGACAACGTTGAAAACTGATTTCTTAATCATTCTGACGTTATTTTCGTTGATTGATTGAATGATATCATTATTCCTTAAAAAATTGGAACATAAAAAATAATAATAATCACAATCTAAATGGTTAAGGCTTTCGCGGCCGAAGTTTTCAGTGTCAAAATTTTTACACGGGTTGAAGGCCGTCGTTTTTTGGAATTTCTTCCTAACGTTCCGCTGGCGCGAGTGGCTAGCTTCTTCAGAGGCTTATAAATCATGAATAATCTCAGATGACTGGAGATTCTGTCTGGTAGTCTTCTGCGTTAATTACCGTATCTGGATTTGGTACATTCTCTTTTTGCCTGCTGTCTTAATGTCGTACTTTCCTTTTGTTATTTTGGAATTTTTAAGAAAGGGATTCGGTTGAGGTTCACAGCTTCTAGTCCAGGAGCCTGGTAAAAATTTGGTCAGTCATTTCCTCTCAAGCGATATTAAGTGGAATGCATCAGAGAGTCGTATTATAAAGATTCGTGAACGTCAGCTGCGATTCCGTTGGTGGGGGGGGGGGGGGGTGATCAGCACAGTAGCTTCCTACGCACGAAGAAAAAAAATATATTCAATTATGTCCTCCTTCCCGGAAACAATAGAAGGTACAATTTTTTTTGTGTTCGACCAACTAGCTGTCGTATAATACACCATGCTATAGTCAGCTGATTTTTTCTTTCTTCAAGATATTGCTTTAGCGATAATTTAACATGTTTTCAGGTAGGAAAACAAAATTGAATACATTTCTTTTTCTTTGTGCGTGGGAGGCTACCACCGCTCATCCCCCCACGGAACCGCAGCTGACGTTCACGAAGCTTTATAATATAACTCTTTGATGCATTCCACTAATTTTCGCTTGAGAGGAACTTGGTCATGGAAATCTGTCACTGGCTCCCGGACTATTCTTCTTTTCTGTTGAAATTCTCCGTGTGTTTGTGGATCTCTTTTGCAGTGTTCCTGTACAAGTCGAATATGGTATCCCTGGTGGGACGTTTTACGTCTTCAAACAGAATCTTGTGGTTTTCTTCACAGAGCGTCTTCTGCCACTGCCGACTTGTCCGTTTGGCCTAATCTGCAGTTCCTCTGATGTTCCTTCAGCCTTGTTCCCATGGATCTCTTTGTGTTTCCGATGTATACCTTTCCGCAAGTATATCGCATACCATGCACTTGCAATTAATGTTATCGAAAATATGCCTACCCAGTTACGGTAATAAACACTTCTGAAATAACAAAGGATATCAACGACATTAAGCCGGCAGGTAAAAACGGATCAATTAGGGTTAGTGAGTATGTACCAAGTCCAGATACAAGACTACCTAAGTCAGAATAAATACAATCTCCGCAGACGAAATCTCTAGTCATCTGAGATTATTCATGATGTATAAGCCTCTGATGAAGCTAGCCACTCGCGCTAGCGAAACGTTAGGAAGAAATTCCAAAAAACGACGGCCTTCAAACCCGAGTGAAAATTGTGACACTGAATCACAATCTAATTTTGGTCAATTAGTTTGAAATGCTGTGCTTTTCATCACAAACGGTCATTAAACCTAATCATACATAACCACATCGCTCCTACCTTGGGAAGAGAGTAACGTCATCTAATCCAGTATGCCAGTGATTGAACGCAAGAGGCACAACAATGTAGGCGCCAGCTTCCAACATTTTATTGCATCCGACGAAACCCCTGACTTGCCGTTTACTGTGTTCCACCAAACTGCCTATCGTGGAGGCTGGTCTGGCCTTAAAAAGTACCACACATAAATCCAGTTGAGATCGCTGAGACTTTTCCGATTTTCTCTGTCCCTCCTAGACAAAATAAAACTTCTCAAAACGATGTCGGTTCTATGAATATAATTGATATTTGAGATTGTAAATATCGATGTAAAGGGTGCCTGTTAAAAAAATCAGGGGGTGATACTTTTCAATACAAAGAAAAAACAATTTAATGAAAAAATATATTACCCGTTTGACTCAATATGCAAATTAAAGCACTTCTCAATAACAATATTTTAGTTTTTTTTTTTCAAATTTGCAAAACTTTAGGAATTTTCTTCGAAAAATTAGGAATAGGAACAAACATTTCCGTTTTGTTTCAATAGTTGCATATTTGTCAGAAGATGTAAACTGCTTATTTTTCAACAATTCGGAAGTGTGCAGAACTTTTACAAATGTTTCAGCGTTAATATTGCGAAAATTCATTAAATAAAAAAAACATAATTCTGCTGGTTGGTCATAGAGGGCACTTGCAATTGCGTCCTCTGATGTTTTGAGGAACGTTGCACAAGTAGCTGTTAGATTTAATTCAATACCCGTCGTGGTCTTAGCCAGGGGAATAGTTGTTTTCTGACAGGTACTTGCCATAATAAGCCTACGCAGTAGGTGTTTATGGGAGTAAACGACTGTTCGTTAGCAAACGATCTCCCAAAGATTTCTGTTTTCTTAAAAATAAAGGGTTGCAAAATGAAACTTAATATCATTTAAACGTACTCTTCATTCTACTGAAGTTTTAAAACTCTTGCAATGACTACGAATTTCTGGGAAAAAACGTATCTATAGGGCTCCGCAAAGGTCCACAAGGCGAATTTTACACAGTTTTTCACTTGCCAACGCTTTACCTTATTTACACAAACACATCGTACATGCCTCAATTCGAACCTTTTACACTTTGAAGCTTCAAAAATGTTTTTCACGAAAATTCAATTCAGATAACAACAATGCGAATTACTGCTAGAAAATTGCGTATTGCTGTGATCAAGAAAGGACAACGCACACATCTTATGGGAAAAGGTCTCTAGGTGAAAATGGCTGGATTTTTGATATGTTGTAGCTGGTGCTATTCTGAGTAAAAGTCTCCATTGGCCCAACTCGATCGTATGACTAGATTCGGCGCCAGAGAAAATTGATGCTTTATGTTGCCCCGCTTTGAAGAAACACTCTGTATATTTAGAAATATTTTTATAACAACCAACAAAGTAAAATGTATAAACTTTATTTGAAACATTTTTTCATACTCATGATAGGTGAGATACTGTACTCTCTCACACTAATGGGCCACCTTCTATAGAATATGAACCCTTCCTCATTTCAAACACTCTGTATTCATAGCTTCATTATATTCTGATCGATCAACAAACCATTTTGATTGATCCTCAATGAAAACTCAATCAACATAACCTCGTAGGCGAATCCATTCACTGAAGAGTTTAGTGTGTTGTTGACTATACCCTGAAAAAAAACAGTACCGTTTTTTGTTCTGTATAATGTAAAACTATTTCTCACGAATTTTGGGAATGTCCAGTCGCACACGATATTGAATATAAATTAGATAATGATATTTTTGTATTCAGCTGGATTTCTCCAAAAAGCACAAAATTAATGATTGGGCACCCTCTAGCACCGAATCTAGCCATACAATCGAGTTGGGCCAATGGAGACTTTTACTCAGGATGACTGCAGCTACAACATATCAAAAATCCAACCATTTTCACCGAAAGATTTTTTCCCATAAGATGTGTGTGTGTGGTCCTTTGTGAATTTTTGTAAAACGAAGGGTATGCAGATCGCGTTTCTAGAAAAAAGTCTTACCTATTTTTAGACTTATAAATCGCTTCTTTTGGACTTTTGCAGAGGCCTATCTCAGCAAACATCAAGCACCGCAAAATGTCTTTCGGATTCGAGTTAGGACCACAAACTACGCAAGTAGAACAGAAAATTTCAGCAAACCTAGGTGGGGTACTATTTGTGTATTAGAGCACAAAGTAGTAGATTGCCTGTCCAAAAGATGACGTGGAGTTTTGGGACACCCTGTATAATGTTGAAAAACTATGTATCTCACCTGAAATAATGTGAAATCGACCTCAGTTGGTTCTAATATAGTCAGAAGTATACAAGATAAGTACTGCTGGTTAGCCAGTGGTGGAAGTGTGCCCGTCAATCTCACTTCGTTCCATCCATTTCTCGCCTTACAAATGTCTATGCAATCGAAATATTTCAGCACGTCACCAAAACTTATCCAGAAAGTACCGTCCTGAGAGCCGCCTGGCATCAGATCGTCGATCAATTCACTCGTCCACATGTGACAATTGTCGGACCAATCGCCCTTCCAAACAAAATGGCCTGAAAAAAATGTAGTCAATACTGAACTGTAAATGCAAACTCTAATGATCAGATCATCACTTTTAATTAACAAAGCGCCTAAATAAATTCCCCGATCAAATGTGTCAAGACAAAAGAATATACCAAAAGTTTTTCGACTAACAAGCCTAATGAACAACACACTTTTTATGGGGTAAGACGCCAATAAACTGATACACAGGAAAGCTAAATACTCATAAACAAGAACTTTTCCTATGATTTCTGTGTAATTAATTCTAATAACCCTTTAAATTTGACAGGCTATTGATTCAATGCGAAAAAAGGGGAAATGGACACGTTTTAGATGTCGCCAGAAGTATGGCATAAAAACGCCATCTCCTGGTTAAAAAAAGTCACTACAGTTTTGACCGACATAGTTAATGTCTTCTGACAGCCAAACACTCATGAACAAGAACTCTTCCTATGATTTCAGTGTAATTATTTCTAATAATGACCTATTAAATTTGACAGGATATTGATTCAATGCGAAAAAGGGGAAATGGGCAGCTTTTAGACTTCACCAGAAGTATGGCATAAAAACGCCATCTACTGATTAAAAACATTACTCCAGTTTTGACCGTCATAGTAAATGTCTTCAGACAGCCAGCACTCATAAACAAGAACTCTTCCTATGATTTTAGTGTAATTAATTCTAATAATAACCCATAAAATTTGACAGAATATTGATTCAACGCGAAAAAAGGGGAAATGAGCAGGTTTTAGATGTCGCCAGAAGTATGGCATAATTACGCGATCTCCTGATTAAAAAAATCACTCCAGTTTTGACCGCCATAGTTGATGTCTTCGGGAATAAGTGAAACCGTCGATGTCATAATTACCGCTATGGCATTAAACGTGTTGAAGTTAATGAAACGTAATGAATTCCATCGAGAAATAGAATTAGGAAGTGACAACTGAAACAAAGCTACAGCAGATTATTCAACTTACCCCAAGGATTCCTGAGTTTCAGTAATCTATGACCTTCGACATCTCGAACATCTAAAAGGGAATAGGCATGTCTAGGTCTCAAACCTTTCGACTGATATTCAAATTCGTCGACTTTCATGTTACCACCGCCACAGGAAGCACCCATTAAAAACAATGCTTGTCTTGATGAAAGAAGTCTGAAATAAAATCCATGAATCTCACAAATTACATTTTCTACGAGAGGGAAATATTGTAGCACGAGGTGCAGCCGAATACGACGATCCCACGAGTGTGAAAAATCAATTCCGCACAAGTAATGTACACTATTTTTCCTACGACCACGCGATAATTTTACTAAATAATATCGATGTTATTGAAATGTGTGCAACAAAATCGAGCAAAAATGCTGACCGAAACCACGTTAACCAACATCAGGTAAAATTTATTGCTTCAAAGAAAATATTCTGCATTTCAAAATAATGATAATAATGAGATAAAGATAGACACAACCAGTTAGCACAGTCGAGAGAGTGATGGCAGACTTACTGTGCCCAAATTAGATCTATATCCAGCTCTTCTTCAGCCGGCGCAGGAATTGACGAGGCTTGTAGCGGAATACTCTCACAAGGCGCACCTGTCAGCGTTGCCAATCCTTCGATTGCACGCCCAGAAACAAGTGCCTCATAGCACCCGTGTATTTTGGCCACCGCCTTCTCGATCAAGGGAACCCAGAGCTGTTTCCGTTTGGCCTGAAAATAACAGTTTGAAATAACGATAGTTCAGCGTATATTTCTAGAACTAACTTGTGAATAGAATAAATGCCCCTTCTTGTCGCAAGGGAAGTAGTCGTCCACAAGAACAGTCGTCCAATGCCCGTCTTTACATAACCTAACTTGATATACACCTTGCGGGCAAAAGTCTCGAGTGATCAGGACTGCTCTCACCAGGTCCTCTCTTTCTGCCAATACCGCTAAAGCACTCAGAAGCCAACAGTTTCCCAACACACCTAGAGAAATGCGAATTATTTATTTATTTAATGTAGAAATAACTTCCATATGAGTTCTGGTAAAAGGAAGTTTGAATGTACATTAACGATCAAATACAGTAAAAAAATAATTATAATAGACTAGCAAATAATAAAAATCAATCATAAAGTTTTGTAATATTTTTATGAAATCATTTCAATAGTAAAATGTCTTTCAAATTTTTGGAAAATGAAATTATAGCTTGTTAAGTTTTCATTTGTTCTGGTAATTTTTCAACAGCTATTTGCACCGGTTCTCCTTAATAATAAACTCAGCTAAGTGGAAGATCAGCTTAATGTACACCTTAAGGTAAATATGGTTTGCACCGTTGACTTCTGGCCTGAATCTTAGCTGAGTACTGGAAATGTTTGGCAACAGCGCAAAAATGATCACGTAACCAACGACGGGACGTTAAACAACACAAAGTTTTAAATAAAATGCACATTGCGCAAACGCTGTCAGTTCTGTCTAATTTGAAAGGCTGGCGGGAGTATGGCATGTGATTTGGAAAATTTGTTAAAATGCGTAGTTTATTAGCCACCCTAATCTGACCTGATTTACCTTAGGTAAACAGAATAGTATCCATCCAAATTGTTTACGACATAAAGATGTTAAGCGTGTTCCGTTTCATGCATTCATCGCATCACTGTTGCAGACATAATCAAGCGTTCCGTTTCAACTAACTTTGACGTTGGTGGGTTGAATCGGAACGAATTGCTTGCGTGGTGCATGCCGTTTCCCGCAGATTTTGACATTTATCACTTTATCAGTTAACCAAATTCTTATGTTACGGAAACAAATCTGTTAATCTAGTAAATAAATTAATATGGGTAGAACGAAAGTGTTAATAGCAAGAGTAGGAAGCGAGCTTTGTGAAACTGAGAGTAGCTCAGATTCTGATACAAGTGATAGTTATGAGGATAATATCGTCTGTCCCAGGCCAAAACCACGAACCACTTCAACATGTAAAATACTAATTTCCTACCAAAATGTTCATTGCCAAACTCACGAAAGTGCTATCAGGTTGTCTACTGTGAACGAGAGTGAATTCGCCAAAGTGAAAACTTACCTAGGTTTTCAAAGCAAGAAGCACGAATATTCTTGAAACTCTCCTCATTCGAAATGACAAATTGCACATCCGTGGTTTTGGCATGAGACCGACGATATGATGTTGAATGAATTGACGATTTTTTCTTCCATTGTACGGTAAATCAGGTAAATGTGATAATGCACGATACTCGACACTTCATCAAATATCAAATTAAACTTTTAATTCGGTTTCTGACGTTTCTGTTTGAACGTGACTTTTGAGTTTGACAGATCTAATTTGGATCGCATTGATCGCTGCTAGACGAACGGGCAGTAGCTCATGCACTTTCAATGTCTCAAGGCCAAAGAGGGGAATATAAAAGTGGGCGTGTCAATGCGCTTCCAATGTAGGAAACGGAACGGTCATATGCGCATTATGTCCTCAATGCATGAAACGGAACACGCCTGTTGTTAACAGTTTTGGTTGAATAAGGAAAATTGGAAAGACTGGCCATTCCATTCCTCCATTACAAATCAACAGAATATTTTTAAGTTCGTAAGTAATATAAATTAACAATATATCAATAGACATTTTGTATCAAGCTATAGGTACAGTGTTGAATCTGAAAATTATTTTTTTTGCTTTCACATTATAAGAATCTGAGATATTCAATTTCAACCTTAATCAAGTTTAGTATATACAGAGCACTAGGTTTGGTCACCCTAAATCGAGGGGAAAATGTAAGTTAGTCAAACAAGCAAATGATGTCCCCTCTCGTACACCTGCCTAGGCACATCATAAAAATTTGATTAAAATTATAGGTCGTCGTCATCTAATATAGTACGTGACATTTTGTTTCAAACCTGATACAATCAGATACCCACAAAAATACAATCACATCAGCAAAATCCAGAAAAAGGGCTCGAAATACTTTAAACGTCAAGAAAATAGGAAAATAATTCGTGTAGGAAAAGTGAGGTTGAGTCGTTAAGTGGAATCTAAGCCTGGAAAATCTGAGGCGCATCTTGACTAAGGCTTCTGTTATCCTCAAATAGCGGTGCAAACCAAAATCGTAATGTAAGGTCTACTCAAGTAGTGAGGTAACCGTATGTTGAACCGATGCAAATAGCTGTAAATGTTTCTATGGAGCTGAAAATTGGATTTGCTTTTCCTTTGTTGGAATGAGTATGTCCCCTTGTACCTAGATTATTTAAGATGTCTAAAAAAATTGTATGATTGACAGTGTCAAAAACTTTTTTTAGATCAATGAATATTGCAACACCATAATTACTTATATCTAAAGTTTCATGAATACTTCTCAGTTAGTCAGTCAGTGCTGCTTGGGTAATAGAATTTGTTGGAATGCATATTGAAATTTTTCAAAACCAATATTAGCAGTGATGCAATCAATGATTTTCAACACTTTTACAAAGATTTGTAGAAAAAAAATTCAAAAGTGCAACTGAGCGATAATTCGAAATATTTTTTCTATTACCTCCTTTATAAATGTTAGAAAATTGTTCTCTTCAAATAGTCTGGAAGAATAACATTTCTAATACAATTATTAATAATTAAGGAAAGAGGTAAGCTTACTAGATCAACAATATCTTTAAAATTGATTGGTGTAAGTTGATCTTCACCAGGTGCTGTGTGCGATTTGAGAGTCATAATTATTTAACAAATTTCTTCTTCTAAAATTGTGGCACGTGACAAATGACAGATCCTCAACGACCACGCCCCGTTCCATGCCCCCAACCAAGAAAGAACCGCAATTGGGAATTCAAATTAAGATTGTAGCGCTACCGGCGGCGGACGATGAAGTACTTTCTACGACATTGATTTATAACCTTATTATGTTTCTTCCATATAGATTTCATTGTTTACTTTGTTTATTTCGTGTATTGAGTATTTGAAGCGTGATTTAGGCCCTTTAAACATTGTTAAAACTGTGATTTCGATGACTTTTACCTTTTATTATTGTTCATTTAAATAAATGATTATTGGTGTAAGGATTAGTGTTAAGATGTTAATAGTTACCTTGTTAGAAAAAAGCTAGTGATAAAATACTTCAATCGTCTTCTTACAAATAAAGACAAATGGCCCAATTAAAATTAAGTTTATTGGAATTTCTGAGGTATGTTGAAGGGACCGAAAGTCGGTGTGTAGTGGAAGGTGAAAAAGTCCTCAATGCAGACCATATAATATTATATGGAAAAAATAAATGGAACTCTTCAGTGACAAAAGTGTGTGCCCTCTGTCTCCAGACAAGCGCTCTGCAATCCGAGCCTCATCGAGTGGAGAACTCAGAATTATAGACGGTTATATTAAAATTATGCAAATGTAAATAAGTAAATAAAAACAAGATGCCTACCTACCTTTGTTAATATAATCTTTTTGCTTAAAATAGAGCGAACACACTTTAAAAAATTTGCTTATTGGTTAACCAATCCGAACCTTTAACCTTTTCTTCTTGGGATTAATTCTCGTCCCATCTCCGTTTCAAAATAAACTTTTGGGTCATTTTCCTCGGGATATCTTTTGGCCTAGGGATTGCAATGTGGCACAGAACAATAAACATTGTAAGACGCCATTATAAGACCGGAAGGGTCGCTTTACCTGTAAAGAGGCAATTTCTCAACACTAAATTAAGATGAAATAAAAACGGTTCAAAGAAAGCCTCTATATTCATAAAAATCAATGGTAAACAAACGATACGAAAGTTTGGTTAGAAAACAATGTCGCAGAAACTAGTTTACATTAAATCCACCAGAGTGTGTATCGCTTAGCATGAAATGCCGATTGGAAAGTGTGGTGGACAGTTAATATTCCCCGCCAAAAGTTGCCGCCATCCTGGATTCATACTCTCTTTCTTTATCTACTCAAGGCTTTTGTGCAGCTATAACCAAGTCTGAAACCTGATTGAGATGCAGACAAAAGTTATTTATCATCAAAAAATGCTTGCTTGCGCTGGTTCAAATCGAAGCGCGAACATTTTTAGAAATGTTAATATCGCCGGGTTTTTGAACGTAAATACGTTCGGTGTTCACGAGATTTGTTTTGGTAAACCGTTCCAAGTGGACGTCATATATTTGGACACAAGATAGATTTCGCCTCGAAAAACTGAAGCGAACATGCTTCGTTTTTTACAAACATACAATATTTGTTGTCTTTGTCATTGACATTATGTTTAATACATTTATGCAAGGTAAGGGATATTCCATTTGTACTTTTGAATCATTTTTATGGATTAAAAATTGTATATGGTAAAAAATGTAAACCTTGGGATATATCTGAAGGTTGCGGTCGCCTGAAAACAGCCCAGATCAAGTCTTTATCTTCTTCCACGACTATGTCCCTCAACCTTCTCCATTTCACGGTGTTAGAATCCTTCATTTCTGCTGGATTGTAGTAAAGGCTACTCGGCATAGGTGGAAAATCATCATCGAGATAACTCTGCTTTCTTAATTTACAATACTTAACGATATAATTCCAATGCTTGTTACTCATCTCTTGTTGCGTCAGTCTGGTAGGATCCTTCGGATGTGTGGATTTCACATCGTCCCGCATCCTCTGACACATATCACAGATTTGTTGAGATTTAGTGTTTTCGAATGTACAGATCATGCACTGCCAAGGTTGGTAGGGTCCTGCTATGATTGAATCTGAAAATACAACAAATCAATAGAGAAGAAAATGAGTGATTTTTCAACAAAAATACTTTACTTTAAATTGATGGATGTAGCCGTTACTTCGTGGTAGGAAATCATCACGTAAAATGAGAAATAAAACTTTCTATGTTTTTATACCACTTCTATTTGTAACCAACGTTACTGCAGTTTCGTCCTATATGGACATTATCAAACAATACAATTGTATTCCATATAGGACGAAACTGCAGTAACGTTGGTTACAAATAGAAGTGGTATAAAAACATAGAAAGTTTTATTTCTCATTTTTCGTGATACTTTACTTTATTTACTTATAGTTAATAATACAGTATCAATATATAATACATAGAAATAAATTGTTCATGAAAGCACGATCAAATAAGTAAAATAAAAAAAACTTGTCCATGATCATGTGAAATTAATGTTGAAATAATCTTATATCAAAATACACATGATGAATAACCATAAAATATAAATACGTACAAAGAAAAATAGCAAAACGAATTTAAATTTTTGTCCAAATAACATTGGTCAACATTAAAATTCAAAATTATTTCACATACAAATAATTTTTTCAATTTTTCAGAATTCTCAATCTACCAGAATTTGATTTTATTTTTAAATCCCAAAAAACTAGTTATTTTTAAAGAAACTGGCGAATTATTATAAATATTTTTACCTAATATAAATGGCATGTTGTTGCATCAGAGCTGTGGAAAACTTTTCAGTTATATCCAACCATCCATTTTATTCTCCGTTTCATATTTATGTTGTATATAATTATTAATTTGACGGATAGAATTTTATATTGTTCGAAGAGAATTTTGGAATAATCAGAAAGGTTTTAAAAAATGATTTTTAAGGTATACTTTTGGATTGAAGTAAGTGGTTTCAAAACTTGTTTATATATGCCTCGTGATAATTTTTTTTAAAATGATAAATCAAATTCAGCATTTAATACTGTTTCTTCCCATGTATTCCCACTACCTATATAAACTGTATCGTCAGCATAAGAAAGCAACTTTCTTTCAATTTTCGTACTTAACAGATCATTGATATAAATCAAAAATAATAGGTCCTAGAAATGACCCTTGGGGAACACCACATTTCACATTTCTAGAATTACTTTTGATATGATCATTCTGAACAGTTTGTTCCCTTGCAAATAAATAGCTTTCAAATAGTTTCAAACCGTTCTAATTTGGATAATAATTTTGTATGTGAAACCGTATCAAACGCTTTCTTTGAATCTAAAAATATTCCAAGAATTTCCTATTGCCTTTTTCATAAATGGGGAAACATGTTTATGTTTTTGTCTGATATAATACTAATGGATCGATCTATTCAGCTGGATTTTATCCAGGTGTTGCATAGCTACTTGAATGGAATAAAGCCGTCTTATATTGAACATTTCTGTTTCAGCATATAGAGTCACTAGGATATCTGTAATCTTGATTCAATATCATTCTCAGAAACATTTTTTGCGAGATTTCAAGCATATTCAAGTAGGTTACCTACTTAAATCTATACAGAATACAGCATGGTTTTTTAGTGAGGTACCTATATTAATGTTGATCCCATCTCAGGTGAGGGTGCAAGAAAATACAGATATTTAATTTTTTGACAGGTCGAATATGCAAATTTTGTTGAATGGTTAAGTCAAAATCTGGAAGAGACGTTTCTGTACTACTGAATAGCAGGTAGTGAGTTTTTCTGAAATTAATTAAGGTATTTGGAACGGTACGGTATGCGCCAAAAGTTTTCTATTTGCGGCCCATTAGACATACGTCGATCATAAAAGTAAATTTGGTGTTCCGACTTTACGATTTCTCCACCATTTCAACCATCCAATCTTGTGTCGGAGGCGCTAGGCAACACTGATCTGTCGCTAGTGTCAGTGTCTGTAACTTTTATAGCCCCGACGATCAGATTACTTAAAAGTGAATGAAAACTGACAAATTGTTAACAGAATGGCTCGAACCAATTTAGTTCACAAGGGACGGTTGGTTCATTAAAGAAAGTCATTTGAAAAAAAGACGCATTGCAGTCGCAGGTATGTTGGATGCAAAAAAAAAGTTAAAAATGGAAAATGGAATGTTATATGATGATCGTTCTTGATTTATGCAAATATGCAGAACTTCAGGGAAAAAATCATGAATTCCGCGCAAATGGAATCGGGCCAAACTAGAAAGAGAGGTAAAATATACTACAAAAACCAAAATAGTAATCACAAATTTTCTTTGACCATTTTGTTCAGAAAATTACTCCACGTCTAATATTTTCCATAATTCCCATAGAATTATGCTGACGACAATGTGGGCAGGGAAGGCTGCCCAATTCTCCGATTCTAGAGTTTCAATTTTCTATATTTCGGGATATATTTCTCGTGTTCCTTACGAGCTGCAGCGCGTTGTTGCCATTGCTCTTAGGTGGTCATTTTTAAGCTCTCATCGATCAAAACATTGCCGACTTTGGGAGCTTGTATTTCGATAATTAGATGGACGATTTTTTACAGATTTGGTTATTAGCAAGTTCACTGGTATGTGTTAGTTTTCCATCAATGAGTACAACTATCTCTGATTCTAAATGGCCGAAAATTCTCAAAAAAAATCTGCTGATTTCACTGTCGGGAAATATCATACCAAATTATCATTTTATTTGTAAGAAAACTGCTTTCCAAATACCTCAATGAAAGTTTGCTATCAAACCAATCTTTCAAATTATTCAGATCATTTTCAGTTTTTCTCTTCAAAACATCATCCTACTAGTATTTTGGTTAGAAAAAAATCCTTTATTTATTGGCCTATACATATAAGCCACAAACGTCTCACCTTTATCCATGTCCGTTCGAAGGTTAATTTTGCCCCTCTCAGGCACCACAACCTGAACTTTCGGACTCGAAGTGATTTTGGAATGATTCCGCCTTGATTTCCCACCGTTTCTGGGCGATGGACTCCTTGATGGCATTGGTTCTAGTCCGATTCTTTCAGTGTTGCACGCTTTGCAGGTGGGTAATGTCAGCAAGTTCTTCAACGTGCATTTCGAGCAGGACCAAAATTGGCCTTTTTTCAAGGTCATATCATGGTTCAAAGAAACGGATCGAAGTTTCGAGCCATAACACGCCTCGCAAACAAGGGAACGTTCACTGTTCACCAGAGTACACTTTTTACAAGTCCAATTTTGTTCTTCACAGGGGCTAGAAGCTTCTGAAATTTTCATTTATTTTTATTTTAGTTTTTCATTTATACGAGGGCTGAAAATAAAGTAAGGTCTCCAATTTTTTTTTTCATAGAAAATGACATTTATTTACAAAAAGCGATACACCGTTGGAAAGGCCAAGGTCTTGGCTACTTTTCTACATAATCGCCATTTTTTTCCAACACCTTGCGCATCCGCACGATGAACTTGTCTATGCCGGCAGAATACCACTCTCCGTCCGCCTCGCGCAGCCAGGTGTTGACCTCTTTCTGAACCTCCGCGTCACTATCAAACTTCTTCCCTCCGAGATGTTTTTTCAGGGCGGGGAACATGTGGTAGTCACTGGGGGCCACGTCGGGACTATAGGGAGGGTGATCGATGATTTCCCAGCCAAATGTCTTGAGCAGGTCAAGGGTAACGTTGGCTGTGTGCGGGCGCGCGTTGTCGTGGTGAAATTTCACTCCTTTGCTCAGCAATCCCGGGCGTTTGTTTTTTATGGCACGACGAAGCTTTTCCAGGGTCTCACAGTACCTTGCTGCATTGATAGTGGTTCCCCTTGGCATGAAATCCACCAACAATACCCCGTGGCGATCCCAAAACACCGTAGCCATCACCTTGCCGGCTGACAGTGTCGCCTTAAACTTTTTGGGTTTCGGAGAATCGCTATGGCGCCATTGTTTGGACGACTCCTTTGTTTCGGGTGTGTAGTGATGAGCCCACGTTTCATCCCCCGTAACAAACCCTTCCAAAAAATCATCGCCTTCCTCTTCAAAACGGGCCACAACTTTGGTCGCACATTCCACGCGCCGCTTCATGTGGTCTTCGGTCAGCTGTTTCGGCACCCATCGGGCAGAAACTTTGTGGTACTGCAACTTGTTCACAAGGATATGACGGATTGTTTCGCTGCTACACACTCCTCCAAGCTTCTCTTCCAAGTCCCTAATTGTCGCACGGCGGTTTTTGAGCATTTCTGCCTCCACTGCTTGAACAATCGCATCCGAGACCGACGGTCGGCCACTTCTCTCCTCGTCGTGAACATTAGTGCGCCCGGAATTGAACTCGCGGCTCCACTTACGCACGTTTTTTATGTCCATACACTTTTCCCCGTAAACTTCAACTAGTTGACGATGGATTTCAATAGGTGTCACCTTTTTCGCACTCAAAAAACGTATTACAGAACGCAATTCGCACTTGGACGCTGACGCGAGTGGTACCTCCATCGTTGACGGCTGCTCAGCCAAGACTGAGCGGTCGGGGAAGCCTCACCCAGCAGCAAAGTGGTAGTGGGGGAACCAAGGAACACGGCGGTGTTGCCAGATTTCGCCTAGCGCGTGATCCGGCGAAGTTGCAGCGTTGGAGACCTTACTTTATTGTCAGCCCTCGTAATATCATAAAAATGAACATTGCTTTTAATTTGACAGAGAACAAAATATTAACCTGATAACAGTTGAAAATCATCATCCAGATCTTGATCCAATGTTGCTATAGGAACCTGAAGTTTGACGTCGTTCCAATTTACTGCCCTGAAAATGAATATAAATGGGAAATGCTCCAAACGTTTGAAATAATTTGAAAAAATTACAAAGGTTTCTTGGATTGCTATGTATCCAGCTATAATCGATAAAAATAAACCTACAATGTTTGACCTGTCCCCAAGTGAACAATAAGACTTTTGCGAGTCTGTATTTGTAAAGTAAACATTTAGCAGACCAAATCCTATCTAATCCAAATTGTTTTAACCTTTGAGTGACCAGAGGGGGTCAATTGTGAGACCAATGTCACCAATATATATTTTTCTTCAATAAGTTCAGAAATATTTTCAATTTCCAACCGAGTATTTTCTTATCTAACTATATTATCATGCTTAGCAATTTGTAATAAAAAAATTCCCAATATTTCATGAGTAACAAATATTTTCTGAAATTGGGGTCAAAAATGACCCCCCTTGGCCTTCCATGTTTCAATTTTATATTAGGTGAATACCGTCTCATGTCGCTTCTTGGAATCAGATAGTGATTAATAGTTAGTAATTAGAAGCCCGGTATAAATATAATTAGGTTTGTAAGTATTTAATCTTGTGTGATATACAGGGTGGGTCACGGTCCATTGTACCTTAGACGTTTACGGAGAACGGGACATAGGATCATTCTGAAAATTTGGTTTTGTCAAGTAGTTGCTCTTGGTCTATCGATCTAAAATATTTTCAGCAATGCAGCGTTGCTGCTTATACCAGAGAGTAGCAGCATCTTTGTTATTTCAAATGGGTCACCCTGTATATTACAGCATTTTTGAACTTATCATCCCTTTCTGATTATTTCTGCCTCATACTCTCCTATACCTATCTCAAACGGTTTTTGAGATATTGGTTATTTTCCATATTTTTTATCCAAAACATAGATCAAATTGAATGTTTATTTCTGCGGTATTCGGATTCTTAGGAAGTTGCAATTTTGTGTTTAGTTCATCAAGATCTTGTACATTGATTCTGTATAGAGGAGTTTGTTCTGCGTTATACAGGGTCGTTCAAAATTCATGATCTTACTTCTAGATACGAAAAGGGTTGAAAGCGCGTTTTTTTAAATGGAACATCGTGTATATTATGAAATATCCTGAAAGATGACTAAATTCCCTTCGAATTGATATATCATGTTCCTATACCTACATAGCCAGAATTCCGAGATAATAGCAATTTTCACTTGTAATCTCCCAAGTGCTTGAATTATTGCCGGAAATTTTTCGAGTACATGAATTTTCAAATGAAAATTCATGTACGAGATAAATTTACGGCAATTAATTCATGCACGAGGGGGATTCGGTAAGAAAATTTCACACCGAGAAATGAAAATCATCCAACAATTCATAAGAAATAACTAACGATGGTTTCACCTGAACTATTTATAACCACTGAAATATTGATATGTAAAATACTTAACAAAATTTTCATCAATAAATGTTTGACATGTGACGTTTGACATGTGACGTTTGACATGTGACGTTTGACATGTGACGTTTGACATGTGACAAGTTGATATTTTGCTTTAATGTACAAATGGAGGCCTAGTTTTCATATGAAAGGAGATAATTATGTATTTACTAGATATTTGGAATGTGTCTGAAAATATTTTCTCCACGATTATTGCAGAAATTGTCAATTCTGAAATCATATTTCAGAAGAATTTCAATACACCATTTGTCACAAGTTTTTATCACAAGTCCCGTAGCTCAGCGGCAGCGTTGCGGCCTATGAGTCGCTAGGTCGATGGTTCAATCCACGATAAAAACATTCATGTACTCGAAAAACTTTCGGCCATAATTCAAGCACTTGGGAGATTACAAGTGAAAATTGCTATTATCTCGGAATTCTGGCTATTTAGGTATAGGAACATGATTTATCAATTCGAAGGGAATTTAGTCATCTTTCAGGATATTTCATAATATACAGGATGTTCCATTTAAAAAAACGCACTTTCAACCCTTTTCGTATCTAGCAGTAAGATCATGAATTTTGAACGACCCTGTATAACGCAGAACAAACTCCTCTATACAGAATCAATGTACATGATCTTATTGAACTCAACACAATATTGCAACTTCTTAAGAATCCAAATACTGCAGAAATAAACATTCAATTCGAGCTATGTTTTGGATAAAAAATATGGAAAATAACCAATATCTCAAAAACCTTTAGAGATAGGTATAGGGGAGTATGAGGCAGAAATAATCAGAAAGGAATAACAAGTTCAAAAATGCGGTAATATACAGGGTGACCTATCTGAAATAACAAAGATGCTGCTACTTTCTGGTATAAGCGGCAACGCTGCATTGCTGAAAATATTTTAGATCGATAGACCAAGAGCAACTACTTGAGAAACCAAATTTTCAAAATGATCCTATGTCCCGTTCTCCGTAAACGTCTAAGGTACCATCGACCGTGACCCACCCTGTATAAAATGTGTACGATTTGAAATCGCAACACCTTGTTATTTTGGAACCCATGGACTCATTTTGAAAAGTTAAAATTTTCACATATGACAGATATGAATTGTTCTTATTTCCAAGGCCTACTATGCTCTGCTAAATGGGTCGAAATTAAGGCATTAGGGTTTTTTCTCGAAAAATTCGATTTGAGCATATTTTGAACACCTATATACCAAGTTTCAGCCCAATATCTCTTAGTGTCCATTCAAGGATAAGAATAGTAAGTAGAAGGGTAAATTCAGTGTTTTGCAAAATTTGGCATATTCAGGTTAGGTACTGATTTCGTCGGGAAGAAAATGCTGTCAAGAAAACTGGAATAAAATTTTAGTTTTTTTCTATATTTCATTGTTTTGTTTTTGTTATGACTTGGGGTGACTGGTGCTTTTAATGTTTTGTTTATAAAAAGTATATATTACGGAATCATCTCACGAAACTATGGATACAACAATATGTTGATGTAAAAAATAATAATAATCCTAATATTAAATAAACATAAAAAACTAGTGGAAATAAGACAAAATTGTGTTTCTTTCGTTTCATTAAAGTGATCATGAATTTCCACAAAATAAACAAGTCATCAATTACACAAATCATAATTATCACAGAAACTGATTATATTTTTATGTATATTGATATTATAATTTATGAATCTAATAATTTTAATATTATATAATAAATATATTCATTATTACTTGAATGAAAGTTCGTTTCTGATCCCATGATAACATTATTCCTACTACTTTTATTTTATTTTATTACTAATAATTTATTATTCATCTTATTTACACCCTTTTTATCATATACATTCTTTTTATTATTCAAATCATTATTATTGTGTTAATTCATCCCACGCACAGGTATGTCCTTCTGTGGGAATTACATATTCATTCTATATTTAAATTATTGTGGAACATATTGTAATACCTACTACATATTTTTATGAATAAATGTATAATACATTTTAAATTATATATTATAATTGTTTTCTAGCATCCCATTCCTTATTGCTTAGTATAGTAAAATTGAGGTATTATTTGTATTCATGTTTTTAGATAGGTTTAAAAATAATTGATCTTATAGATAAATCAGTCAAAGTAATCCGACACATCACTCAATGAAAACTTACTTGTGAGAAGAACCAGAGCCAGCTATGCTTCTATCTTCAGTCACAGTAACTGTACACGGCTGACTGAGAGATGGGGGTGATCTCCAACTTTTGCAAATATCACATTTGTCGGCACTGAAACCGTTATAAGCGAAAGAGCACTGGCGACAAGTCCAACGCCTTTCGTTTGGTGTCCAACTTAGTTTTGTTGTGTTACTTTGTTTCATAACCTGCATTCTGAAATTTAGAAACATGATGAAGACTGATAATTTTGATATAACTTGCTGATTTAGTATTGTTTCAATGGCTATTTTTAAATTTCAGTTCGAGTTACCTACCATACAAAACCCTTGAAGATTTGTAAATACCCTGTAGAGCACTACATACGTAACGATACTCAGACGATACAGCGCACATTTATTTCGCCAAGAGACTGACCTGATGTCAAAATAAAAGCCCTGAAACGTCTCAGCATCAGTAACCAATACTCGAGCGGCTGAGTAATGATTTAATAGATTGTAAGGTATTCACGAAACGTGTATATAATGTTTGTTTGAAAGTGGTTGACAATATTTCACTTTGAGTAAGGTTATTCTGGACTTTCATTGTCTAAAAAAGAACAAAAAAAAATTCAATTCTCTGCAATTTTTATTCACGACGTTTCAACTGTTAAAATCTACACCGCATCTACCGCATCCCTTGTGAATGCGGTGAAGCTTATCTTGGAGAAACTAAGAGACCACTTAGCGTTTGACTCGCTGAACACAAAAGGAACACTCAACGAGGAGAAACATCAAAGTCAGGGATAGCGGATAATGTCTGGACGACACAATATAAAATGGACTGAGGCCGAAGTCATCCATAAAGAAGAGGGCTGGTATAGAAGGAAGTAAAGAGAGTGCATATATTATTAACAACAAAGTCTTCAGTCAAGCTAGCATAGAAATCCGTAATTAGTGGCATGGATCAATTGAAATTGCGATAAGAATTAACAATGCTGTACCGGAGGGGCCCGGCACTGTAATTAACAAGCTCACTTGAACACCGGCAAATTACCCCTAGGCTAATGACACAAAATTAGCCATAGCATATATAAGAAGTATCCTTGAAATCGTCGCATTTATACACTTGATAACGACTGTAGATTTTAACAGTTGAAACGCCGTGAAGAAAAATTGCAGAGAATTGAATTTTTCTTTGTTCTTTTTTAGATAATGAAAGTCCAGAATAACCTTACTCAAAGTGTATATAATGCTTGGTAATTCAGGACAGTAAAAGAAAACTCAGAAAAATCTATACTTAATCCTAATTTAATTCGATCTAGAAAAGGGCATATACGATTGTTGACCAGAGTAAGCCATAATAAAATTAATCTGGTATAAGAAGAAAAATGACCTGCAACAGCTATAGATTATGGTTCGCAACACACTGTATTAATTTATACGTTTTCTAAAATAATATGCGAGACTCAAAACATCATACGTATATAATTGATGAACAATAATCACATAATTTTCTTTGATTCTAAAAATAAATCGACAACTGTTTAACTAAAAATTTATTTCGCACAACCCAGTACATTATAGTGACATAACATGACAAGTTTTGTGGTGTTTCACCATCAAATTTGAACTCCGCCAATTATTTTCTATTTTTATTTACTGTAAAAATCCTATTGAATTAATCTTTGAAAATAATAAAGACGTTATATTATTGTCGCGTTTCCGCTCAACTTCCCTTTTGTTTTGTTATTTTATGTATTCTAAAAGTTTATTTTTATTATTCTTTATTACTCTTATTATTATTCTAAATTATAAAATGCAACGCATCCTCAGCTCGTCTTATTTGGCTCACCGCGTATAACTTCTCATTTTATCGTGAATAAGCCTTTTAAAGCTTTTTTACTTGTGTATGGGAATGTGTACCGCCTACACATTCGTTGATATACTCTCGACAGTGAGTGAGAGAGTCGTCGTGTGTAAAAACTCCACAAAATTAGTTGTCCTACGCAATCTAGAAGTGTTGTGAACTCCAATCACGGCCCGTGGAAGCGATTACATGATAAACCGCAAGATTATATCCCATCCAGAACCACCGCATCTGATAACAGGTAAGAGTTTTAAAAGGCACGAATTTCTCCGATTTAGCAAGCAGTCCATTTTTCTCTCCTGAGTTTGTCAAGGTGAAATATCGATATCATTCCCTGCAGTTGGCATTTGGATGATTTCCGAATTTTATCTTCGCACAAAACAATTATTATTATTATAAAAAATCTTCTGGGTTAAATTCTGTTTTTCTTTACTAACAGAAAAAAATCTTCAGTTACAGTTATTAAAAGTGTTCAAGAACGCATACATAATTGATTCATAAAACAGTAAAACAATGTGACAAAAAAACTGGTCAACACAAGGGTAATATAATTTAAAATTTTCTACGGCAAACCAGAATGTCAACTGAATTGAGAGGGTAATTTATGGGGATCACTTACATAAGAGGAGCATCTTGAGGGTAATACCCTCTTTCAGCTGTTAATGCCGACGCGTGGCAAGGATGATCCTTACACTTGTTGAAAAACGAAGATACACATTAGTTTTCGATGACAGGCTCTTCCCCGAAGGGAAATTTATGACACAACCGAGGATTTGGGAACTTTCATCATGACTTTTGAAACGTACTTTCGAGTCTTGATAAAAATTCGACTACAATTGCTGATTCGTCGTAGACTTTCCAACGAATATTTGGCAATACTGAATCTGTCTCTTAACCCTTTGAGGTACACAAAAAAAAATTCGCTACTAGGACTTTTTTCTTTCATGAATATAATCCATAATCATCAATAAACATATTCAATCAGGAGAGTCAATCCCATACTACAAAATTCGTCCTTCAGGATATGGTTTAATGTTGAAACCACTATCACACAAAAAATAAAGAACTTTGAAAATTGCAAAATAAAATAGTTTATTGAGCAACATACAATACATTATATTTGCTTATGATAATCTAAAAAACAATGATAATAATAATAAATAATGATTATAATAAATAATAATAATAATAAATAATAATAAGCACAATCCTACTTCACACGTTGAACATGTGGTTGTGATATAATAGTACTGCAGGGTGCACAACGTCTAGAGGATCGGTGGATAGGCATATGAAGAGCATTACTTTTTCTTATCTCAAGTGCTACGTATGGCTTGAATCTATTTTCCTTCATAACAGTTTTATTCCAGGTGTAGTTTTTTCCGGTGCACCTATTACAAGTCCATCACTTCTAAATCTGTCACAAATTCTTGCAGCAAATCATCATCTGTATCTAACACTCCGGAAAAATCTATTTCTGATTCTCCATCAGATGGAATTTCTTCAAATAAATCAAAAACTTCAAAAGTCAGCTCATTCTTTGCATCACAGTGGTTTCATAGAGAAACCATAACATGAAACTCATCAAACTTCAAACAATATGCCAAAATGACGCAGTTTCCATGATTGTAATAACACTACAATAATCGAAAATAACTAATTACTCACTGATATATTTTTGAGAATCCTATAATTCCATGGAAAAACTTCTGAACTTCTATTACCGTTCAACGCACACTTGCAAAACTACTATTACAGATAATATTTCTAATTTAGCATGATTCTATGCATCAGTATAGCTACCGGGTGACAGATGGCGCCTACGATTGAGGTGGTTATGAATCGAAACCACTGCGAATGGAAATACGGAACATTGATTCGGTGGTTTCGCAATGAACCAACTATGCCTCAAAGGGTTAACGAACAGCACACTGCTTCTTTTGATTAGAAGAGACGCTGACATTTCTTATTATCGGTTTTTGGCTTTACGACACACGAAACTGGACATCACGAACTGTTGATGTTGTTCTTGAACTGCCTAGACGCTGGACATCGCGAACTATGGATAACGACCACAAACTATATGAACGGTTGATTCTGAACTGATGAAGAATACGAAAAGATCATTTTATATCCTCGAGAAGCTGTATATCTTATTTTAATGGGCAATAAACTTGAACAATAGCGACATTAATTACGGCTATTGATATCACTCTAATAGTCGTTTTATCATATATTTCATGATGTTAATCGGTTCCACGTTGATTTAAATGAGCTCAAATCGAGTTTTATTACCGGGCAGTGTCAAGAAGCGCGCATTATAATTATATTTATTACACCTATAAATATATCCTTACGATTTTCATAGTCCATAAATTCCTATGCCAGCTGCAATTTGATGACTGATCAATTAAAAACTTTTGTGCATGTTGAATACATATATTTACGTCAGATTTTCTCCTTCTGTACTTTGTCCTAGGATGGGTTTTTATTGTTCTAATTATTTTCCCTACGTTTTGACGTTATCTTGCATCTAATTAAATGATTCTACAGGGGGTTGGCCGAAGATCTATTACAGATGTACCGTATGTTTACTAAACTTCCTGTATATAGACTTAGCCAATCATCGCGTAAGTATTTATCAAAAATAAAAAACTTACATTTTGTCATGTTGCTCCATATCAAATTCCTCATTTTTCTTCTGCGCATCTATGATGCTGTGATTTTCATAAAAATGCTTCTCGTTGTCGGGATCCGAGATTCCAATGTAAGTGTACAGAGTACTATTCGTCGTCTCCTTGGGAGAACTATCACTTACGTTTCTGCCGATATTCTTTCCCTCCATACCGTTGAGATTTTCAAACACATACGGATATTGAGACGATTGTATATCTGTCATCGACGTACTAGATCTGGGAACGTTCAGTAGAGAAGAACTACTTTCAAGGCTTCTACGGTTTATATTCGGAATATGCAGTTTTTGCGCAGACGGTAACTCGGAAAAAGATCTTCGGTATATCGGTTTGAGATCGTGACTACGCAAGCTTTCATTGTCTGCCCAATTGTCGACCTGAAATGAAACGGTTTTTCAGGACCGCTGAGTCAACTTGCTAGTTTCAAATTGACATACATGCAATTCATGCAAACTGCACAAAAATTAAAATAATAGAGTAAATACATTCAAGCTTATAGTATATCCAAACTCAGTTAAAGGTGTCTACCTTCAGCTCAATATATAGGGTTAGTTCAAAACAGTATATGGTATAATAACGAATGAAAGATGAAAACGGAAAATTAAATAAGTATTCCCTATATAAAGAAAGCAGTAGACCAGATTGAGTGGAACCGTTCGCCGCCTGGAAACCTATCAGTAATTGCGCTGACCGCCTGTTGCATAAATTACCATGAAGCACCACTCATTATTTTTATTGCAGTGCGGTCGTCTAGAGTTATTTACGACATGCATAACAGTAGCGTACCGTGTATAATATTTGTTACACTTCCTGTTGCAACAAGTTTTGTGGTTTTTGTAAACCTATATTTGTGAAATCTCCAGTGTTATGTTTACTTTAATTTGTGTAATTTATGACTTGTTTATTTTGTGGAAATTCATGATCACTTTGATGAAATGAATTGAAAATTTCCATGGCTTCCAACAAATTCATTTTATTTCCTTTATTCCATGTTACATGTATGGAGGATTTTGAGGTTATATTTACTGATTTTGTGTTTTGATTCTTGCAGATGTACACAGCAATACGCAAAGTTATAGGTAAGAGAAAATATCTCCGCCTATGGTCGGCAAGTAAGTTCAAGGCGGCGTACCCATTAACGTCTTAATCCGGTTTTTCAGCACATTCAATTGAGTTTGGAAGGACTACACGTAGTATTGTGTTCTCTAGTCAGATATTGCAACAAAAAAATGCATATTTACGACAAGTACAGTTCATAGGTTCTGGGAAATTCATCAAAATTGCCATTCAAAAACACTAAGAACAGCTCCAATCAAATACATATACTTTTTTGTACGAAGAAAATAATTCTTACTGACAAAGCGTTGAGGTTCTTAATTACTATCCACACATTATGAGTGGGTAAATTCTTGGTATATAAAAACACTCACAACAGTAAAAAAAGTATGACATCTCAGGAAGTATAAATAAAAATAATTGTGTATATTCATGCACAGACAAATTAATATATTGTGAAAGCCAGGTATCACAGTCACTGTTGGGACTAAATACTTATTCTTTAATCATTTCCTTGGTTTTCGAAATGTTTATTTTTATTTGTTGTTAAAATATATATTGTCTGTCACGAAAGTAAAATAAAGCTGTCAGAAATACTTCCTAATTTCTATCAATAATCTGTCTGTATTTGGTCCAATTCGTAATTCAACATTATTGGCATCCCTGGTGGGGACCGACGAAAATGCAGAGCTGGAAATTAGAGAGGGAAGCAATAAGAAATTCACTACAAAAAATTTTCTTTTCAAAGAAGTTGATATAGTGGAGAAGGAAGATGAGGAGAAAATACAAAGATTCCTGCAACAAATTGGAGATAAAGCGGAACGGGTATTTTTCTTCTAGACAATAATATCAAAGAAGCAATGCTTACAGAAGAAACAGAACAATCCATAGAAGATATTAATAAAGAGTTAGATGATGAAGAAAACTTACGTGATGAGGTATTCAAATATACGAACAAATGCCAATTTTTGATAAAAAATATAAATGAAACGAAGAGTCAAAGAAGAAACGAAGAAAAACCATTGGGAAAACTTGGGAGAAATTTGAATCTGCCGAAACTAGAATTGAAAAAATTTGATGGGAATGTCAAAAACTGGATAAATTTCTGGGGACAGTTCAGAAAAATAGACGAAGATCCTGATTTACCAATGGAAGACAAGTTTCAGTACTTGGTTCAATCAACTGAAGAAGGCTCACCAGCACGAACACTGATAGAAAGTTTTCCACCTTCAGCAAAGAACTACCCGAACGCCATTCACCAGATGAAAACTAGATTTGCAAGAGATGAGATATTAATTGAAGTTTATGTGAGGGAATTGTTAAATTTAGTACTAAATCAGCAAATTTCAAAGGATAACAAAGGTAAGACTTTATCAATTTTGTATGATAAGCTGGAAACTCAATTTAGGGCATTGGAAACACTAGCAGCCGTATGCAAAGTCAATTCCAGCGACTCGCCAGAGTTTCGCCGCTCGCTACACAAGAACTATAATGCACAATCCAGCTCCTAAAAAGTGGTACATCGCCAGCGTTTCGCCAAAATGTGACTTATCGCGTAGTTGACACTTTTTTGAAGCTTTACTGTGCATTAAAATCCGTGTGTAGAGAACGGCGAAACTCTGGCGAGTCGCTGGCGATTGACTATGCATACGGTTGTAGGAGTAACTAGCGATAAATATGCTGCGATGCTTTTACCACTTGTAGAGTCGGCATTACCTCAGGAATTATTAAAAATCTGGGAACGTAATCGGGCAAGTGTGCATGTATCATGTAATGAGAAAACGGTTAATGGTTTAGAAAGTTTAATACAATTTTTAAAGGTTGAAGTAGAAGCTGAAGAGCGTATAAAAATTGCACAGTCAAGTTTTACAGAGTAAAAAGACACAGAAAAGAATAAGGAGAGATATACTTTAGAAACGTTATAAACAGAGAATTATAAAACACAAGGTAGGCAAAAGATTAAGCAATCGGGTTGTTTATTTTGCGAAAATGACTCTCATACTAGTCAAGATTGCATAAGAGCACAAAAAATGAGTTTAGACCAGAAAAAGGTGATTATAGCTAAGAGGAGGGGTTGCTTTTCTTGTCTAAAACAAAATCATACCGCTAGAACATGCAAATCGGTAGTAAAATGTATCAAATGTTCTAGAAAACATCATGCTCTTATGTGTCCTGATTTACATGAAAAAGAAATATCGAAAAAAGGGGATAATTCACAAAAGATTGAAAACACTATGACATCCATGGCTTCAAAAACATTATTGCAAACAATTAATGTTAGGATTGTTTCTGAAAATAATGAATCAAAAATTGTTAGAGCACTTGTAGATTCGGGTTCGCAACGATCATATATTACAACAAAATGCGCGGAGGAGTTGAAGTTCACGAAAATTGGCGAAGAAAATATGTTAGAAGGGGTTATAAAAGAACTTTTAAGGCGAAATTTGGGAAAAGCATCATCATATTACGTAGAGTTGTACACAATATTATGTGATATTGAGTCAATAATAAATGAAAGACCACTTACTCATGTTTCCGATGTTGATGAATGGGAGGTTTTGAGTCCTTCAAAATTTATAAAGCCACTACATGTTTCTGATGAAATTGCTGATTTAGATGTTGTAGATTGTCAATTTTTACAAGGTAGATTTTGTTATTTGCAAAATTTAAGAAAAATGTTGAGGGATAGATTCAAAACGGAATATCTTGCAGAACTGGTTAACACAGGTAACAGACGAATCGGGTGATGTAGTGTTGATCGAAAAAGAGTTACTTGGCCAATGGGAAGGATTGTAGAAATTCATAGCGGAAGAGACGGTATAAATCGGGTAGCAAGAGTAAGAACGAAGTCTGGGGAGCTGGTTCGACCATTTCAACGTTTGGATCCATTACAGTTGCCCTACAACGTAATTGAGAAGGACAACCTTAATCACAAAGATTCCACAGTTTTGGAAGACAATGATAATCCACAGAAGAAAGATCGAAGTCAGATAAGAAGATCAAGATATGGAAGAATATTGAAGTCGCCAACAAGATTTCCTCATGTCTGAGCCCGGGGGCCGGAGAATGTTGGGACTAAATACTTATTCTTTAATCATTTCCTTGATTTTCGAAATGTTTATTTTTAGTTGTTAAAATATATATTGTCTGTCACGAAAGTAAAATAAAGCTGTCAGAAATACTTCCTAATTTTCATCAATAATCTGTCTTTATTTGGTCCAATTCGTAATTCAACAGTCACAATAATTTAAAATGGAATCAAAACAAACAAAACGTATATAGAGTTGAAAGATAAAATACATTCAAAGTCAAAGTCAAACTTATGGAAGTTATTGCTGAAGCATGTTCTTATAACTAAAATAAAAAAAATAATAAAAATAAATTTATTTATGTAAAAACATTTACAAATTTTTTGGAAATGGCACTTGAAATGCCTAACCTATGTGTTAAAACTAAAAACAAGAACAAAGATTATTGACATACATAATATGACACACGGTAAAAAAAATGTAAGTGGTAAACGGACACCACAAAATTTGAGAGACCTGACTTATTATTACTCAAACACTCCCTTATCGGAAATCAGATATGTCCGAACCAACAGAAATCTAACAACGCCCATTGTGATTATGTCGGAAGTTAAGTCATCGATTTGATAGTCATTACCATCAGCAATCGATACCCGTTCTTGAGAAAACCATGAGGTCCATAAGGTCCATTGCCGAAAATGTATCTCAAAAACTTGTTTTATTTTCGTGCCGACCTGTGTTTCACTTCCAGTCAATCATAGCCTAGAAAGCACAGATCCGACCTGTCCTGGAATACTGTTCCAATGTACGTAGTGCAGCTTCTGAACATACATTAATCAAATTATGTTCAAAAAATAGCAATTCATCTTATCTTATCGCAGAATTGGCTATCTGTTTTTGGCGTCGGAAGGATCAGAGGATGCTTCGAGGTAATATCCAATTCAAATATGGGGTCCTTATGAAATTTCACCTCTCGTATCTTTGAACAATAATTATGAATTGCCTCAAAAAGGAAAAGTACCCATAAATAACGCTCACAACTACCATTTCTCAAATGGCAACAAACTCTTTTCACTTCGTCATGTTGTAAAAAAGTATCAGATTACTCGTGAGAAAAATTTTGTAGAATTCCGAAGGGACCCGATGATACACGATGTTTCATTACGAGTGTTCTTAAAATTGGATGTTCTTCAACGAAGGCGGCTTTGAACATAAGAAAGCGAAACAAAGTATGAGCGTTTGTTGTACATACTGGATACAGTAAAATTATAAGTGGGTAAAAATAATTCGGCAGTTGCATTTTTCATACTCTCACTATAAATTAGCAGAAAATCTACTAGTTCATTTCGAATAATTGTTTGCACCATCGGAATTTTCTTCGGCAACTTACAACCCTTTAGTACTAAATGAGTAAGAACAAACTGTAACTTTGTTGATAAAATATGCTTTTTTATTCAGCTTTCTTATGGTAAAACTTAACTTATAAATATATGGTTAACCTAACCAACAGTGTGAGTGTACAATGAGGTGAAGCAACGTTTTCAATTTTTCGCTCTATTTTATCACATTTTTACCATTATGTAAATACAAAAAAAGTATGTTGAACATGCGCAGTACCTGATTTGCACGAAGAATTGAAAGAAGTTGAAAGTTGGTCAACTTATGACTTTCTTACACTACACTTGAATCTTCAAGTCGCAAAACAGCCTACCACCTATATAGTATGCCCCTTTGCACCATGTTTTAATATCAAAGTTTGGTCAATATTTAATTTAATTTAAATTACTACAAGTCCAGGTCATTTTGACCTGTAACTTCAACTGACGATGAGCATTTACATGCTCGAGAACATGTTTTGGATAGTATTATATTGATACAGCCCCAGTTTTGACAAATTATTGCCAAAGCTGCGTTGACAACAGGTCCCCTTCCTATCCTAGGGGTCAAATATATATTGTAACTTTTATTTAGTATCTTTATACTGAAACTCCAATTTGAGGATGGACTGCTTCATATAAAATTTGGTATTTGTACTAGTGAAAAAGTGGGGGAAGGTCCAGAATCGGCTAGGAACCTCTACTATTACCTTCAAGTAAAAAGGTGGGAATAGGTTCAAAATCGGCTGAAAACCTCTACTAAGATCACTACTTGTACTTGAATTAATTTGAATTTGAAAAATAAATAAATAAGTAATTGAAAGATGATTTAATACAATAGCCAATTGTATTCAATCAAAAAAATGTATTCATGTATTATCGAATAAAGAAAAAACAAATCGAAATGGTTTTAATTGAAAACTCAATATGTTCATGGTGTTTCAATGGTCTGAGAGATGAAAAATTTCACCAATTGAATTCACACATGGATAGGGTAGTTTGTGATGGTTTAGAAGTATTCTGATAGAGAATTCAATGTTATTTTGGATCAATAACCACTTATTTACCAAAAAAAAAATATGTTTCTGCCCAAACTAGTACACACTGCATACAACATTGTCATTCATAAAAATCAACATAAATAATTCTAAGTAACACATTCATTACCTTGATGATGACACTAGGCTTTATATTGCTGTTCAAGTCAGGTGAGTAAGGTGATTCACAAGCTTCACACACTGTAAAATTAGCACTATTCAACAAAGTGCATTGGTTACAAGTCCATGTACCTTTCGGTACCAAACTTTTTACTGTCCACAAGTAATTATTAGTCGGATGTACACTATTTATTCCACTAGCAGTAGTTCTTATATTATTCGGTAGCTGGCCGTCTATTGTTGAATCACAGGTGCTTTTTTGGGCCACGGAACAGCTCAAACTCTTAATCAAGGATAAGGACTTGTTGCGCTGGCATTTACATATTGGTGGTTTATCACAATTCAAAATATCGTAATTTCGATAGTTTTCTACAGGTGTCAGTGAACAGATCTTGCAGGGAGATTCTGTCAAGTTCATTTTTAGCAAACAATGATCACAGATGATACATCGGATTGCAGTAGTCCTGAAATAAATTTCACAAGTCTCGCAGTAAGTTTTAGAAGTTAAACTAGGTAGGCTCAAGGAATGTTTTAAACCAGAATGTGTATTATTAGCAGTTTTTGATGGAGTCTGGGAAGAAATTGTGGATTTAGTCAGATTACCACGGTACCCTTCACCTACAGCACTGAAAAAAATTGACCCATCATTATTGATCTTTTTATGAATGAAGGCTAATGTTTTTTTGACCTACCTTTCTAGATCTCTCTCTTCTATATCTGTAGTAGGTCTGACTCGTCGAATTACTGTACTATTATTGTCGTTTCCCAGTGTTTCAAAAAATGGGTTAATTTTAATTCGATTTTCCCTTTTTGTTCCACATCGAATACATTTCAACTGTTCCGTGGGATTGATCAAACTGCAAAAGGTACAATGCCATTGTAGCACAGACGCAATCGCTCCCATGATAGATGGTACATGGCTATAACACCCATTAAAAATTGGTTGCGGTTTGGTTTCAAAGATCGCAAACAGCTGATGTTTTATTGATATTTTGAAAAACTACCATAACTGTTTTGACAATGAAACGTCGATCGCACAATTGGAATCCCGTTTACGCATGCGCGCTCCAAGTTATTTCTTTCCTACTTGTTCCGTTCATCCACAAAACATTTATGTTCATCATTGATACCCTTGCGAATTTTCTCATTGTTTGCGCTTCGAGTAATACGGCGAAAAATTGTGTTTTTCAGTATTTGAGGTTAGATATTGATAACAAAAAATTCTTTGATGATTTATCATCCACCGCAATTTTTTCACCGTATGAGTCGAATCGCAAAAAATTGAGAATATCCTCAAGGGTATGAATGAGCCTTAATGTCAAATTGTTGAGTCGGATAAAGGGTACGAAAATATTCTGATTGGTCGAATTATTTTCTTTACAATTTTCATTGAAAACATTTCAACTTTCATCCGACTGTCGTTCGAGTTGAAATATTTCCAACTTTTTCCGACATCCGTATAGATTACAACATAACTTTTCCCGTTTCCTGATTATTATTCCAAATCAAAAAGAAAACCACCGAAATAAATCAATTTTAATATATTAGGAAATAAGCTATAGTAATCTTCTGATTTTGTCTTTTATTTCTTTATTGAAGATGAGAAATAAACAAGCAAAATGCAATTTTTGGATGAAAAGAAACACTGATAAAAATTGGAAAATAATTACTTACGAAATAAAACGTCATATAGATTTCGGATGCATGAAAAACGTCCTTAAGGCGTACGTGTACCACTCACAGAACTCATAAAAGTATGAGTTCTGTGGTACCACTAGGAGACCTAGGAGTCTAGGGCTGAGTCAAGTCTACGGTCTGACCAATTTGATTCGACCAGCGCGGTCATTTGGTTGACTTGACGACCTCATTAGAACTGTATGTATGTGACCAATATTTTCAATCATCTGGTCGGTGGTCGGTCCGACTCATGGTCATACTTCATACTGAACGCGCGTGCCTGGTCCGACCGGTGACTTGACACAGGGTAGGACTGGTAAGTGGCAACAGTGGCAAGACAACGCTGGAAGATTATCAAGTGAAATGTCAAAACATTTGTTTTGAACGGATTTTGATTTCAACAATTTTCTTTAGTAAATGGAGAAATACAAAAAGATTCGTTGAGATAATTATTTCATCAACGCTCAAACTCGGTAACAAATCTTCAAAACATAATTTTTCCATATAAAAAGTGTATTGTTGACAAGTATTCATAGTTTTTTCAAATTATAATCATGGATCAAATGCTACCCAGTCCAGGATTTAGCATTCCCAGCATTGGTAATATAGTATTTAACACAGTATTTTCCTTAGAATCAATCAAACCATTTTGAAACCATGTCACATAAATTGAATCTCTGCAGTGAGAACAATTTACAGAATCATTTAATTTCTTAGGGACGCCTCTTCACCAGCCAGAGGAAGATCAGTTGATCCTCCCCAATGCCCTTCAGCAGCAACAACAACAACCCAGTACTTCTCAAGTTCCACCATTGGCCCCCATGGGTGGTTTAACACCAACATTAGGCCTTGGCATGGGTCATGCCATGTCGATGCCTCAAACTAAATATGTAACTGGTTTTGCCCTTCCAATGAGTACCATCACCCATCAAACTCCAGTGAGTATGATTTACAACTACCGACAACACTATTAAGAAAAATGGTTGTTTTTGGAGTTTTCTTTTTACCACAATGCCTTTTGTTTCAGCAACATACCATGATGAGTCCAATGATAAACTTGGGTGGATCACTAGCTACTGGAGCAACGCCCACAATGGCCCCATCAACTCCTTCTCCAATGACTCCGATGACCCCCCATTCTGCGGACCCAGGAATAATACCTCAACTACAGTAAGTTTCCTAAAATTTGGGCTTTTTCGATTTTATGAGGGAATATTTTATTGACATCCTGAAATATCTGTTTTTGAATCGTGCTTTCACATGCATTATTGTTGAAAAGAAAATGAGCTGTTTATACAGTTTGAAGTTCTTAACATGTTGACTGCCATGTATAGGTATACTTATTATGTACAACAGAAAGTCTCAAGACACCTAGTGCATTCCTAGATTTTATGCTTCCATGCCTCTGAAAATAGGATACAGACGATCTGCATATCCTCAATCACTTTTGTTATACACTTTGAAGAGTCAAAATTCCCTAAGGTAGATTTACTGCATACATAATGCACAGTGTATTGCATAAGTAAGTATTTTAAGTACTTTTGATATTGTATCATCACCCTTCTGGTTTAGAATAGATTCTAATAGAAATAAGTAAGGTAAGTATTGTGATAATTTGCATGATTCCTATATCCAGCATTACATTTTTGATAGGTATATAAAGAACTCATTTGCAGATTTTGGTGAATCCCACAAAATGATCCCGTATTGTGGACTGGAGTAATCCAAAGTAGGAAATTCTAAGAACATCTTTGGAAACAAGCCCTCAAAGCAATCTTGACAATTGTTTACATAGTTCTTCAGTATGAGCTTCTATTTTAGGTTACTATCTATTTGATATCCTAATAGCCACAGAAAATATTGTTCTTTAACAATCTGTATTATTTTACCAAATAATTTGAAAATAAAATATTTGCATTACAATAACTTTCACATTTATCCTGAGCTTTTTGTCAGCTCATCTAGAATTTAATAATTTTTGTTCATTTGTCCTTCAAATAATTAATAAATAGTAAGGACCCCAAAACATTTCCTTGAGTTACCAAGTTTCTGATTTATTTGGTATCTGATTCAACAATAATATGTTTAATACTTTCCCTTTTCTTCATAAGAAATTGCTTTAACACACTTAGTATTATACACTATGTCTAGTATAAGTTTTTTAAATAATGATAAGTTATCAGAAGCTTCAGATAAATCACATAGCAGCATCCTTGTCTCTATATCCAAGTATCCAAGTAAGGCCATACGGGGTGCAAATACATTTCCATAATTTTGTGAACAAAGTCTTTTTTGTCACCTGTATTTTATCTAAAACCGTATAGTCTATTGCTTAGATGTCATCTCGCTTCTAAGAAGTAAAGAGGCCTACTTTTTTTGATAATTTCGATAATTTTTGAGAGTAAAGGAGCAATGTTAATAAATCTTTGAGTATTTCTGCCATTTGTGTGACATCTTTTATATTCCCAATCACAATACTCTACATATACATTTGATTAATGTGTGAGTTGAAAAGTCAACACAAAAAAAAAGAAAAATGCCTAAAAAATAGTTTTACCTGAGATATTTTATGTGCTCTATGAATTTCCTTTTTGACCACAAAAGTGATATTGTAAGAATCCATAGTTTTAGTGTTTGTCAGTGAAACAAAAGTGTCTATTACCTGATATTCATTTATTTCAGGAATATTGTGTCAACTGTGAATTTGAACTGCAAACTGGATTTGAAAAAAATTGCTCTACTTGCAAGAAATGCTGAATACAACCCGAAACGGTTTGCTGCAGTTATAATGAGGATACGTGAACCTCGGACCACTGCATTGATTTTCTCGTCCGGTAAAATGGTGTGCACAGGAGCTAAAAGTGAAGAAGACTCTAGATTGGCTGCTAGAAAGTATGCTAGGATCATTCAAAAGCTCGGTTTCAATGCAAAATTCCTGGATTTCAAAGTACAGAACATGGTCGGCAGCTGTGATGTCAAATTTCCTATTAGATTGGAGGGACTGGTGTTAACCCACAGTTCTTTCAGTAGTTATGAGCCAGAATTATTTCCTGGACTGATTTACCGAATGGTGAAACCTAGGATAGTACTTTTGATTTTTGTTTCTGGTAAGGTTGTATTGACGGGTGCCAAAGTTAGGCAGGAAATTTACGAAGCATTTGATAATATTTATCCTATATTAAAAAGTTTCAAGAAACAATAGTTTCTGATTTGATGTTTATTTTGTTTGTACTTTTTAGTGATATAAGTTATTATATTTCGCATTGAATAAATATGTGTATTTTATTAAGAATTGATTTCATTGATGAGTTTCCAAATGACCATTTTTTCATCTTCATTTTATAACACATTTATGGACTATTATGCAATTATAACAAATAATTTCCTTATAATCTTCCTGTTTCCTTCCGCGACTAAATAGATTTGTAGATATAGATTTCGTTAACAAATCAGGATGGATTTATCGAGGGGCAGTATATAAAAATATAAATAGAATAGTTATTGGGTATAGCCCTCTTTTTCTTTATGATACAGTTCAAAGTGTAATACTTTTTTTTTCAAATGTTTAAAATGGTCCGTTATCACAGACTGTCTATTTGTTTTTTTCCTTTGATCAATGGAAGGTGTTTTCATTTCACCAGTAATAGTATATGATGAGGCTACCAAAAAGTAGATTTGGACCAACTACGTACAATCAAATACTGTGAGAAGGTTAAGTGAAAAAAATGGTCGGAGTCGGTTAAATTTTGTTCTTACGAATTCTTTGACATAAAAATTATTCAGCAGATTATGCAAGCCAAATGGACAGAAATTCTGAAATAAGGTAGCATGGACATGTGATATCCGATAAAAAATCTTGTATGTATGAACAGTTACAGAAAACGAATAATACAATAATCAAAAATAACATGAAAATTCTACATTCGTGCAATAAAGGAAGACATGAACTTGTTTGAAGCAAGCATAGGAAATAAATAAATTCAATGAAAACCCCAATTTTGTTACCCTTAATAACCAACCCCCCTCTTTTGAATTTGTGGGTTTTGATTTGATATTGGGAGACCTTCTCAGGTACTTTGCCGACTCAGTTTGACATATCAGGTAGCTCTCATGTAATTTCCCAACTTGTTTTGAAATGACAGTTAGATAATCACATATAAATATTTTTTGAATTGATGTAGATACTTGATGAAAATCCATATTAATATCCATAATAAAACTATGTTTAAAAGATTTTCACTATAAATAGGTTTACAAAACCCGCGACAATTGTTTCGCTGTACAACAGCTTCTTCAAGCGGAGAAGATATACTAATTTACATGTTTGCTATGTTACCTTAAATATACATCGTAAATTCATTAGGGTGCGGTTGTATACCTGTCTCCTAATAAATTTTCAATGAGAACATTGCATACTAATTAGATTCCATCTAACCTTTCCAGAAAAACAAATTAAGTAATGGTGAGTTATTTAATTCAAGTTGGTCATTGAGGAGATTCTCAGAATTTTTCCACTTATTGATCTCCATACTTTCCAAAAGATTAAGCTTCATACCTAGAGTAGAGAACAAAGGTGTGAAGCTTAATCTTTTGGAAAGTATGGAGATCAATAAGTGGAAAAATTCTGAGAATCTCCTCAATGACCAACTTGAATTAAATAACTCGCCATTACTTAATTTGTTTTTCTGGAAAGGTTAGACGGAATGTAATTAGTATGCAATGTTCTCATTGAAAATTTATTAGGAGACAGGTATACAACCGCACCCTAATGAATTTACGATGTATATTTAAGGTAACATAGCTTGAAGAAGCTGTTGTACAGCGAAACAATTGTCGCGGGTTTCGTAAACCTATTTATAGTGAAAATCTTTTAAACATAGTTTTATTATGGATATACATATAAATATTATTGAAACTCTCCAATACGGTATAATTAATTTCTTGCTAATACATTCACTAACTTAATGAAATCTGTAGTTACTCAATAGTTACTTGAGAATGGTGTGCACATTACTGAGTTCATGGGTTGAACCGCGATGAGAGTTTATAACTCGACGTTTCGGCTCCTGCTTTGGAGCCATTTTCAAGATAATGACTATGAGGCCTCTATCTGCCTACTCCTCGTGTCATGGTCTAATGAGGTAACAAGGTCTCTATCTGCCTGCTCCTTGATCTCAAAAGACGATCTGATGTTTGTTGCACTTTGGTGTAAAACCTGAAACCGGTGGTAATAAATAAAGTCTCAGTGGAAATTAGTCAAAACTTATTTTCTTCATCCTGTATTTCTTCATGAATTTCCACAAAATAAATAGTCGAACAAGTTTCCAACCACTAAGACGATAGATGTACAAATCGTAAGTAATGATAGTCGTTATAGTCCCTGAAAACTTAAATTAAGCTTGATGATATATTGTCAAAAAATATCAGTTGTATGCCATGTGATAAGTGAAAGACTCGAAAAATTCTTATCAATTCTCAAAATCACCAATAATTGTTATGGACTTTATAAACATAATTTATTTTGAACATTTTTATAAATGCTCTTCTCAAATGCCATCAATCGTTCCACCGTTAGCGATTACATTGAGACTGACCCGTCGAGTTCAGTCTTCATACCCCTTTTTGTCACTTTGAAGAAATACCATTTTTTCTCAGGGCTCGTTCTTCCAATGAACGGCAAAGCTTAGGAACTTTTACTGCCTCTGGAGACGTTCCCTGAGGCAGAAATTGAAGAACATCAATTCTTACCTATTTTATTATCGGCTCTCACAATATTCTCTGGAAATCAGAAAATAAAAAAGTGTTGTCAGATATGTTTCGTTTGAACACAAGTTTTTCTACTTATGTTTATTTTTGTCTTATATAGTCCATTTGGATAAAAGTTTGTTGGATTTTTCGAATTTGGAAAGTGATCACCTTAATCCACGACCGCAAAAAAACCCATTAAATACCAATTTTCAACAAAAACAAACCAAAAATGACAAAACTCATCTGCTCTCTTGAAATCTTGAATTTCAATAAAATATTCATGATTCTCGTCTCTAAAATCACTTGAATAAAAATTTCAAATAAATTCGGACTATTAATGAAAAATATCCCTTTACAATTCTTGAATTTTGACATAAAACTCTATTCTTGAACTGGTAAACCTTCGGGGATCAACTTTCAATATAATGAAATCTATTTATTTCTTTACTTCAAAAGTAGTACTTACTTTTCGAATATAAGTATAAGTATAAAAACAATTTTTTTCTTGTCTTCCATAAATATTTATGCCGATATTCCGAAAGAAAGAGTGCCACACGACGCTATGACGGAATTTCTATTTCCACAGATTGTGAGGGTAGTTGATATGACTTCCCTCAATAAATATAACTGTTTTGGCATCGCGACCATCCGTTTTCTCCAGCTGGTCATTTATGCACTACCACTGCTCGCTACACGATCGTCATCACTATGCATTTATCACAACAGTACAATGGTTTATTGTATTCAAAAACAAATGAAAGAACGTGAAATACACACTAGAACCGAATTAAATATACGTTCAAACAAAGGGGATTCACTACGTGGTAAAGACATAAATGGCTCCACAACGCCTGCAAGAAGTATAGTAATTTGTATATATTGGAAATGTTTACCCCTCTGAGGGTGGTGCTACGGGGAAAAAAGACCAAACAATATAATTTTGTTGAAATGTATTGCTCAAATCAAGCTGGAAAGTGCTGGATTATGAACGAAATATTCATATAGTGGGCTCTACAAAATACTGTTTACAGCTGTATATATAACATACCATCATATCTCTTGAGTTTTGACATTTTTTGTTATTATGTACAATGCTTTTTCTAGAAAATTTATATTTTTTGAGAATAGGTATATTATTAGTTGATAATGCTGCCGTCCTAAGCAAAAAAGCCGTATCTACAAAAAATGTGAATATAGAGATATTGGTTTCTGTAGTTTTAAAACACTATAAATTTAACTTTCTTCAAAGAAAAAATGACGTAAACTAGATTTAAATAGCCAAAGTTAATTAATCATTTTGCCTTTAGTACACAAGTTTGAGACTTTTCGTACTTAAGATGGAAACTACAGATTCTCAGCTTCAGCGATTTCGCAGATACGGCTTTTTTGCTTAGGACGGCAGAATAAAGAACGAAATAATATTCTATTCTACTCTTTATACTCTCTCGACTTATCCCTCTCAGATATTCATTATGAATAATATTATGACGTAATTATAACATTGCAGGAATATCGTATCGACTGTGAACTTGAACTGTAAACTGGACTTGAAAAAAATTGCTCTACATGCCAGAAACGCTGAATACAACCCGAAACGTTTTGCTGCAGTTATAATGAGGATACGAGAACCTCGTACCACTGCGTTGATTTTCTCTTCTGGTAAAATGGTGTGCACAGGAGCTAAAAGTGAAGAAGACTCAAGATTGGCTGCTCGAAAGTATGCCAGGATCATACAGAAACTCGGTTTCAACGCCAAATTCCTAGATTTCAAAATACAGAACATGGTCGGCAGCTGTGATGTCAAATTTCCTATTAGGTTAGAGGGATTGGTGCTTACCCACAGTTCTTTCAGTAGTTATGAGCCAGAATTATTTCCTGGACTGATTTACCGAATGGTCAAACCTAGGATAGTTCTTTTGATTTTTGTTTCTGGTAAGGTTGTATTGACTGGTGCCAAAGTTAGGCAGGAAATTTACGAAGCATTTGATAATATTTATCCCATATTGAAAAGTTTCAAGAAACAGTAGTTTCTTATTTATTTAATGTATATTCCTTCCTTTTGTACTTTATAGTGATATAAGTTGTAACAGTTCTCATTGAATAAATAAATGTGTAATTTATTGAGAATTGATTTCATCTGATGAGTTTGCAAGTAACAGGTTTTTGAATCTTCCTGATATGAAAGAATATATACACCTATCTTGAACTTCATCAAATAATTTCATTGTTTTCCTCATTCCACTATTCCAAACTAAATAGATGTATATTTCAGATCAGTGATTTTTTTGGCGGAATTAAGTTTGCCCTAGAATTTTTTTCTAGTTATGAAAAAAGTTAACATTTATGCATTAACATAGATGCAGAAATGTCAAGTTTTTTTGACAGTTGTACAAAATAGCTATTTATGATACAAGTTCGTAAAGAATGACTTTTTTGTATAAGCGTGAAGTTTGTTGAATGAGGCGAAAAAGTATTACTTTACGCACTGTCAGCAGTGCGTAAAAGCTTAATTTACGCACTGTCGTAGAAAAATAGTTATTTAAGTATCAAGTGAGTAAAGTGATACTTTTTTTTACAGGAAATGTTGACGCACGACGCCGTAGGCGGAGTGCGGCAATTCCTACGAGTAAAAAAAACACTTTACTCACGAGTTTCATGCAATTTTTTTCTACAACTGTCAAAAAAGAAAACCAACCAATGTTTTTATACTATTTATTACCTACTTTTCATCCTCATTCAATTTATTTCAAATTAACAACACAAAAAAAATAAACCACAGAAATACAAAAAGACAGAATCAATTTTTCCGTCCCAGGGTTCATTTCGAAAAATTGATGTTGAAAACACAATCAATTGCATATGGCATTATTACCAATGGAAATTCTTTCAAATATGCAATAAATTTTGCATATTTGCTTATGTCAATATTATTATGTATTAATATCGTGGATTTCAGTTTCGAATAACTGGACCATTTAGATGAACATTTCATTTTCTTGGATTTATCTTCGAAATAGGCGAGCAATACTCTCTCTGTAAAGCTCCCAATCCCTTTTTTTGACGCCATGTCAAGAAAGACTCATATTCTTTCAAATACGTCTCCTTCGATTTTTCTGGTAGCAAATTCATTACTGCTGCTTTCGCACTATCTACTGGTGTGGTGTTTAACTCATCATCGCTTTCCATTCTCGTAGGTACTTGATTCGTAATTTCGAAAGATTGTGAGATATGCAATTTACTAATTTGAAATAAGTACTGTCACATTGACACATTCAGGATTTCGTTGTTATTCGAATCAGTTGTCAGTGTTGTTGTCTAGACAACCGTTAAAAAAAGTGTACTTTTTTTAACGCTTTTCCGTGTAATACTGAAATCGTAATTTGATATCAAAATATTCATATACTTTAGGAACTCAAAACTACACAAAAAAGTGCACTTTTTTGACAGTTGTAGAAAAAGTATCTTATGATTCACAGTCAAAAGATTGGTTACATGATACATACTGTGGTGAAAAGGTAGTGTAACCATCGTCTTCTTGCTCAAGCCTTCTGGAACCTTAATTCCGAGTTTTAGATAACTTTTATTTAAGGTTCATATAAAGTCAAATATTTCGCGTTTCTGAACTGTAAGATGGCACTGACAAGAAATGTTTTTCATACCATACTTACAGCGATCTTTTATATTTCCATATAAATTACAGTTTTCTGCAACGGTAAACCCTACTGCTAAAGCAATATTGCCAAATCTCAACATTATTCGGAGTACTGCGAAATAGCTTACAGGATTTTTTTTCTTGGTGTTTTGGCATCGACTGCTATGGTCATTAGCCATATGTTCTGGATAGGCCTTGTTACCAACTCCATACGCCACTTTAGGAGCAGCACTGTTAATTTTTAACGCAACAGTGAATCGTGGAGGATTTCCCCGCCGACACGAGCCTCAATCATTCAGACTTTGGTGAGAGTTGCAGTGCCTCTTTTTACTTTCAGCACAAACAACAATATTGTTGGTAAAATTCAAAAAGAGCAGCTAATATGAACAACTCACTATAATTTATTTTTATCAATATTTTTCAACTTTGTAAGCTGAACTCCTCCTATTATGCCGTTATTTTTTATGTATATAAAATAATGTTACTCAAAAACAACTGGAATTGACAATAAAGACGCTATTACGATTATTATTATTATTTTTCAATTCTGTTTTGCTTCCTGTTTCATTTCCAGAACTGATATTTTAAATCCCAAAACATAAAACTCATTACTTACATAATTCTTCAATTGTGTCCAAGGACTCCAAGGCTTTAGGCGGACCAATCCAACATCCAACTGATGAACTGACAAACCCCTATCGACGTAACTTTTACTTTCGAAAAGTTAAACAAATTACATCGGTTACCGCTGTATAGAACTATTGGCAATGCTGTACAGTCAATATGACAGTGACAATAATTCTGTGCAATACCCTCCGAGCAATAAAAGATATAGAGGTGCCATTTTTATATAAACAACACACGTTGTTATGAAAGCTGCATATCACTATCCTTTGTGATAGTTGTGGGCGAGGGGTAACCTCCGAGTTCGGAGGGGGAGATTTGTTATTGTTATGATATTCGGATGTAAGATTAGACCCAGTGGCGGCGTGCTGATAAATTTTTTTCATGTTATGTCATTGTCTCCAGACGACAACATGCCTGGTTGGAAAGCACGTGTGTTGTCAATATGTCGATCAAAAATACTTTATTGTGCGAAAAATTAGATTCTTGCTGACAAAGCATAGAATAAGGTCATAAATACAGAAAAAATAATTGAAAGTGCTGAAGTAAAAAAGTCAAACAATATTGAAATCGTTGAATCACATCAGTAAACTATAATACACATAAACTGTAATACACATAAGAATTTACATATTAACTATAAACACATGTTTACGTTGAAAGTGTATCATTAAAATACTCATCCAAAGTGTGGTGAAAGCCTCAATAGCTCTTCAACTCAGTTTCTTATGTTTTTTAGATTATTAATATCCTGAAGCAGATAATCAAAAAGTGTTTTAGAGTTGTCAAGGAGTACTTAATATCTCTACTTATGTAGAGTTAGGCTCAGGGAGCGATCGATATTACAAGTCTGCCTGGTAAAAAAACGAGAATTTCTCATGAAATTATTATTTTACTTATGTTTCTTAAACATCAAACAGGTGATAGTTATTGAAGTTTATGAGTTAAATAGGGACCTACAAACATGTATCTCTGAAGACAGCTCTGCAGATATATCAAACAACAGTTCTATTTTGATGTAGATTTGCTCACAGGGTGGAGCGATGACTTGCTTATTGTTAATCGACTGTCCAGCTTGAAACAAAATAAAACTTTGGATCGCATTCTTCTATTCTTTTGCCGAAGTAGTCTAAATTTTTGTATCTGACGGATTATAGTTCTCGTTGCTACTTTTAAACACTTTCTTCTGGTATCATCTGTGTTCATATCATCGGTTTAACAATCACAAATTCCTCTAAAATAGCATACATTTCAAACACACACACACACACATAACTACCAAGTTATTATAATGTTATAGTTGCAGAACAGTGAAGTAAATTCCATGTCCAACAAATTCAAGGTAAACAAATATCACTACTGCAATACGAGCTATGTCCAGAAACATTCATTTTACAGAAGACTGTAGATAATAACTACTAAAGACCATAGCAGTCGATGCCAAAACACCTAAGAAAAAAAAATAACCACTACAAAAGAATTTCTACCGGTCATTGTTTTAGAATTTAAAGTATAAAATAATCGCGTGTAGAAATTTTTATGTAGTTCCTATTATCATTTTACAGTCTCCTCTGTGAAATAAATGTTTCGAGACATAGCTCGTATACAAGTATCAACTACGCTATGTTTTAAGTACTCGAAAGACATTCCAACAAGACAGAAGAGTTGAGTTTGCTTATTTACTTTTTAGTGTACCTACACCGCAACAAGTTTTTTCCTAATTATTGATATGTAATCGTTTTTAAGGTCGACTTGAATAGTAACATTGTTTTTTACAGCTATTTCAATAAATAGTGTATTTTTGTCTCAAAATCGGGATTATGCCATGATTACCATGTTGCGACGCCCATGGTTTGATTTGACAAGACGATAAATAAGTCGTAAATGGACGTAAACAAACATGATCGCCAAGTTAAGAGTGAATATTCCAACCTGGTCACCTAGTGCAAACGGACATATCCGACAATGCCCATTTTCAACATGATTCGGATTGAGATGTTTGTAAACAACGTCGGGTATGTTGCTTTCGAAAAAGAGACAGAGAAGCCCTCTCTATATCTTTTATTGCTCGGAGGCAATACCTTGTGGACAGTAGCAGAACTATTTTTGTATTTCCGTTCATGTACTACAGAGGAATCACTTACTGGAGCGATTTACCGTTTTTTTTTCCGAGATTTTAAAAATTACTATTAAAAATATAAATCTTTTGATTTTATGTCTGGAAAATAGTATGAATAGATCAATGCTCAGTCTTCTAAATTTCATATAAATATCACTTGCAAAAGCGATTCTTCTCAACTGTCTTTGGTTTTCTTCAGAGTTTTTTTTAATTGTAATTATCTTTTACCTTGACATTGATATGTCATGATATTTGAAATGGAATCTGATGAATGGTTTTTGGGAAAACCTTAAAAAACCTCTAAAAATTAGGTTTTTATTTTTTTTCTTGAAAACTGTTCATCAGATTTTCTTCTACATCTCTCTAAGTATTCAATTTGGATGCCGGAATAACTCGAATTTTTTTCAGAATTTTTAAACGTGCCGTTAATTTTTTCATGGGTTTACATGAACCTTAAGAAAAAAACAGGTTGGTCGTTAAATATTTTATTAATGATCAAACATTCATTTAAATACTACTTACTTAACTAACAATAAATAATTGGAATAGGTCATCTAGCGGATCATACAAAAATATAATACAATTTAAATAAATATACAATATGTACAAATATACGGTAAGAATGGAAAGTTTTCGAAATCAGTTATAGATCAGATAGACATGACCACACTTACTGAATTCTTGTGGATTACCCTGCATTGTGTAAAAATAAAAAATATCATGGAGATTCGTGCCCATTTTAGCTTAGATTGCATTAGCACCATCTTTTCGAAGTTTGAGTGAAAATATTTATTGATAGGTACAGTCAATGAATTTTCTGTTGCCATTAAATTTATCAAAGTATAGAAGGCCACTGCTAGTTCTGCAAATGTGGTGGATTCTGACCCAGGATTAACTCTCTGACTAATGAGAATCTTGGAATTAAGTAATTCTGACTAACTGAGATATTGAACCACTGGGCATCTCAAAATGAAAATTTAGAAGGAGCTAATTCTGAGTTTCCAAAATAAAATTATGAGTAGGTATGTGTTTTGGAATTAGTTGATTCTGACGTAGTATCGTTGATTCTAATTCATCAGTTGGAATTCAGATAAAGTATTTCGGAATAAGACAGTTCTGGTTCTCTTAGTCAGAATTTTGAATCTTATACCTAATCATGTTTGAGTCAGAACTCCGAGTTAGTATTTTTGAACTAGTTGTTTCTGATATAACAAGTCGGAATCCCGAATAATTATCTCGGAATTAGCTATTTATGACTCAAAATTTATACAGGGTGTTACGTAATAAGTGTCCGATATTTAACAGGACGATTCCTCAGTTATTTATAAGGTAAAAAGTTCATATAAACATGGGTCCGCAAAGCCTTCAGTGTTGAGATAGAGGGTGTTGAAAATTTATTTTTATTTTGGTTTTTCGTGAATAAATTTTGAAATAATGTCTATATTTGAACAAAAATTGGTATTTGCGGACTTTTCAATATGAGAAATTCAAATTTGATCTCTGGCACTTTATTGTAGGGGGCGCCACCTACAGGTCTTTGTCTCTTTTGGGGAGTCACAACTTTTTCGTGCATGTATGTATCACATGTTCTAGAAAAAAAAAACATTCCACTATAATTTTTACGTGAAAAAGGAATACTTGTCAAAAGTCGCTACAAGCAGCCGTTTTCGAGATATTTTAATTTAAATTAACCGATGCATCCAATCGCCTTCTCATTGATTCGCGAACTCTTTGAAAATTAAATAATCAAGTGGGCTAGTAAGTTTATTCCAATGTTTTTTTTGTGCTGTCATTTCAAAAATTATATCTTGACGCATAGTTAAATAGTTTTATTTGTTACTAGTGTGATTATTTTATTGAAAATGGTAAACTTCACCAATGCAGAGTATGCTGACATACATTTTACATACGGACTCTCGTTTATATCAGGAGCGTTATCCGAACCGCACAACTCCTACTTCAAAACCTTTTCAAGAATTCACGCTCGGTTAAGGGAAACAGGAAGTTTTGAGAAAGCTAGTCATCTGTCGGGTGCATATCGGACGGTAAGAACCCCAGCAACCGAGGAAGCAGTTCTTAATCTGGTAGGAGAACACCCGGAAACAAGCTCCAGGAAAATAGCGCTGACGTTGAACATGTTCTGGTATGAAAAATTTTAATTTATAATTTGTTATATCCCTACCATATTCAGAGAGTTCAGGCACTCCTCCCTCGTGACTTTCCATACGTATCAACTTCTGTCGTTGGTTTCTCCAACGCCTAATTCAAAATCATTTATTTGAAAATCAAATTGTTTACCGACAAAGCAAATTTTTCACGCAACGCTATACGAAATTTTCACAACAATCATTTGTGGTCAGAGGAAAACCCCCATGCGATACAGGAATCTCATTTTCAAGAACAGTTCTCTCTCAACGTGTGGGCAGGAATCCTTGGAGATTATCTGATAGGCCCATTCTTTATTCCGGGGAGATTAAACGGAGAGAGATATCGTCATTTTCTTGATGCAGATTTGCCTATTTTACTGAAATATGTGCCGCTTAGACTACGACATGAAATGTGGTTTATGCATGACGGTGCCCCGGCACATTTTAGCATACAAGCGCGAGAATTCTTAGATCAAACTTTCGGCAACCGTTGGATAGGTCCGGGAGGGCCTCAACCATGGCCCCCTAGGTCACCAGACCTTAATAGTTTAGATTTTTTCCTGTGGGGACATCTAAAATCCTTAATTTACCAGACACCTATCCAAAATAGAGAAGAATTAAGAAATCGAATAATAAACGCATGCAGATCGATTCAAGATTCTCCAGGAATTTTCCAATGAGTGCGAGAATCAATGAGAAGATTGGATGCGTGCATACAGGCAGGAGGTGGGCATTTCGAACATTTTGAATTAGATTAATATTTAGTGTTCCGTTATTTATGGTTTATTAGGAATTAGCTTTTGAAATGTTTCTAGATTAAATAAAAAAACAAAATAATTTTTTTTTTCATTTTTGGACAAACTAAAATATCTCGAAAACAGCTGCTTGTAGCGACTTTTGACAAGTATTCCTTTTTCACGTAAAAATGATAGTGGAATATGTTTTTTTCTAAAAAATGTGATACATACATGCACGAAAAAGTTGTGACTCCCCAAAAGAGACAAAGACCTGTAGGTGGCGCCCCCTACAATAAAATGCCAAACAGAGATCAAATTTGAATTTCTCATATTGAAAAGTGCCCAAATACCAATTTTTGTTCAAATATAGAAATTTTTTCAAAATTTATTCACGAAAAACCAAAATAAAAATAAATTTTCAACACCCTCTATCTCAAAACTGAAGGCCTTGCGGACCCATGTTTATATGAACTTTTTACCTTATAAATAACTGAGGAATAACACCCTGTATTTAAAGTCAGTAAATTGAAATTATCTAAATCTGCCACTGACATGCAAATCCAACTACCTTGTTACCTTGCAATTTACTAATTCAAGGTTACTGAGTCAAAATAATAGTTGAATGATGGTTTTTCGGGTTTTTAGGCCGACGTTTATTTAGAGAAAATCTCGACGTTTCGCCAACACGAGTGGTTGGCATTTTCAAGAGAAATGTTTACATCTTCGATCACTGAACACTACTTGTTTCAACTTCTACTTGTTTGTTGTTGGAACAAGTAGTGTTCAGTGATCGAAGCTGTAAACATTTCTCTTGAAAATGCCAACCACTCGTGTTGGCGAAACGTCGAGATTTTCTCTAAATAAACGTCGGCGTCGGCCTAAAAACCCGAAAAACCATCATTCATTCAACGATGGCCGCGAAAGCCTTTCACAATTTGTAAAATAATAGTTAGTATCTCGGATTCTCGCTAATTATCTTGAGCCAAGATGATACTAACACAAAATAAACTGGTTTCAAGATACTGGACAAAATCAACAAAGTCCTAGATAGCGAGTTAGAAAAAGCAAATTTTATAAAGTAATTGTGAATAATTAAAAAATAAGCCAAACTGCAAAAATGAATGTGAGTCTTCTGTGATTTTTCCTCAGCCTATAATTTGTAAATTTTCCTTGAAAATCTAATTTAGGCCACCTCTACTTGGGTATACCTCAGTTAAAAAAGCAACAGAAAAGTCACTGGAGCGTTGCAAATAATAATACTATTATTAATTACACACAAGTCAAAATCATTCCTTTTCAAACTCTTGCTCAGTTTTTAGAAGAAACCAACGTTATTTGTAGTCATCATGAATTGGGGTGGATATGTTGGAAATATCTGTATTATTAGTAAGGTGGAATATACATTTTTTTTGGAATATTAGGTTTCTGGCAAAACAATTATTTTTGTGAAAGAATAAATACCGGATTCCATCCATCAGACCTTTGGTTTCAAAATGGCGGAGCATGAAGGAATGTATTGATTGGGGAAGTTCCTAAGTTATAAGACGAGTGTAGCGAGGCATTCGAATATCTTATTTACCAAAATGGAGTTTTGATGAAAACCATCAGTACTCGAGCATGAGGAGAAATGGAAAAAAAATTCCCCGACCCCTATAGAGACAGATAAAGAACATGCAGGACTTCAGAAAAATAAACGATAGAGGTGAACGTAACAAGTAGGAAAAAATGGATAGAAAACTTCGAAACTTCGAAAAAAAATACTGTTCCCTCCGGTTTATATAAACTATTCAACGAGCACCGTAAAAATACGGACAATTTGAGTCCGGCCTTAGTATCGAGAAGAAAATGGGTTCAACCCAGAGCAGATCATCGATGGTTATAACCGAAAATATTTTTTGCGTATTTGAGCTGCAAGGATTATTTCTTGTAACACTTTGAATACTTGTTTCACACAGTAGAGATAAGTACCGAGGCCTCATTAACACTGAGATTAATAGAATTCCACTAGTTCTGCTGTACAGATCTGAAATTCTCTAGCATCTGATAATACACGGCGTCGTATAGTGATAATATGAACGGGAGTACAAAAAATTGAGGCCAGCAACTTCCAGATTCCGCTTGCTCCAATTTTGAGAGATTTATATACAAAATTCAATACGTAGATTTTTTTCATAATCCAAGGGGTCTGAACCAAATTTAGAACCTAAGCGCCATCTGGACAAAGTTCTACCATGTAGCCAGAAACCTAATAAATGTTTGCTAATCTACCTCCCTTGTAGTAAAATATCAGTTTCAACAGTACTGATATGTGAATTCAATGTCAACTGTGGTACTAGGCAATAAAAACTATTTTTGGTGATGCTGCTGAGAGAATATATAGTCAAAACTGGTGATGACTAGACAATTAATAAGCTTTTACTATTACACGTTTATACATATAAATAAAAATTTGCACTAATGCAAACTGGCATTTGAATGTGACATTTAATCCTACTATCACAAAATGATTAGTGTCCTTCTAAGAGTTAGAGTCGGCACATGCTTTTGTTTGGAAATGAAGTTTAGCCTCTTAGGTAAGTTTGACAGAAAACAAATTTGAAACATTTTTTGTCTGCATCCATTTTTTTGCCATCACCTAACATGCAAATACTCCATAGGTGACAGAAGACTTGTACAGGCTGTTTCCTCCAAGTGATAATTAGGCTATTCTTTCAAATCAATCTGGAGTTTGAAAGGGACCATTTATAGTACAGGATCCGAAGAGAGGTCAACATTCACCTATCTGTTAACTGGAAGACGAATACGCCTCAAATACGTTGCCTATCATAATGTGGTCATGGCTATCTTTAATTTAATTAATTTTAATATTTTTTGTTTTAACCGATAGTTTATAATATAAAGAATATGCCTAGGTAGTATTGCCTAATCATTTCTGATCATGACAACCTGGCAAGCAGGTATGAACAGGTAAGTAAATATAGGTAACTTCACTGATCTGTTAACCAATCGAAATATATATCAGAAGATAGAAAATTTAATGATGAACGCGATGGTTTAGTACTGCCTGCAATAAACCGTTATTAAAATAGTATTGCCAGGCTTTAAAGTTTGAAAATCAGAGTAAGCAAAGCGAGAGAGAGAAAGTAGAGCGTCCGAAGCCTGTGAATAGAGGAGGACTTAACATATCAGCGCGTGACATGTCAGTTAAATGTAAAAGAGTGCGCATGCGATTGACAAAGTCAGCATTTGTTTACTGTCAACAATAATTTCAGTTATAATACTTTTTTTTTTCATAATAAATCGGGTCCTCTCATGAGACAACTATTTAGACTCACTCCAAGACTTTTCGAGGCTGCATCAAAGACCAAACAAAGTATTCCTGGTTTGTTTTCATTATAAACAGCGAAATGGGGTAAATACCATGTTTTGTTGGTCGTTTATAGAGATCACTTGTATGATAATTTCCTAGCATTATCTTTTCTCAAATATTGATCAATTATCGATTTTTATATTCCTCTGACTTGTCCATCTTCATCCATTTTTTTTTCTCTCTCTTTATCTGTACTAGTCGTTTCATTGCAGTAAATCTACTGTCTGGTAGTACACAAAGTAGCCCCGTTCCCCATTTTTGTCCTACTCTTTTTGTAGTTTTTTTCCATGATTATTTTTGCTCTTTCATTCAATAAATTACATTCATTTTCGTATCAACTAGTATTTTCAATGGATGAACTTATGGAGTTCTTCATCAATGTTAGCTGGAGTAATATAAAAAGAGCTTAGGACCTCTGACTCTCCAAGGTACCCTCATACAGCTGTCGGGGGAAGCCAAATATCTCGGGGTGATTTCAGACTCGAAGCTCACCTGGAACCAACAGCTGGCAAAAGTAAAGAAGAAAGCCGAGGCGACGTTAATGATAGTCAGACGGTCACACGGGAAAACATGGGGGCTAAATCCCAAATGATGTATAGGATTTACAACATTGTGGTGAAACCCATGATCACATATGCATCTTTGGTATGGCGGACAAAGGCAACACAAAAAATAGCCGCGGCTAAGTTGAGCAAGGTACAAAGACTTAAAGACTTGCATGCCATGAGAGCTATGAAAAACACCAACATTAGCCATGGAAGCACTGTTGGACCTCCTACCGATTGAAATAACAATTATGGGAGAAGCAAGAATGAGACTTCTAAGGCAACAAAAATCGAGCAATAGAATGGATCACAACAAGATGAAGGATATAGTGGGAGGCAATATTCTTGAAATGGAACCAACAGACCACATGACTCCTAGATTCTTCTTCAACATTAACAAGATCGAAAGGAATGGTCAGATAACAACATCAGGGCAAACCTGGAGAGGACGGATCCAACACCAGGGAAGGAACTGGTGCTGGAATATACAGTTAGGAAAGAAACTCCCAAATAAGCGTCTCACTAGGAACAAACACCTCAGTATTCCAGGCAGAGATGTACGCTATCTTGCAATGCGCAAGATAAATCAACATGAGGGAAATGCGCAATGCACGGATCAAAATATGCTCAGATTACCAGGCGTCACTGAAGGTTCTTATGAACCCGAAGGTGACATCAAGACTGGTATGGAAATGCCAAGAAGAACTCAGTGTCCTCTCAGAACACAACAAAGCAATGGAAAAGCTGATGAACTAGCCAGAAACGGTTCATCAACTCCATTGATTGGCCCAGAACCCACACTCGACATTACTAAATCCGATATTCGAGGATGCATTCGGGACTGGATCAAACGAAAACAAAGGGAGAGGTGGAATGAAGCCCCTCTCATACACCACGGGAACACATACATTAAAGAACCGTCAAAACACAAAACTGAAGAACTACTCAAGCTGAGCAGGAAAAAAGTTAGAACAATAACGGGCCTTCTCACTGGTCACAGCCCAGTGAGAAATTACCTGCACAAAATAGGGCTGTACAACGGAAAACTTTCCTACAGACAATGTGGTAAAGGAACAGAAACAGCCAAACATATACTGTCAGAATGCGAGGTATTAGACCGCAATATTCGGGAAACCCAAGCTAACTCCCGAAGAATACAACAGTCAACCGGTCAAGAACCTGTACAGACTGTTACAGGGGACTAGAGTTACGGAGTGGGTGCTGTGAAACTAATTGGAATGCACAAATAGCCCAAGAGGCTGAGGTGAAAGGAGCAGCATCCAAAAGGAAGAAAAAAAATATATAAAAATGGATAAAAAGTGTCTTTTGTTATCCAACAAATATTTTTATTGATTTCGACTAAAAAATATTGAAGAACTTTGCATTAAAGCACAAAAAATAATAATTATAACTGAAATTAAAATCATTGTTACTCGCTCCAAAATGATTGTTCGGCAGTAAACAAATGCAGTCTCGAAAAAAGAGAATGCGCACTTTCTTACATTTAACGGACTTGTCACGAGCAGCTGCTATGCTATGTCATCCTCTATTACACAGACTTCGGACGCTCTACTTTCTCTCTCGCACATCTTTGCTTGCTCCGATTTTCAAACTTTAAAGCCTGGCAAAACTATTTCAATACTATACCATCGCGTTTTTCATTAAATTATCTATTTCGATTAGTTAACAATATTTACTTACCTGTTCATACCTGCTTGTCCGGTAGTCATGATTAGAAATGAGTAGGCAATACTACCTAGGCATATTCTTTATATTATAAACTATCGGTTAAAACAAAATTCTTTTAGTTAACAAATGGGTGCAGCACAGAAAAAATATTAAAATTAATTAAATTAAAGATAGCCATGATCACATTTTGATAGGCAACGTATTTGAGGCGTATTCGTCAATTTATGAAACATCATAAAAACTATGTTTTATTCAGTTAACAGATGGGTGAAGGTCAACCCCTCTACGGCTCTTGGACTATATAAAATGGTTATTCTTGAATGTAGGACAAAGAAAAATTGTTTTGTTCTACTTGCTTAGGAAACAACCTGCATGCAAAAAATGAGTTTCTGGAAGGACTTGAGAGTCAAATTCTATTTCCTAGTGCACATACATGCATTTTTTTATTGTCCAATAGGAAGCTCTTTGATCAGAAGGAAAAGGCAGCCTACTTATATCACATCCATAGTCGCTAATTACTGTAACAATAATAGATGAATTGACTAGAATGTCTATGATTGTTCGTCTTGATTGAGAATGTTCAACAGACTCGTGTAAGACCCGATCAAGAATCCAGCGACGCCAATCAACATGATCGCGACGTCCTTCCACAAAACCCATTTGTTCTTACCTAACTTATCCGGCCAAAAAGTGATAATTTCTATCAACGGCGGAAATATCAAAGCTAATGCGGAGCTACTGAACGCTCCCACCAGGGAAATGACAGCGCCCAAATTAGGTATGGCGATTGCTATTAGAAAAGTAACGAATACTAGTACAGTTCTGGTGACGTACTCGGCCATATCTTGGGATTTTCCATCATCGAAATGTTGTCTAATCATCGGCCAAACGATGTTGAAAGGTACGTAGAACTGCAAGCTGTATGACAGGAAAATAGCCAGAGCCATCATCAAGCGCACAGATTGTGCCAAGCTGAAACAGAAGAATATCCATCAATATACGTGAAATCAAAAGTATCTCATTGCCGGAAACTTAAGCGAGGATGGTCCGAAAAGTTTCCGACCTCAACGTGAAGATGGCAGCACTCCCCAAGTAACATTTTGGCGACTATAACCACATAATGCACCAAAATTAACGTTGTACTTGGTGTAGAAATTAGTCATTTATGAAACTGTGCTCTCTAAACCAGCAGACAACGTTGTCTTATCGTTGAGCATGACGTCAGTTAAGCTACGACATGGTCAGAACGTTTACCCAACTGGTACAACTATACACCGAGCAATAGAGCATAAAATGAGTGGGTTTTTAACAAAAATACTAGTAACCGACTATGCCATCACATGGAAGACAGTCCGGAGTTATATTCTGTTATGTTTTCGACTCGCAACTGTCATTTATTAATTTGTTATAAACATTTAAATAACAAAAAACGTGCTGTTTCTAATTAATTTGCTTATAAAATGAAAACTAATAGAGCAATCAGGTTGCTCCAATGGGAATAATTGTGGATAATTGAAATACGAACAAAATGGGATGGTTTACAACCTGGTCGGATCATTAGTAACAGATAAAAAGTGGAAAATTTTGCGATTCTTTGAAAAATTCAAAACTCCGCTATTAGACTGGGAGATGGTGATAGATTTCAGGTGACGATTGCCTCGTTTATGCCTTTGAAACCAGTGAAAGATATGAAAATTCTGACAAAAATGATGAAGAATTTGACCGGTCGCGGCGTAGCTTTCATATACAAAATTCAACTCCGGCACATAACCTCACTTCGACATCCGCAAAACTTATGCCACTTTTTTATGGGACATTCATGATGGAAACTTCCATTATTTCAATTGGCAGAAACGAGAAAATCGTCTAAATATTTTAAAAAAATTTCACAAGTTTACACCATCATTACCATCATTATCATTATCAGTACCCTTTGGCCACGTGCAACCATTATGCATATAATTTTTTCGCTACTATTGTCTATTTTAACATGCCGTTGGTGTACATGGCAGCGGCGATAAAACTTTGCAGCGTGCCTGGATGCTCTAGTGATAGCCTGATTTCAATTTCTCAAACAGATTATGAAAGTAGAAGTGTAGTACTACAAAACGTATATTTTCATTTAGACTTTATTTTTATTTGTATCGACGTACTGCCAATAAAATTTCAATGTCGGTTTATTTGTATTAGAATTGTAATTCCGTAAACATAAGTCCTTCCCTATTCGCATAGGAATATCATTTTTTATGGAAAACAAACTAGAATGCGTTATACCATTTTAAAATCTACATTAAATAGATAATTTTTAGGAAAGCTGGGGCGACCTGAGCCACATTTTTCAATCCACGAAACACGAATTCGCAATGAATTTTTTTTCTCATAGTACCACAGTAATTACTTCGAAATTTCAATACGGAGTCTGATAGTACAGTTGATAAAGAATAATGTAAAAAACAGACTGAGAATATTTCTTTTCTTTGTGGCAGTAATGCTCAAAAAAATAAAAAGGTTACCAATTTTTAAATTAATAAACGTTCAAATAGATCGAAAATCGTAGGACTTTCTATAATATTGAAATTTATTTTCTAAACGGTCTTACTGTCCCCTATTCGCGTTGAAATGTTATCCATTATTTACGGGACACCCTGTATAATGAATAGAAGTAACCATGAGGTATACTCAAAATCACAATCATTTAAGGGTCTTCATCCCTGAAAAAGGGGGGGTCAGAAACGATTTTTTTTCTGAGTAGAGAAGGGTTGTTTGATTGTATAAAGATAAAAATAATGAAAAAAATATCTTTTAAATGAATGAAAAGGATATTTTCCCCTATTTTTGGGCAATTTCGTTCAGTTCCACCATCAAAACGAACGAATATTTTGGTGTTGTTTCTTTTCAGTATCGAAGTCTATCATTCGTCCAGTTAAACGACTTTCTCATTTTTCTCCTAGATGTTCATTTTTTTTTTTAGAAATAATTTTACAAAAATGTGTTGTTTTCGCGAAATGGGTTTCCTTGCTTTATTCCATTTGAAATGAGAAATATCCAGCTTTATCAAAGTCAATTAATAAAGGTTTGGTTCAGCCGTCGACCAGTGAAAAGTAATTATTACTCACAATTCTGGATTCAGAAATGGAACTGAATTTCTTTTAAATGACACGCCCCTCAGGTTGCTCCTCCCGCGCGACTGGTGAGGAAAAGAGAGGGTATCATATAGCCAGTATGACATCTGGCACAGGGTCGGATCGGGAATGGGAAAAAAGAAAACTCATTCGGGTCGATCGAAACTATGGAATATTATAACTTTTACAATTAATAGCTTTTTTCAAAAACATGTGTTTATCACTTGGGGACAATACTCCATAACATTTTAATATCAGGAAGAACCAAGAGGCGGCTCCAGAATGTTGAACGAGTTTCGTGATGTCTGATACGATTCCATTCGAAATTGGTATATAGAAACTTTTGGGTTTGGGATGTCATAATTTTTTTTTGATAATTCACCGTAGTGGCTCCAAAATAGCCGACGAAATTTCTGATTCTCGGTCTGTTTCTATTTTGAGTTGGTATTGGTATAGGGATTTTTGTGGTCGGAGATCATAATTTTTTTGTCAATGTTTGATAATTCGAAATGACAGCTACAAAACGGTGGACGAATAAATTATTGTCCGATTCCGTTCAAAATAAGAATGTAGGGGTTCTATGGATCGGTGATTTTGACTTTTATTGTCAAAATAAAAAAATTCAAGATGGCGGCCTCGAGATTTAAGGTCAGATTCTATTTCAAATTTGTTTCTAGGAGTTTTTGGAATAGGAGATGAGTTTTTCGAAACTTAATAATTCAATATAACATATTTTACGAATGATCTAAAGAATATTCGTGCATTTGAATAAAATCTTGTCTTAAAAACATTTTTTAATTTATATTTATCAGGAAATACACTCTCCACTTAGTCAGGGCTATGTAGCGAGAATTTCGGTGTTAGTGGCATATTTTTACGCATATTACCTAATAACTTGTTCTTGTGACTCCCATATCGATAACTCCGTTCAACATTGGTTTCCAATACAACGGTTCATTTGGGCGGCGCGGCGTTTTTCATGTTCCTTTGAAGTTGAAAAGCTACAGCGGAATGTTTCAATGAGGCAGCGCAGCAACGTAAACAATCGAAACATATTGACTTGATACCAGGTGATTGTTGACTGTTGATTGGTGGCGGCTTTTTTTGTTTCTTTGACGGCATTTATATCGAGAATCGTAATCATTCGAATTTATCCACTGCGTTTTTTTATTTTCATTAATGATTCTATGTAGAAGCAGGTTCACAATTATTTTTATCAAATTCAAGGAAAACAATATACTTAACCAGAAGAAGATATTGCGATTTAGTTGTAAATACGAGAAATGATTTCAATGTAAAAAGACAGAGACATTTGTGTTTGGGAACCAATAATGCTTCCAAAGCTGAAAGGATTTTTGGTAAATTGCATTCTACTTGAAATTTTGAACGGACATCTTCCTAGAGCAATGAGAATTAGGGATAACTGTTTCTAATGTTGTTGAAGGTAGAGAAAGAAATGTAAAAAAAGAAAGAAATATCTAATTTTTTTCAATATTCAGGTATATTAGAGTAAAACATCTAGCTAATACATTGTTTCATTCATTTTTAACAGTTGTATTAATTCACATCGGTTGAATTAAATATTTCACGGGTGATAGAGTCTTATATTGTTTTACCCGTTATAGGGAATAAGATATATGTACCTAAACTATGTACCTACACTATGTACCTTTCCTGCAAAAAAATACATTCAAATCGAGAAAATAGTTTTCAAGAAAATTTCGATCAGATCTTATTGGTAACTTTTTTCAATAACTAACTTGAAAGTCAAAATCTGATAACTGTTTTTAAAACTTTTTATTCATGATTCCACATCAGATTTTATATTTTCGAATCAATTCGAATTAATGCATTCATATACACCTAAATAGTAATTTTGAACAGAATACGACCATAACTCACAAAATAAACCAATAGGAGCTGCCATTTTGAATTATTGAAATTTGATGAAAATCATCATTTCTGAAATTTGGAACATTGAATATGCTCACTATAGAGCACTTTTTGACATATTTGGAAAAAAATCCAAATTCTGTTTTTTCCGGAAATGACATCAACTTTCGATTTTCAAATAGGACACCGTGTATATTATTACATTTTTGAAATCTGCATAATTTTCTGAATTCAATGATACCTCATAGTTGATATTTCATTCGTCAGAATACCCATTTTATTTTTCGATCTAGAGAGCCATGAACTCCCTAAAATTATTCCAAATAATCAAAATAATGCTACACTATCGAAATTTCTGACAGATGAAATATCAACTATGAGGTATCATTGGATTCAGAAAATTAGGCAGATTTCAAAACTGTAATAATTCACAGGGTGTCCCATTTGAAAATCGAAGGTCATTTCCGGAAAAACCAGAATTTTTTTTTTATCAAATATGTCAAAAAATGCCCTATAGTGGGCATATTGAATTTTCCAAATTTCAGAAATATAGCTACAGAAACGAAGGAGAAAAGGGATACCATGAGTCTGTATCACACGGTATAGAATTCGACCATAAATCACGAAACTCGTATGCCATTTTCAATTTCTGAATTTATACAGAAAAATCATTATCTTCGAACCCAAAAACCACTACATAGGTAAGGTAGAACCCACCCAGAAATTACAAAACTTTTCTTTCATTTCAAATTCACGAATTTGAACAGAAATCATCAGGATCTCTCAACCCAAACACCGATTTTGAATCGAATCAGACATAATCATTAAACTCGTCCGCCATCTTGGAACCGCCATCTTAAATTCATCAATTTTGACAAAAAATTCATTATCTCTGAGCCAGAAAAACCCACAGACAAAATTTGAATCGAATCGGACCATAATCACAAATCTCGTCCGCCATTTTAAAATTATTAATTTTGACGAAAGATTCATAATCTACGACCCCGAAAACCTGCACATACCCATTTTGTATCAGAAACCAAATCACAAATCCCGCTTTTTTGTTTTTTCTTTAAAAACTTTTATAATGGATTACCCACCTGCTACTGGAATTATGAACAGTGAACACCTAACAAATATCGAATGATTCGGACGTATGCAAGTGTAAATTTTGCTCAACGATTCCATATTACAACCCACAAATAGCATACAGGTCAAATTAGTATGAAACGTGTAATAAGGTAAACAAGTTTCCCATAAAAGTAATTCTGGTCCAATACATTAAAAAAAAAAGAGAATATACTTTTACGTCAGCGTTGTATAGTTATTTTGTGCTGCATGCATGTCATGTTTTATTTGACATTACCTTTTATCTGATATTTCGTCATTATCTATTTCTATTTGCGGTATACTTCTTCTTAAAATTCACATTCAAAACATTTCCGAGATAGTTCATACAGATTTTGCTAAAATATTTTTTTATTCTTGATATTGTATGACTGGATTCCATTTTATTCATACATTTGAAATTTTCGTGCAAATTTTCAAATTACCACGAAAACAAATAGGCTTTAATCTAGATTTGTAATTTGGAAGAACGAGCACCGAATTATCTAATTCGGACCTGTATCTATCGAGAATCGCCAAGTTAGAAGTGAGGCGGAGTTTGTATTTATTCCATCGGGAGAACACGCACTGCCATCTGGGCGATATACGTTTCTTATATAGGAGGCTAAAGAACTTTAAAATAGAGGTACATATTACTCACAACTCGTCCGTTGGCAGCAAAAGAGTAACACTTCCTAAAACAGCCTTATCACCATACTTGAGGTATCCAAAAAATCCAACAGATGTGTATAAAGCTGCTACCACCACCATACCAGAATTGAGAACGCCATTCCAACCGCCGAAGTCTTGCGGATTTTTCATATTATTTTCCAATGGTAAGACCTATAAAAAAGAATAAATTTAATCAATTTGAATCATATGATAATCCAAGCCTTTCGAATTATCCTTTAAAAAATTAATTTCAGTTTACAAGAGAAAACGACATGGATGCTATCTTGCCTATTATTGAATAACATTTGCTAAATATTGTACTGACTATTCCACTCTTCTCAAGATATTCACGTAATCTGATCAATCACAAATCAAAGACAACTTGTATTATCGTAGGTAATACCACAAGTGTATCGGTGATTATCGAAATAGCAATTCCTTTGAATTTGATAATCAAATTATGTTGCTTGGCAACCACACGAGCGCTTGCGCGATTTCAATTTGTCCATGAATTTGTCCATGAAGATTACTAGGAGTTTTAATTGGTTTCTATTCTCAAGAATATGCCCATTCAAGCATACATTGTCAATATTAGAGCTGAAGGTGAGCAAGTTTGTTTTTTAATATTAATGCTCAAGTAGTTTGCGCCACACCACTTTTTTACATCGTCCAAATCACCAGAAATAGTTTCTTCCACATGTGAAGAATTTTTTCCATGCCAAAGGAGCATGGTGTCGTCCGCAAAGATCGTAAAAACTCCATGAATTGAGAGGGTAACTAGATCATTTAAATATATGAGAAAAAGAATTGGGCCCAGATCTGATCCTTGTGGAACGCCCCATAAGATATCCTTCGTGTGTGATAGTTTTTAGTTTGATCTCACTAACTGTTGTTGTATCACTCATGTAAGACCTGAGCCAGTCATTACAAACTCCTCTAAAGCCATAGCAGTCCATCTTTTGCAAAAGGAGTTTATGATTTACACAATCAAAAGCTTTGGAGAAGTCGCAGAATACTCATACCCATTGTTGAAATGTGTAAAGACATGTTCAAGAAAGGATAAAATTCATTTGTGCCCTTTGCCTTCTGAAAGCCAAATTGACAGTTGGTTAATATATTGTGAGTATAAAGAAAATCTAATACTTTTTTTTTCACCAATTTTTCTAAGATTTTTGAGAGTGTTGAGAGCATGGAGATTGGTCTAAAGTTATTTGGATAGTGTATTCACTTCCAGTGATTAGTATTAGGAAAGTGTGAGAAGGCGTGCATGAAGTAAACATGTCAAGAATTGGATGGATAGGAACTCAAATTGTGATTCAATTTGAATAAAACAAACTATACCGGGTGGCTACGGAAGTATTGCCTACGGAATATCTCAGTTATTGTATGAAGTAGGTTTGTGAAATTTGGAGCGTCGATATAATGACATAAGAGCTAGAATTTGAGCATATTGACATGTCGAAGTTAACTTTCGGTCTGACCGGAAGTAACATCAACTTTCTTATTTTAAATGGAAACCCTATTTTTTTTTTCTTTTCGCTTTATTCAGCATTCAATTCCCTTTCTAATGGCATATCACAAGTTGGTATCTAACCAGAAACTAGATCAGAAAAAAATTATTATTGAAATTCACCGTGGAAGCAAAATGAAAGCCAAAATTGAAAAGTTGGTTATGGAAACCATACGTCACTTGATAACAGTTGCTACTACTGTGATATTTTATTTTCATTCGTCGGCGTTATAAAAAGCCGCCAAAAAAAATATTAGAAAAATTGGGAAAAAAACAATACTCTGTAGGTCCATACCTTAAATAGGAACATACAACTTTTTCTTGCCTGTACTATTCAGCATAACCGTTCCTTTCTAATGATATAATAGAAAATAATTTTTTGAACTGAGATACCGAAAAATCCAATTATTATTCTTCAAATAACAAAACAGATTATCGCCATACGCAAAAATAAAATTAAAAATAATGTGGAATGATAAATTATATCCTGTAGGTTCTAGGTTAAATAGGAACATAAACGTACTTGGTCTGTGCCATCGTCCATAGATATTCTAATATCTACCTATGGACGATGTTTGTGCTATTCAGAATAATCATTCCATTGCAATAATCATTCGAACCAAAATATTAACAAGTAGGCTGATTAAGATGTATTTTGGAATGAAACAAAAAAGAAATGAGAGCTGTCACGAACGCTGCTATCCATATTATTTTGACGTTCGAAGTAGTGTTTTTGATTCTGCCCTTTTCAAAGGGTTTGGAAATCGAAATCAGTTAGTGGAATATTCAAAAAATGTCCCGTTATTCACGAACCGAACAAATTAACATGCTTCTCATTTATGGTGAATGTTTAAAAAATTCTTATGCCGCTGAACGATTGTATTTAGAGCGATATCCAGGGAGGCAGCAACCGTCAAGAAGGTATTTCCAGTGGCTTGAAGAAAAATTAAGAACTGAGCCTGATGTTCACGAAGACCAAGAAGCATTTGTTATTAATGAGGAAACTGAAATTAATGTATTAGCTTTAGTACAATATGATAGCACAATTTCCTCAAGGCAGATTGGCGCCGAATTAGCTATAAGTAAGGACTCTGCTAGGAAAATTTTGAAAAAACATCGATTGAAATCCTTCAAGTATCAGTTGCATCAACATTTGTATGAAAATGACGGTGAAAGGCGCCTGGAATATTGTAATTGGTTTCTTCGACAAAATGCTGAGAATCACCTATTTAACTATTACATCATGTTTACGGACGAGTCAAGATTTACCAACAATGGATTATTTAACAGGAATAATACAAGGTAGGTACTGTACTTTATTTGGATTATTGTCGATAGTCGAAGTGTAAAGTGCTAAAAGTGTGAACGGTCTTTTGTTCCAGGTACTGGGCGATAGCAAACGAGCACCGGTTTCGACAAGGCGGCTTCAAGGAGAGATTTGGTGTGAATGTTTGGGCAGGAATAGTTGGAACTCATATTGTTGGCCCCATTCTTTTTCAAGGCCAACTAACCGGAGAGAGATACTTTAATTTTTTAACGAATGAAATTTCAGAATTCATTAACAACCTACCAGCGGAAATAACTGAGAGAATGTACTTCCAGCAAGATGGCGCCCCTCCGCATAATTCAAGAATAGCGAGAAATTATCTTCAAAATCGCTTTCAAGAGAGACTTATAACAACCCATGGTCCAGTCAGGTGGCCACCAAGGTCACCTGATCTTACTCCGCGCGACTTTTTTCTATGGGGGCATCTTAAAAATAGGGTGTATTCCACACAGCCTACAACCCTACATGAGCTAGAAGTAAAAATTTGTAGAGCTTTCCAAGATATCACGCCCCGAATGTTGAGAAACGTTTTACATGAAAATATCACCAGAGTCAATAAATGTATTGACATTTGTTTTGAATTTATTTTATCTTTAATCCTATCAATTTGAATTTTTTTTTCGATAAATCTGTTTTTTCGTTATTTGAAGAATAATAATTGGATTTTTTGGTATTTCATTTCAAAAAATTACTTTCTATTATATCATTAGAAAGGAATGGTTATGCTGAATAGTACAGGCAAGAAAAAGTTGTATGTTCCTATTTAAGTTATGGACCTACAGAGTATTGTTTTTTCCCAATTTTTCCAATATTTTTTTGGCGGCTTTTTATAACGCCGACGAATGAAAATAAAATATCACAGTAGTAGCAACTGTTTTCAAGTGACGTATGGTTTCCATAGCCAACTTTTCAATTTTTGGCTTTCATTTTGCTTCCACGGCCTACTCGGTGAATTTTAATAATAATTTTTTTCTGATCTAGTTTCTGGTTAGATACCAACTTGTGATATGTCATTAGAAAGGGAATTGAATGCTGAATAAAGCAAAAAGAAAAAAAATAGGGTTTCCATTTAAAATAAGAAAGTTGATGTTACTTCCGGTCAGACCGGAAGTTAACTTCGACATGTCAATATGCTCAAATTCTAGCTCTTATGTCATTATATCGACGCTCCAAATTTCACAAACCTACTTCATACAGTAACTGAGATATTCCGTAGGCAATACTTCCGTAGCCACCCGGTATATCCTTTTCCAAAACAGTATTTGTGGTACTCCCTCAATATTAAACATAATTAAATGTTGTTTATAGAATGATTATTGAGAATATAACATCACAGCATTTATTATTCCTTATTCAAGTGACGTATGGTTTCCATAGCCAACTTTTCAATTTTTGGCTTTCATTTTGCTTCCACGGCCTACTCGGTGAATTTTAATAATAATTTTTTTCTGATCTAGTTTCTGGTTAGATACCAACTTGTGATATGTCATTAGAAAGGGAATTGAATGCTGAATAAAGCAAAAAGAAAAAAAATAGGGTTTCCATTTAAAATAAGAAAGTTGATGTTACTTCCGGTCAGACCGGAAGTTAACTTCGACATGTCAATATGCTCAAATTCTAGCTCTTATGTCATTATATCGACGCTCCAAATTTCACAAACCTACTTCATACAGTAACTGAGATATTCCGTAGGCAATACTTCCGTAGCCACCCGGTATATCCTTTTCCAAAACAGTATTTGTGGTACTCCCTCAATATTAAACATAATTAAATGTTGTTTATAGAATGATTATTGAGAATATAACATCACAGCATTTATTATTCCTAATATAACTCACCACTCCAATTCCTTCGAAGGCATAAATGGCAGTCCCGAAATAGAGCGGCAGCTGGCCCCAAGTAGCAAAAGCATTTACCGAAGACATGTCGGGCAATCCTTGAAGCATGTAGAAGAAAGTGATGACCAAACCGCCACAAGTGACAATTGACGCGAACAGCGAGGCGGGGGTTAGATACTTCAAGCTTTTCACCCAGTTCAGCAGTATCATCGGAAGCAGCAGAAGCAAAAGGTACCAGTGGACGCTGATATCGAAGAAGTAGTGTTTCACCACATCGTGCAGATTCGCTGCTACGAACACGAAGTATACGCAGCAAAATCCCATTTGAGTGAGGCATAGGAATATATTTATGACCGTCCTGAAAAAAATACATTTACATAAGAAAGATGAGTAAGATAGTATGTATTATTATTATTGCTCGGCAGGGCTGGCTATTGGCCGAAGTGAAGGTAGTTCTAAGTAGACTTCCCGCCGTCAGGTCTATCTCTTGAGTACTTCGGATCTTCTGAAGAACTCCTGGAGATTCCTTACGATGTTTCACTGCAGTGTCAGAAGATATCCATCCTCATGTGAACCAGGGCTTCACATTCGAACACTGTTTCTTCTCCTCACCACAGAACCTGCATACTGTCGAGTCTTGCTGTATCCCCAGCACGTGAAGGTGTTTTCTCAGGTGGCAGAGCCCTGTTAGGAGTCCTACCACCTTCCTGAGAGAGTTCCGGCTCAGTTCGAGAGCCTGTCGGTTGGCCCCATCATCATCATCTTTCCGTGGGTATTGCCAGAGACGTTCATCCAGGAGGATTGATGACGGTTCTTAACCCATTTCTTCGTGTCCTGCTAAATGTCCCCAAGCGGTCCTATGAGAGTTGATGCTACCCCGCTCTTGCTAGGGCATCTGCGTTCTCATTTCTCTGGTTGCCCCTGTGACCTGTTACCCAGATAAGTTTCACTTTGTTCTGAGTTCATGGTCGCTGAGGTTTTTGTGTGTCTCCCAAACTAGTTTGGAAGAAAACCTTCATAATTGCAGGGCCTTTATTGCCACCTGACTGTTGGAGAGAATGACTATGGGTTGGTTTCTAGGGCTCCTTCTTAGAATATCTCTCGTGCAAACGGAAATATCCATTACCACGGCTTGGAATATAGAGGCTTGAGCACCGAGGCTTAGACTAATGTCTTGCCTTAGTCTCTCCCCATATATTCCAGCCCCTACTCCATTGTTTGTCTTAGAGCCATCCGTGTACCAGATTTGCCCTCTTGACAACATCTTTTATGATGGTGGTGTATGCTCCATCAAAGGCGTAGGTTGAAGTCATTTTGTTCGACGGCATCTTAGATGTGTCGATTTTTATGTTGAAGTGTTCTAGGTTATTACCCCTCCATTGGCACCAATTCTTTAGTCTGGAGGCTTCTATAATAGCCTCCGCTGCAATATGCAAATGCAGAGGATGGAGGTTCCACCTTCAGGCCAATCGTAGATGTGCTGGTCATAGCACCAGTGACCCCGAGCATGTTCGGTCTTTGTAAACTAGCCAAGTTGTAAGTTACTATATTATCTACTATCAACAATGTCTAACAGTATCCAACACATGTCATTGCAAAGTTACTGTACAATAATATCCCATTATTAGCCTTTTAGATATCCGTTGTTATGGAAACCATTAATGTTGATGAAATAACAGATTTTTTTTATCTAATAAATACACTGTATAAGAACATATACATAATATACGAAATACAATATAAAAACAATAAAAATACAAATGAAACATAAAAATAAAACTAAGTACGATCTGAAAGCAGCGATTAAGAGCTTTCCCTTTCATAGAAGAGAACATAGGCATCTCCGCTCACCAGGGATCTAGATGAAATTGGGGTCACATGTGAATCATTGAATTCATGCCACGTGCTCTCATAAGGATGTCTACAGTAGGCTGTGTAGTGACCGCTATAGGTAGTCCCACTATGATTAGATACTGCATATAGACTATATCGACAAGGGGTTACGTTTTCTGCTGCATAATTACTCATATCCAATCCCTCTAAAGGAAAATCAATGGTAACATCCAATTTTCGTCGGAAACTTTCTGTTGAAGAAAACCGTTTCAAATGATTTTTAAATTAATGTTAATAAACCAAGCTTTCGAGAACTGCAAGACTAATTTCTGAAGTTATAAACAAAAAACACATAACGAATCAAACTATATATTACAAAACATTACAGTCCTTCGAGTCGGATTTTATCTTGTATTCTTCCCTTTATCTTGTATTCTTCCCATTCTCTTGAAAATGCATAAACTAATCTTTGATTCTTGTTCGATTTTTGGAAAATTGAAAATTGATTTGATGATTTTTCAATAATTAATAAACGTGTGTTATCGTTTCTTTCATGTAGTAACTTACAAACATAAATGCAAATGGATTACTGAAATGTAAAGCCAACTATATGTATATTATTTCATTTTCGAAATCTGCTTAAAAGTTTTTTCTAATACTCTTTACTCCTTAGTTCAATTGTTTTGGAAATGAATTCGACTAATAAGAGGAGTATAGAGAGTTTATTAAAGTTAAACAGTACCGCTTACCGGAAAATCTCGAAGACTACGAATGAGTTTTGTAAATTAGTTGGCTGAAAAATTACGATTAATTTTTGAACAACACTTTTATTTAACCGCAACTATTATTTCATCAAGTGTTCAAAGTGGCCCCTTCCTAAATCTGGAGAATAAAGTGCCCTGTTATAAATAGCTTCTCTCACGTTGATGAAAGTCTGTTCATCTATTTCTTCACATGTATCTTTTATTCTGCGTTCCAACTCTTCTATTGTTTCAGTGGCATAGATTTTTGACTTCAGATACCCCCAAGAAAAAATCTAGATGTGTAAGATCCGGAGATCTCGGTGGCCATTCTGTACTTCCCCATAAATATGATTTCAAGATTTTTAAACTCTTCTTGATTGTTTAATACAATTTGTATTATTCGAGGTTCAATTTCAGTTTCTAAAATATTTTTGTAAAGAACTCCTGTAAGATTGCCTCTGATGAAAATCTATCCAACAACGCGATTGCCCAAAATCTCTGCCCAAACATTCACCTTTTCAGGAAACTGAGTGTGTCCCTCTCTCAAAATATGCGGATTAGTATCGTTCCAGTATCGTACATTCTGTTTGTTAACTTTTCCATGAAGAAAGAACGTGCATTCGTCTGAGAAACATACACATTTTAGGAAGCTCCGCTCTCCTTCAATTGTTCTTGTTAACCTCACAAAATTCAACCCTCCGGTCTGGATCATCTTCCGTGAGAGCATGCAGGATTTTCATTTTATTGGGATGAAACTTCTCTTTTTTTTAGGACTCTTTTGACTCTTTTTAAACTTACTCCACAGGAGCAACTGCAGACGTCTACTGATTCGGATTGATTACCATTTCAGCAACAATTTCCACCTTTTTTCTTCTTCTGAAAGAGGTGGTCTTCTTGATCTTGTGGCATCTTTCAGCGTACCAGTTGCTTGGAGCTTATTTAAAAGTTTGTGCAAATATGATCTCGAAATAGGATTCTCGGGAAATCTATCATTAAACATAGTTCTGACTGCTAGATGAAAATTTCTTCCAGCTTCCCCAGATATCAAAACAAAAATTGACAATTAGCAGTTCAGTTTGACAGTAAACAAGATGTTACCGCGACAACGATTTTTTCCCAATGCAAACTTGATTGAAAGCAACATAAGTGTTTTAGTTGGGTTTGAAATGACCAAAATGTCACTTTCAAACGTCAATATTTCGAAAACAATTGAATTTAGGAGTAAAGTGTATAAGAGAAAATTGTTGAGAATTATGAGCAGATTTCGAAAATGAAATAATATACGGGGTGTTCTACAGAGATTCAGTACGATGCAGTTAGAGTTCGATCATTGACAGACTGGTTTGAAATCAAATAGTGTGATATAAATTAGACAAATTTGATATTATGAACTAGAAGGGCATAAATAAATTAGTTAAAACTGTTATGAATTTATATTTACAGTACTCACTTTGCAAGCGACGAATATTTCTGCAAAAATTCCGGACCAGTTTTGAAAGCGCTTTCAACAACTTCCGAAAAATTCAGCGACTCTTTCTGCGACCTCCGAGAGAGCTCGTGGGAACATCCCACCAGCATGTGCATGCAGTGCGTGCACACAACACCCATCAACATGGTGCCGAAGAGTCCCACCACCCATCCGGCGTTTCGGAAGGCGTCCGGCATCGCCAGGATGCCCGTGCCGATATTTCCCTTGAGCAGGTGGATCATCGTGTCAAAATTCGACGTGGGATGCTCCAAGCTCCTGTTGAAGATGGGGTCTTCGATGGGCGTGAAGCCGCTCTCCATGTTTATGGACGCGCCTTCGCTCTGATAGTCGCTGTCCAGGAGGTGCTGCTTTTCTTCGCATCGCGCCATCGCCGCAGTCTTCGTGCGCGCTTCCTGTTGACAAAAGAATAAAAACGTGAAAATCAACCCAAATGAAATACTTGTGCAGAAAATACTTGTTTGGTATTCAATATTTTTCTGAACTTTTTGAAATTATACTCGAATAACAGTATGTCTCTTATATAACATTTTGTTCACATAACTGTATTGCAACCAGTGAAGTCCCTCAAGATTCCAACTTGGGGCCATTATTGTTATTGAAATTTATCAATAATCTTTCCGAGACAATTTTGATAGCAATAAATTAATGTTTGCGGATGATGTGAAATCGTATGCTTCTATTTCTAATTTGACCGATTGTTCTATTTTACATGAGGAAATCTACTATTTACATGAATGAAAAATTATCTTTTTCTGAAATCGATCAAGAATGCCCACTTTCTCGGAGCAACTTCAGGCCTCAAAATACGCTAATCTAGTATTTTAGTCCGTTGCTAAGCAACGAACTTTCCCGGACCGTTTTCGGACCTAAACGGTACGGGAAAGTACTTTTTCGGCAACCATCCGGGAAGTGTTCACTTTCCGGACACTTTTTCTCTGGGAAAGTAGCACTTCCCGGCCTAGTCCGGGAAGTACGTACTTCCCGGACTAGGCCGGGAAGTGCTCGAAATTTAATATAAATAAGAATTAGAATGTTTCTGTTGGTACCTATCTTCTGTTCGAATTTCAATATATAATACAAATAAGACCTAAAATGTTCGAAATATTCAAATTTGGAATATCAGCCAGAGTAGTCTACTCTTGATCATAATTCTATTTTTTGTTCCCCTCTGTACACCGTTGGGAAATTTAGAAGTTTGATAACTTGAATATAAGTATTTCGTAATGCACCAATTTTTATTAACAATAAAATTTTCTGACAAATCGATAATAAAAAAGTTTCCATATGGTGCAAATTTTTTAAACTCTATATATAGTCATGACCACCTTTTCATAGGCAACCCATTTTAGGCGTTTTCGTCTATTTATGTAACTGAAAAAAAAGTATGTGTTATCCGGTTAACAGATGGGTGAAGGTTGACCTCTCTTCGTCTCTTAGACTAAATGCGTTTCATTGATTTGTTATTCTACATGGTTGTCGTAGACATCCAGGACTCGCTAACGCTCGTCCTAGAATTTGGTCTACTCGTCCAAAAAAACAGTATTTTCTGGAGTTGTTACGTAAATTACTATTCCCGTATCGAAAACAATATGTGAATATTTTTGCAGGCCTAGGCCATCAAAATCGGTCTTTGGTTTATAGTTGTCACTTTGACGTTTCAGGAAAGCACGTAATTTCGAATCCTCAATTTATGATAATGCTGATTGCGATTTCAGAAAAAATAGTATGTGTACCTCGTAGTAAAAGCACATTCCCAGACTTCAATGCTTGTAGGCCTCGGCTTAACGCCTCGGCCAACAATTTACAGTGTCGTCCGGGAATGTAATGCTTTTACTACTAGATACACAATATACTATTTCCTTAATATCTCTTAATGTGAAGTATTGACTTTCACTAGGAAATCCAATAGTGTTTATTATCCATGTGCAATTAATAATATAATTCTAGAGCTTGTTGATAATATTAAAGACTCAGAAGTGCACTTTGACAATCAGCTTAGATTTAACTCTCACATAAAAAAGATTACTGCGGAGAAGAGCAGATGTGAAGAAATAAAAATGTTTATTTTGTCTCAATCATGTTTTTGCGAGAGAAAAAAAAATATAAGGAGCAAATATTTACACAAGAACAAAATTACCTGATCTGAATTTCAATAAATACAAATTCAATGCCTTCAATAACAAATTCTTGTAGGCTACTCTGAAACCTGAAAGTGGCAGAAATCTCAGATTGTTGCCTACTTTGTTGTAGAGTTTATGATATTGAACGTGAAGGACCTGCGAAACATCGGGTTCTATGTGAAGGAGGAGAGATATCTCAAGTTCAGATTGTGAACATCGCTTCTATATGTTATTTTATCACAAAGATATGAAGGTAATTTATTAATAATAATCTTATGAAAAAGACAAACTGAGTGAAGTTCTCGACGCTCTATCATCGACATCCAATTGGCTTCCTTCAATTTGTGACTGACTTATTAATATTTTCTTATTCCACAGCACCATTTAATTAGAATTTTAGATAGATATATAAAACTGTTTTCTTTTTCTACATAAAGAAAATTGTGAATTGCTATTTATGAAACAATGTATACCTGATTCCGAAATGTATAAATAAAACATTAACTCATATCATAAATAACAGTATACGACTACTTACCTTTGTCAAGGTACATTTAATTCTATAGAAGATTATTTTACTGCTTGATGAATTATTTCTGTAATATACAGGGTGTCAATTTGAAAACTTCCCACCCTTAATATCTTCCTTCCAGTAAACAATATGAGTAATCGAAAAAACAGGTCAATTTAATTGTCAAGGGGGACACTTTCAAGGACTATTTGTAGCCCTCGTGGTTCAACCCCCTAGGAGGGGTAGATGTTACCCTTCGAATTTTAAATGGGAAGGGGGGTCAAGTGGCACATCATTTTGATGGGCGTTCAATTCTTGTTCCAATGGTACCCTGACTTATTATTTTGTGATGAGCATTTTCCGAAAAATTGCGTTCTAAACTAACAGAAGTAATTATTAGAACGCCTATACTGAGATGCATGGTTTGGCCAGAACTGGTTAGAATATTAGGTGGTACCGTTCCAACCCTGTATTAGGGGTAACATTAGCCATTAGCTCCAAACACTTTACATAAAAAAGTAGTCTAATAGTAAAACGTAGATGGTAGTAAAGTTGTGTTTATTAAATGCTGAATTTTTAAGTGTCATCGCAGAAATTGTACAGATAGCCTTCCTTTTTTGCTACTTCTGCTGTAAAAAGTTTCTGTTTTCCGGCAAAAAATTGGTTAGCAAATATGTGGTAGTGTTGTGAATACCGTTGTACCTATTGGGCTGTTTAGGAATTACTTTAATAAGTGTATAAAAGTGTAAAAATGGTTTACATTCTTCAAGACAGAATTGAAATGATTGTAATTTATGGAGAAGTTGGAAAGTGCGCACGAAGGGCGGCATGTCTTTTTAACGAAAGACATCCAAATTGTAATGTAAGTCACCGGTATGTGCTTGATTTGGTGAATAAGTTTTACGAAACTGGTTCAGTGACAAGAAATAACCCCAGAGTACTAAATGAAGCAGCTCAAATTGAAGTTTTGGGAACATTTGCTGCAGAGCCCACGAGCTCCTTACGATCAGTATCAGAACAGACGGGAATGTCACGCGAGACTATAAGAAAAGCATTGAAAATGCATAAATTTCATCCATATAAAATGCAGATTCTTCAAGAGCTCCACGAGGATGATTATGATAGAAGAATAGAGTTTTGTGAAATCATGTCTCATCGAGTCAATACCATCCCTAATCTTCTGTTAAACATCTGTTTCAGCGATGAGTGTTCATTTTTTCTGAATGGCAATGTTAATAGACAAAATTGTCGCTATTGGAGTGACGAAAACCCACATATTTTTCTGGAAGGGCATACACAACACCCACAAAAAGTTAATGTTTGGGCTGGTATTCTTGGAAATGCCATTCTTGGTCCATTATTTCTGGAAGAAAACTTGACTGGCAATCTGTACCTTGATATGCTTGAAGAGACTATCGATCCTCTTATAACTCACGAGCTAGAAACTCAAATTGATGCAGAAGGTAATGAACTTTTGCAGGAGGATCTGTTACATTACCAGCAGGACGGTGCTCCACCTCATTATTTTCTTCCCGTCCGACAGTGGTTAAACGAGAGATTTCCGGGTAGATGGATTGGCAGAAGGGGAGCAGTTGAATGGCCTCCGAGATCACCGGATTTAACACCCTTAGATTTCTTTCTTTGGGGGCATCTTAAATCCGTTGTTTATAAAACACAACCTTCTGATATTGACGAACTTAAAAGACGAATTACAGCAGCATGCCAGTCAATTCCTAGTGAAGTTTTCCGTAATGTTAGAGGGGAGTTCGAAAACAGACTGTATTACTGTTTAGAGCAAAATGGACAACATTTCGAACAGCTAATAAGATAAGCGTAAGTAGATTTTATGTTGGAAATGTCTTTCTCGCAAATTAAATTTTATTGTGTAGAAGGAAAATAACCACCAAATAAAAAATCCCATGCGTAATAAATTTATTCCTGTCATTCAAGGGTTGGAGCGGTGCCACCTACTCTTCTAACCATTTTTATTAAAGGGAGTCAATACAATAATGCATCTCAGTATAGGCGTTCTAATAATTACTTCTGTTAGTTTAGAACGCAATTTTTCGGAAAATGCTCATCACAAAATAATAAGTCAGGGTACCATTGGAACAAGAATTGAACGCCCATCAAAATGATGTGCCACTTGACCCCCCTTCCCATTTAAAATTCTAAGGGTAACATCTACCCCTCCTAGGGGGTTGAACCACGAGGGCTACAAATAGTCCGTGAAAGTGTCCCCCTTGACAATAAAATTGACCTGTTTTTTCGATTACTCATATTGTTTACTGGAAGGAAGATATTAAGGGTGGGAAGTTTTCAAATTGACACCCTGTATACATTTTGTCGATGAAATGTGAATAACCCAGTTAACAAAAACATCTAGGAGATGTTGCTTTCATGATTATTATGGTAACAAAATGAGTTGCATTTAGACATCACTGTTACCGCTTAGTGATGCCAAATGTTATGAATTGTTCACAATTTTCTCTCGTTAGTGTCGCTTTGACCACAAAATGTTAAGAAAATTGCAAAGCACATTAACATGAATTTTGATTTAATTGCGATTTTGTCGGTATAGAAGAAATCAGGTTGTTAACAAAATTGAGCATGACATCACCATCACGACACAAAATGGCCAGAGTTGTTTGTCGAGTCGAGAGTCAAGTAGAATCTGTATTTGGTTGACGCCATCCTTTAAATATTCTATAGGTATACTTCTGATAGTGTGTAGTGTTCTGTTTGATTCTTTTTATTTCAATACCTAAATCAAATGTGTTTATTGACATTGACCAATTACTATTTCTACCAAGAACTGTACCCCTTCAAGAACTGGAACGGTGACTAGAAAGGTAGAGTGGTAAATTCAGTGATTTACAGAATTTGGCATTTTCAGGATAGGTAGCGAAGAAAATGCTGTCCAGAGGATTGAAGTTGAATTATAGAATTTTCTACATTTCTGTATATTGTTTTTTATGATTAAGACAGAGTTTGACACATTTTTTATTTGTGAAAAGTATATACCTACTACGGAATCAACTCACGCATTTGTTTTTTAGCATTCCATTCCATATGAACCGTAATTCATTAAGAGGAATAATAATTGACATTGAGGTATAATTTCTATTTATGTTGAAACATATGGTGAGCTTTGTTTTATTCTTGATATACAGGAGAATCAGAAAGTGAAGCGCATTTTTGAATAAGTACCAGTCCTTTCAATTTCACATTATTACATCGAAAGGGTCTCGATGTGCATTCGATTCCGAAGTATAAATGGAATGTCACATTGGGCTAATTTTGAGTCACATTTTGCATCACATTTTGATATCTCGACATGATAAACGGGGCACCGAATAGACGTTTAAGCGATAATAACGGAAGTCACTTTGCGATTCACTGGTGTGATCTGAAACATGAATGTGAATCCCACTACCATCTCTGAGACCATTCCGTGTTGACTGGGAAGTTTTGTGAACGAGGCAGAGTGAATGACTAATATATAAACTTTATATGTATATGAACTACAAGGACGAATAAATATTTATTAATCATTTACCCCATTTCATATTCACACATTTTAGAATAAAATAGAAATGAATCATATAACAAATCACAGTTTCTTCTGGCACCTGAGGTTCTGCAATAATGTCAACATCACATAGTGCCTTTGATTTCTTTCATCAGACCGATTGTTGTTTGAAAATAATTTCTCTTGAACGATTTATTCAACTAGTGTTACAACAAATATATTGAGATTAGTCTTTGAAATATATATTTCCATTCTTAACATTTAAAATCTCAGATTATGTGATTCTTCCACCTTTTCTGTTTTTTTCAAACGGCTCATTCCTTTGTATAGAATATACTTTCTCATCCAGTTCATTCAATTTAATTATCACCAACATTCAGAACCTATAATTTTTTTTAAAAATTTGTTATTTTCGTCAACTTTGAAACTCTTAGAAGATACTTGTGCGATTAGGGAATATATTAATAACAAATTTAATCACTCGCACGTTTTTCAATTTCCTCCCACCGATTGGTTTCGAATTCAATCTTACAAAGTGGAATATTTTAGTGTAATTCAAACTTGGCGCCCCCCTTCTCAGAATAGCCACCCTAATTTCCCTCCAATGACGAAACAACCACTGAAATAAAATTATAATAGTCATCATATTATAATTTAATTTCAGTGGAAACAACATGCCCGACAAAAACGATGACATTTCCTAAACCCCTATCAAGGAACCCTGGGTCCGCCTAAGAATTCGCTGTCGGTTCAATAAAAATTGTTTATTTGAACACGCGTACTTATTCATTCCCTGAAGAGGCTAATTACGAAACTTGTTATCTACTAGCCGTGATCCGTGTACCTTTTGTTATATTCCAGCATTCTTTCATTTGAACTGTATCCGATAACGAGAGATCAGCCTGGCATAAAACAAAACAAACACCAGATGATAAATTATCAAGTGGAATTTCACCAAAACGTGATATGTCTGCATAACTATTTAATCACATATTATTCTGTAATCAATATATGCCAACAAAAAATATTAATTTACAAATAAACGGCTGCTCGATCCTTTATGCTCTATGGGAAATATTGCAGTCAATAACAAAAATGTTGTATGGAATTCTACTGCGGCTATTTGTTGTTCGAATAGTGAATAACACTTTCTCGGGTCGTTCCATCGACCATTTTTCATTTCGGTCAGTGGGATGAAGGAAATAAACCCTCACGATTTGAGTTTGCATCACAATCAACTTTTAAGCATTCTAATAACACATAATTTTTGAGTAAAATCTACACACGAAAAAAACAGACTATTCAAAATAAAGAAGAATTACCCAACAGAGTATAAAGAACAATTCAGAAACTACAGCAATAGGTTAATTTTTTTAATAAAAATAAATAAAAAGTGACTACTATAATGATAAAATAGAGTTTAATGAATACACGAGTAAAAGTCTATATGGGAATATATAAATGAAATTTCTAAAAATCAAAAAAGAAATAACAAATTCCGTTGGAAAAACAACAAATTCTCGGGTCGTTCCATCAACCATTTTTCATTTCGGTCAGTGGGATGGAGGAAATAAAACCTCACGATTTGAGTTTGCATCACAATCAACTTTTAAGCATTCTAATAACATAATTTTTGAGTAAAATCTACACACGAAAAAAACAGACTATTCAAAATAAAGAAGAATTACCCAACAGAACATAAAGAACAATTTAGAAACTACAGCAATAGGTTAAATTTATTTATTAAAAAAATAAATAATAATAATAGTTTAGGGGTGAGTGAAGGTTAGGCAGATATTTGAATTTACTAATAAATATTATTATAATTAATATTTCATTTTGAAATAATGCACTCCACATTCCAACCCAATTTTTTTCGTATCGCCCCGTATGTGTGGCAATAAATTCTTGTTCAACAAGATCTAGTAGCCGAGTGGTTGAAGTGACATTGTTTCAATCACATGGCAACTGCAGACATTTTTCTGATGGCCCGAGAAAGTGCTAAGAATCGCACGTAAAAAGGTAAGACCTCGTTAATCCTTGGCTCGCACAAGTTTCGACTTCTGAGGGCTGCCGTTCGTAAGGGGACGACAGCTGGTTAACGGAAAAAAATTTTGAACTATTGTTTTTATAGTTAACTTTCGTTTTTAATTCGATATCACAATATAACTTGAGAAATCGAACTTTGACGCACATAACTCAATTCGTTAATTTCAAGGATGCCAGCCCTCAATCGATCAACATTAAATATGGGGTACCGCAAGGCTCTGTCCTAGGTCTGGTCCTATTTTTTATTTATGTCAACGACCGGCCTAATGACGCTCCTTCAGCAAAGTTCACTCTTTTTGCTGACGACACCTCATTATCCCATTCAAATAGAGATTTTAATATGCTGCTAACTGAGGCCAATAATAATCTGTCCTTGACACAATATTGGCTACATAACAATGAGTTAGTCCTCAACAAAGAAAAGTCTGAGACAGTGATTTTTAGCTTAAAACAGCACACAGACCTAAATAACTCTCATTGCGTAAAGTTTTTAGGTGTCCTCTTGGACGGTAAACCCACTTGGGAAGAACATTCGACTTTTGTCTGCAAAAATATGTCACGGAAAATCTTTCTAATACGCAACCTGCGAAATTGCTTATTACACTCAGCACTATTAACAGCTTACCACGCACTGGTACAGTCCACAATGTATTATGGGGCCACTCAGCACACGCTTCAGCAGTCTTCTCCATGCAGAGGAAGGTGGTCAGAATCATTGCTGGATTGCCTTATAGAGATTATTGTAGGGGTGCTTTCAAACATTTTAAGACTAACTCTGCCATGTACTTACATATTGCAATGTCTTATGCATATAAAAGCAAACTTGAAGAACTTTAGGACAAATGAAAGTTCACATTCATACACAACGCGAAACAAAGATATGATACATCAACACTATCTGAGACTTTCGAGAATGTTCTACCACACGATGTCCAAGTTCTCGAGTGTGTTCAATTCAAATCTGTTATCAAGCGGTTCCTGGCTTATAATGCGTTTTATGATTTTGATGAGTTCCTATCAACCGATTTTTCACAACTTATACATTGATTAATGTTTCGTATACGTATTGCTGTTTGCTGAATTATATTGTGTATTTTAGTGTTTTAACTACAAAGATTGTTTATCTTTTGTTATTTTATATTAATATTTAATTATTTATTTTCATTTTATTACTGACTTGTCAAACCACTATTGTGTAATATGACCAAAAAAGATCTATATATCTATCTATTGCCCTACCCTGTATAAAAATGTTATAGTCCAGATTTGTTTTAAAACTTATTTGAGTATTTTCGAAATTGTGGGGTACGTACTGGATAATATGAAAACATGGCACCCCTTTAATGTAGAAAAAAACATTTTTCTGTAGATGGCTTTGGAAACGATGTCAAAGTTTCGACGGTTTTTCATTAGGGTCAACAGTACCAGGTTCAATAGGTACGTTAAATGTAACATTTAATATATTGAGTTAAGGCCAATTATTTTCTCCATATCATACTTATACTAAATGTGCGAATGGAGGCTTCCAGAGCGCCAATGAAATAATCAGATATAGTTACATACTCATTCGACACAAACCTATCGAATTGAAATAGACCACTTTTTGTTATATCTTCCTTGAGTCGCATCTTCAACTTGATCAAACTAGCTGGAACATACAGTATAATTGACAAACATTGCATCTCTTTAATGTAGACGAAAAAACATTTTTCTGTAGATGGCTTTGGAAACGATGTCAGAGTTTCGAGGGTTTTTCTTTAGGGTCAACGGTACCAGGTTGATGTATTAATTTGACCAAACTAGCTGGAACATACTGTTTATGACACTAAGGTAAACACGATTAAATTTCCATATACTATGAATTTCCATCAAGTAAAGGCCACGTCAATCCAAAAAATTGGAACATACTGTATAATTGAACACCTGTAATGACACCAACGAACGAAACTTTTAGGCTAGGCGCAAATCGGGACACGTATAGCACGTGTGAGGTGACACAGCACAGCACGTTGTTTTGTAATCTACAGGATTGAATACCTTGGCGCAAATTGACGATGCAGCGCGACCTGGCACGACACGCGTCATCTCACAGACGTGTCACGCAGTAGTTCAGACACAGCTTGCCGTGCCACGCGTATGTGTACAACAAGTGTTTTCCTTGTTTTTTTTTACGAAAAAATTACAGAAGAAAAGTTAATAGAGGCTAATGGAGATTTTTTTGGGGTTCCTAACGATATTAACTTTCATTCTGTCGATTGCCATAAGCGAGAAAATGAATCAGCAACCAACAATTTTTTTACAAGATCGCTCCCTTATTTCAACCCTTTGAGTACGTACAAACCTCATGGCTTTGGTTTTTCTCTATTAGATTGTTATACCTATTCATGTGTTAGAATGCCATAAACGAGAAAATAAAAAACTTGAACAATTTTTTTCTGCAAAAGGAAAATGAATTTTCTATTTGACTAGCACACGTCCGATCGCTAAATTTTCATTTCTTGAGCTCAACACTGACATAATTTTCAGTGGTTAAAATCCCAGAAACGAGAAAATTAGTCAGCAAAATCTGTCGTTATCTGACTATAAGTTCAATAACAAAAATTGTTTCGTTTGTTTGTCAAAAATGTTAGATAATTTTTAATGCCGGCTAGTCGCGAACTACCAGTCAAATCCAAACTCCGCCGTTTCCTATTTGAAGCAGCACGTGTAGCATGTAAGAGTCGTGTCTCTCGTGTCACGCCACATCACACGAGCTATACGTGTCCCAATTTGCGCCTAGCAATTTGCGCCTAGCAATTTGCGCCTCAATTTGCGCCTAGCATAGTACCTATGTAATTTCAATGATTACTTAGAATAATGAAAATTATTCAGGATAACGTTTAGAGTTGTGTATATGGAGAAAAAATGAGTTTTCAGCGGCCTCTAGCGTCAAAACTAGCCTATAGAAAAAGTTATGCCCATTGGACTTTTTGTTTGGAATGATTTGGACTTTAACATATCGATAATTCAGGTAATTTGACAGGGGACCACTTTCCCTATTAAAGTGTGAGTAGTAATTTTTTTCACTATTGCTTCTTTAAAAATTTCCACAAAGCGATTTTGCTGGGGCGAATACCAGAGTTTCTATTCACGAACCATCTTATAAAAATTAGTATAGGTTATTTGCGCCCTTTATTTTGTGGGGGAAAAATCTCTATGTAATGAGCCTGAGGAAAATATTAGCATCGGGATGCTACTCTATCAGAGTGGTTGCTATTGAGTTTGGTATCACTGTCACTAAAATTTTATGTTTTTCTTCAAAAGAATCGCATTTGCAATATTGAATCGCTTTTTCAAAGCTCTTTCAACTCGATATCCGTACTCCAAAAAAGAGCAAATTTCGCGAACACTTCCTGTTTGTCAAGAAACTACCTGTTTAATACATAAAAAATATGTGAGATGTGATAATAATAATTCATATTATAATAAAAGGCAAATTTCCAAATTACCATTGCCAATTCGGATAGTACTAAGCACTCGCTTATTTACAATAGAATGTTTAGGAGTTCGGAATTTTTATCGCCAGGTTTTAGACGTGGAAAATTATGACGAAATAGAAATGTCAGTCGGGGGATCGGACCTCCTCCTTCTCGAAAAGAAGTTGAGAAAACTCGCGAAAATAAAATCGGAAAAATTCGTAAAAAGAGTGAAAAACATTGTACCGAAGAATAATTTTACCCCCCTGTCCCTCTGAAGGATAGATGATGAACACGTATAGGAATTCGGGAAATTTTCCAAAGGTTCCGAACGTGTAATAAAACGAAGTAATAAACGAAGAATAAACGAAGAATAAACGAAGAAGAATACGAATAACGAAGAATAAAACGAAGTAATGAAAATGAAATCCCTTCTTAACGAAAAAAGTTGCGAAGACTCGCAAAAAAAAATGTCTTCAATAGAATCGCATTTGCAATATTGAATTGCTTTTTCAAAGCTTTTTCAACTCTATATTCGTACTCCAAAAAGAGCAAATTTCGCGAACATGTTTGTCAAGAAACTACCCGTTTAATACATAAAAAATATGTGGGATGTGATAATAATAATTCATATTATAATAAAAGGCAAATTTCCAAATTACCATTGCCAATTCGGATAGTACTAAGCACTCGCTTATTTACAATAGAATGTTTAGGAGTTCGGAATTTTTTTCGCAGGTTTTAGACGTGGAAAATTATGACGAAACAGAAATGTCAGTCGGGGGATCGGACCTCCTCCTTCTCGAAAAGAAGTTGAGAAAACTCGCGAAAATAAAATCGGGAAAATTCGTAAAAAGAGTGAAAAACATTGTACCGAAGAATAATTTTACCCCCCTGTTCCTCTGAAGGATAGATGATGAACACGTATAGGAATTCGGGAAATTTTCCAAAGGTTCCGAACGTGTAATAAAACGAAGTAATAAACGAAGAATAAACGAAGAATAAACGAAGAATAAACGAAGAAGAATACGAATAACGAAGAATAAAACGAAGTAATGAAAATGAAATCCCTTCTTAACGAAAAAAGTTGCGAAGACTCGCAAAAAAAAAATGTCTTCAATAGAATCGCATTTGCAATATTGAATTGCTTTTTCAAAGCTTTTTCAACTCTATATTCGTACTCCAAAAAGAGCAAATTTCGCGAACATGTTTGTCAAGAAACTACCCGTTTAATACATAAAAAATATGTGGGATGTGATAATAATAATTCATATTATAATAAAAGGCAAATTTCCAAATTACCATTGCCAATTCGGATAGTACTAAGCACTCGCTTATTTACAATAGAATGTTTAGGAGTTCGGAATTTTTTTCGCAGGTTTTAGACGTGGAAAATTATGACGAAACAGAAATGTCAGTCGGGGGATCGGACCTCCTCCTTCTCGAAAAGAAGTTGAGAAAACTCGCGAAAATAAAATCGGGAAAATTCGTAAAAAGAGTGAAAAACATTGTACCGAAGAATAATTTTACCCCCCTGTTCCTCTGAAGGATAGATGATGAACACGTATAGGAATTCGGGAAATTTTCCAAAGATTCCGAACGTGTAATGAAAGTAATAAACGAAGAATAAACGAAGAAGAACACGAATAACGAAGAATAAAACGAAGTAATAAAAATGAAATCCCTTTTTATCGAAAAAAGTTGCGAAGACTCGCAAAAAAAATTGGAAAAATCTGTCAAATAGTGAAAAATATTGAAATGTCGAATAATTTTCCTGTATGTTTGTGTGTGTCCAGTGAACTGAAGTACGTACCGAAAAGCTATATGGCAAGTGGTACCAAGTATGCCACTAACGTATATCTACGCACGTGGCGCACCATTTAATGTAAATAACTAAAAAAATTCTAATGCTAAAAAGCCAATCATACAGCCAATTGTTCTGAAGATTATAGTTCTTTATTCTTTGCATGCACCTTTTAATTTTATACGTCAATGAGATAGGTAATATCCTACCAGATATAAAAGTCACAAGCTATGCGGACGACACAACTCTTTTACTCTCTAGTAGAGATAACGTCAGCCTAAAGGAAAACTGTGAAAGTACTCTACATAATCTGAGTCAATGGTTTCAAGATCACTATCTATATTTCAATACAGATAAAACCAAATTACTACATTTTCATACAGCCCAAAAGTCACTGGAACGTATTGAAATATTTCACAACGATGCAATTATTGACTTCCATGAAAATGAAAGGGTTTTGGGTCTCACTACTGATTCCTGTTTGAAGTGGAAGAAGGTGCCAAACTTGCATCTCTGCACTATGTTCATAAATATGAAATCCATATTGGAAAAGAATCAACTGATTCAATTGTATTACGCAGAAGTCCAAAGTATGGAGTATGCCTTTGGGGAGACTCATCATTTTCCCAAAACGTTTTTGTCAAACAAAAAAAAAAATTCTAAGAATTATAGCTAGCCTGAAAAAAGATCAGTCATATCGAGATTCTTTTAAAAATTTGGGAATTCTGCAGTTTATATATTTGAGGTATGTGTGTTCGTCAGGAAAAATGGAAATATGTTCTATAAAAATAAGGATTTACACCATTACAATACCCGTAATAGAAATGATCTACATTTGCCTTTGAGCAGGGTAAACGCCACATATAACGCTCCATATAACGCTCCAGGAAGATCGGTACAAAAATTTTCAATCACATACCATCCTCTATAAAAAATATAATACGTGAAAAGACGTTCAAATATCCACTGGAAAGATATCTAACAAACTTATGTCCGTATAACATGAATTAATTTTTCAATGGAATGCAGTAAACTCTTCGTTCAATTTTGGAGCATGCTTCACCTTGTAAACTGTTTTTATTATATGATTTTATTTATATGCATATTCTATTGAATTTTAGAGCATATACTTTATTCGTTTTTGTATACACTTTTACACTGACCTTTTCTTATACAATGTACGTTGTCCAACAAGAAATAAATAAACCTTTGAACCTCATGCCAAATAAAGTCAAAAGTACCATTTTTTCAGCAAGTGTTTGCCGCTGGTATAATGAAAATGCCGTTGTGACATTTTTGTTTCAGTAAAGATCACGAAGTACATAAATGTTCAATGAATAAACAATAAAATGCCAAATTTAAATAATCCATTTATTTCGTGTGATCCAAAAATGATTACAAATTTTCTAAATAGGATTATAATCCTTCTACCTGTTTTTCTGGATTCCCCGAGAAATTTAAACTTCGAGAAGAAGACGGTTGTAATCCTTCTACCTGCATCACCGGTATTTCCCTGTAAATTTTAACTTATAGCATTGGTTTCTCACAAATAGCTTTACTGTAACAAAAAGGTTGTTACAAATACCGTCCAGATTTGAGCTATATATTATTTCTGAATCTTACCCTAAGCAGGTAGTAGAAAATAAAAGCATAGTCAAAAGGTTAGGTTCACCAGCAAGTTTGTTAAACAAATCTATAAACTTTCCGTATTTGTCCTAATTTGAGAATCTTAATATTTGCATTGGATTGAATGGATGGAAATAAACAACATTTACATCTTAAGGATGAGTCATAAAGAAATTGAGACACACAGGAGCTGATTCTTCGCGTTATTATTGATGTAATATTATTGATTTTTACACTTTGATAATAAACCCAAGTTATAAACAGGAATGTTACAAATGCGCAAAAAATTGGCATTGCTTTTACATTAGTATATTGTGTATCTAGTAGTAAAAGCAATACATTCCCGGACGACAATGTAAATTGTTGGCCGAGGCGTTAAGCCGAGGCCAACAAGCATTGAACTCTGGGAATGTGCTTTTACTACGAGGTACACATATTATTTTTTCTGAAATCGCAATCAGCATTATCAAAAACTAAGGAATGCTACATATTGTTTGCGTGAATTCAATAACTGTCTAAAATGCAAACAAGACGGCAAAAAAATTCCCGTATCGTTTTCTGTACGGGAATAGTATATTGTGCAACAAGTGCAGAAAAGTGCTAATTTCTCACGAGTTTGAAAAAGTTGCGGCACGAGCGCAAGCGAGTGCTGCAATTCAAACGAGTGAAAAATTGCATTTCTGCTCGTGTTACACACTATACTTTTTCTACAACACCCTTTTTGCTAAAAATAATACTATACTATAAGACGGAATGAAATGTCAGTGACTCATTCTTATATTTTCCTCTTGAAGTTGAAGGTAGTAAATTCAATGACAATGAATTAACTTGTTCTCTTAGTTCTGGCGGAGTATTTTCAATTTCAGAAGTGTCGCTATCCATTTTAGTTCAATCTCATTAAAAAATGACGGGACAAGAATATTTTACGAATATTTTATGCTTGACGTTTGTTGACATTCAAATGATTCGATAGATGTTGCTCCGTTGCCTAGCAATGGATAGTGTGAATGTGGGTATTTGAGACAGCAGTAGTGATGTCTATGATTTTTGTTCAGAATATTATGAATTTGTACGACAATTTCCCTCATATTATATAAACTAATAGACTTTGTCTATTCATTCCTGAAGTTGCCTGATATCCCTTCGAAATGCAGAATTTTTGAAAATATACTTTCACCTTGCTGTCACGAAAACTGTATTGCTTAGAAATTAGGTACTGAAAAATTTTGGCACAGAAATGTCACTTTGTGGCACAGAAATGTCACTTTGCGGCACACTAATGTCAAATTTCAATTATTGTGAGAAATAATCATGTTTGCGAACGTAAAACTATGCAGAAAAGCATGTTTTGGAGTGTGGTTATAGAAAAAGTACTTTCCCGTACCATTTAGGTCCGAAAACGGTCCGGGAAAGTTCGTTGCTTAGCAACGGACTAAAATACTAGATTAGCGTATTTTGAGGCCTGAAGTTGCTCCGAGAAAGTGGGCATTCTTGAACGATTTCAGAAAAACAATATTGTCCCAATACTTTGATGATGTTCAAATGGACAGTTTTTGTGCAGTGGCATGGGTACAATCATAAATAGGGAATGTTCACAAACGAAGTTACACATTACTCAGCTCGTTCACGTTTTTTAGACACATTTTGAATTTTTGGCAAATATCTTGAAAATGGACACTAGTAACATGAATGGCAAAAATTACCTTTATCTACCATTTAATAAATCTAATGTATCTTTCAACTCTCCTTTCGGCCAGGGTATTCATTAACTGCCAAATTATGTAAAAAATGAAATGTACGGAAATATTAAAAAACAATTGACCAGAAAAATGTTTCAATAGTGTTGAAAAGTCGTACAACCGTATTGTCTTGTTTGTAAGTTTTTATCTGAAGATGTTGGCTAGCTTGTTTAATAGTTTTAGACCAATTTTTAATGAGTTTGATACTTTTAATTTCAAACCTGTAGTTTCAGATTTTTCGTTTCGAATCTTAAATTTGAAATTCTGAATTTGGGATTTTTTATATTTATACCTAAATTCAAATGATATTTTGACCATTCCTATACAATGTTATGTTGCCTACAGAAAAATAAAGATCTTGTCTTGTGTTTTGAAATCTCTAATTTCAAATGGATAAGGATTTTTGTGGCCTGTCATGCCCTTTATTTTAGTTATATTGTTGATGTACACAAGGGAAATTGTCGGACCCAACACTGTTCCTTGTAGTACTCTTGTGTACACTTCTTTATCATGGCTCATTCTATCTCCAATCTTACTCAACCCGTTATATTCTCCCTGATAGGTGGTTTTTTTAATAATTCTGCAGTGTCTCTAACACCATACTTATTGTATAGTTTCCTTAGTAATGTTTTATGATTAACCCAGTTAACACAAACATCTAGGAGATGTAGATTTCTTGATTATTATGGTAACAAAATGAGTTGCATTTCGACATCACTGTTACCGCTTAGTGATGCCAAATGTTATGAATTGTTCTCAATTTTCTTCTCATTAGTGTCGCTTCGAGGCACATAATGTGAAGAAAATTGCAAAGCACATTAACATGAATTTTGGTTTCATTGCGATCTTGTCGGTATAGCGAAGGAATTAGGTTGGTAACAAAATTGAGCATAACATTACCATCACAACACAAAAGGCCAGAGTTGTTTGTCGAGTCTAGAGTCAAGTAGATTTGTAGTTGGTTGACGCCATTCTTTAAATATTGTATAGGTACTTCTGATAGTGTGTAGTATGTTCTGTTTGATTCTTTTTATTTCAATAGTTGAATCAAATGTGTTTATTTACATTGCCCAATTATTATTTCTACCAAGAACTGTATCCCTTCAAGGACCGGAACGGTGAGTAGAAGTTAGAAATGTAAATTCAGTGATTTACAGAATTTGGCATTTTCAGGATAGGTACTGATTTCGCCGCGAACAAAATGCTGTCCAGAGGATTGGAGTTGAATTTTGAATTATAGATTTTTCTAAATTCCTGTATATTGTTTTTTTCTTTATGATTTAAACAGAGTTTGATAATTTTTTTTATTTGTGTGAAGTATATACTACGGAATCAACTCTAGCATTCCATTCCATATGAACCGTAACTCATTAGTAATAATAATAATATTGAAGTATAATTTCTTTGAATGTAGAAACTTGGTGAGATTTGTTTTATTCTTGACATACAGGAGAATCAGAAAAAGAAGCGCATTTTAAAATAAGTACCAGTCCATTCAATTTCACATTGTTATATCGAAAGGGTCCCAATGTGCATTCGATTCCGAAGTATAAATGGAATGTCACATGGGGCTAATTTCGAGTCACATTTTGCATCACATTTTAATGTCTCGACATGACCAACGGGGCACCTAATAGACGTTTTTACGACAACAATGGAAGTCACTTTGCGATTCACTGGTGTGATCTGAAACATGAATGTGAATCCCACTACCATCTCTGAGACCATTCTGTGTTGACTGGGAACGGTGTCGAAAGCCTAAGTCAGATCTGAGAAAATTGCAAGGTATTTAGATGATGCTTTCACCGTTTTATTAAAATCCATAATAATTGCGGTTTAGATGAAATTAAAGTTTTGTAGATTTAGGCTTTTTCTTCCCACGATTTTTTTTTACATTGTCATGTTAATTATGTTTTAGAAATATGAATGTAATTTCAGACCATATCCAAAGACTCTTTCTAGTTACTGTGTGGAACAAGTTCATGTAGAACTTCTTAATTATATTTCAATGTAATAAGACAAATTGCCAGTATGGAAAATAATAAATAAATTGGCTTTAGAGATATAGTTCTGAGTCGTACTTATCGTGTCATACGCAAGGAACAAATTATCGCAACAATTAGAGATCAAATGGGGAGTACCTCAAGGATCAGTGCTTGGCCCAATTATCTTTTGGATCAACATAAATGACCTTGCCCCAATAAATATTACGGGAAAATTTACTCAGTTTACTACCTTACTTTGGCATAATTGAAATGACATTTATTATTATTGATCTGCATCAACAAATTAATAATGATGATAGCGAGGTAAAAGAGTCTGGTGTAATGCCAATTTGCTATCGTTAAACATATCGAAAACGCATATCCTCACTTTTAAATGTCATCGACTGGAACTTTATCTGGGGAATGAAGTTATTAGCAGTACGAGAGCACCGAAGTCCCTTCACTTATACATTGAAGAAAAGTGGAAGTTTGAGGATCATATGAAAAAGCTGGGTAGAAAAATAGCCTCTGGATGTTTTGCAGTGAGCACCACCCCGTGGAAACTTGGCAGAGATATGTCCAAAAAGGTATACTTTGCTGTAATTGAATCACATCTGAACATCTGAGATATGGAATATGTTTTGGGGATCTTCTAGTGGATTCTAGTGCAAAGCTAAATTCAGTGACTCTTTTAAGCCTTTATTCATAGAACAACAAATTTTAGCCTCACGTTGTATCTATATTTTGCCCTTAATTTGCCCTTAATATAACTTTACCACTTTCAAGATCTACTCAAATAAAAAACTCCATTATATACAGTGGCATGAAAATGTTCAATCACTTGCCTAACGAAATAAAAACGATTAGCATAAAAGAAAATTCCGTAAGGAATAATTTACTCGGTAGAACATTCTACTAGCTGGACGATTTTTATTGTGAAATTTTAGATTATTTTTTGTGCGTTTTGAATCTACTGGTAAGTAATGGTTTACATTAAGTATTCGCTATTTTATTTTCATGTTATTTTAATAAGTTCCTTCAAAAGATCAGAATTCTGTGTTCATTCTTCATTTTATTTAAACTTTTATACCGGAATTTTAATAAACAGTAATCAACAGTAGTAATGTTATGAATTTTATTTATGGTTTTATACATTATCACAGAATTTTACTTTAATAAATTGACGTGTAGTGACTGCTCTTATATGGTTTAGACATATTTTTATTGACGTTTAGAATAATTTGTATGTAGTAGGTCAGACATTGTCGATGAATGGAAATTTTCATCTAGCAATTTATCAAGCAATGTAAAATTGCAACGTTACTTCATTTTTCTCAATTTCTATTATGAAAAATTTGCATATCACTGGTAGGTGTGTCTGAATACTCCTGAGTAGAGTATAACCCGTATGCGGATAGATAACTTTTCAGTTTTTTTTTTTAAGAAGGCCATATCTAAAACTTTCCAACAGGGGGTTAATTTGTTATAAAGAAATTTTTTTGTACTTTTATTTAATCTGTATCTTTGTGGTCTGAGCTGATCGGCACAGCGAGTGTTCTATTGATGAATATTTGAATTGTTACTTAGTTCAATCTTTTTTTAATGAATTTATAGTAACTGCAGATGACATAAAGAGCAGGTAGAGTTAAGACTTTAAATTTCTGGAGTAAAGGTTTACAATGGTCTCTGAAGCCAGCATTTGGTACAATTCGGATATGAATATGTTTTAATATATTTTGACTATGTAGCGTTTTATGTATGGAACAAGTGCTTGTATTCAATTATTATTCATGATTATTTCTTATTTTTTATTTCACTTTATCAATGAGAATTAGCATTCGTCAGATAATAAAGTAGTTCTGATAGACAGATTGATAATTAAATAAATAATTAAAATCAGCGAAGAAATATAATATACGCATATGGGTATACTTGAAATTAATTTTCACTACAAACCACACGAAAACGAAGAGAGTTTTGTAAGAAGTTACACACAGTTCCTTAGAAGCGTTGTAACACTAAATCACTCTGTATCTACTGGATTTTACGAAAACAAGTTTGATTCAGGATTCTCTTTCCTGATTCCATTCCCTTCTTCAGAAAATGTACCTACATATGATATAACCGAAAAGCGTTTTGTAATTTAAATCGGCCAAGCGTCTGCATTACCAACCACCAAATTCAAATTAATCCGACAAAATCAATTTGCAATCTACGCGCCCTGATGCTACCAATATAACCAAATAAACAGCACTTACATATTCTCTAGTAACGGTAACGGTTCCGTATTGGCCCTTCATGTTGTGCACCCTGTACGAGAACGTTCCTTTGTTTACCGAGTGTTCACTTGTCCGCTAGTCGATCTCTCTCTGATGACTGACCATACGAAACTGACGGAAACGTTGAACGAATGCGGCCGCACTATCGGGTTACCAATTTACCATTCTGTCAGAACGGGATCATTCGCTTGTAAAATGTACAAACACACTTGATTCGTTCGATCGTATGGCTTATGGTTTCATAAGTAATAGCAATACACTATGTGCAACAACTGACTTTGTGAATTATGTAAATAAAAATTTCGATGAAAGAAAATACATCATCACAGTTTTTATCGATCTAAAGAAAGCCTTTGATGTAGTGGACCACGAAACTTTACTGTATAAATTGGAACAAATGGGCATAAGGGGGAAAATGAATGAGCTAATAAAATCATACTTGACTAACAGAAAGCAATTTGTAACTATTGATAAAACTGAAAGTAATCAACTAGATATAAAAAAGGCCTTCCCCAAGGATCTGTAATTGGACCCCTTCTATATACAGGGTGTATCTAAATAACACCGAAAAAATTAAAGGGGTGATTCTGTGATGAAAATTAATGTGTGTGTTTGGTATAAAATTTTTTGAAAAAACCCTCCCCGGAAAAGTTACACCCCATCGAAATTTAAAAAAAAATGGTTTTTCTTTTTTATTTTCCCTGTATATCAAGCTAAAGACACGAAACTTGGTAAACATTATCTGTCAATAAGAGTACACTTTTTGAATTTTTTTCAACCCTGAAGTATGCTTACAAGGGGTTGATTATTTCAACCCCTAAGATATTTTTTCTTACAACTTTTTTTTAGATGAAAATTTTTTTTTTAAAAAAGTATGACTGAAAAGCCCAATTCATTGACTAACTTTTTTAACTCTACAAGTTTTTTCTAAAACTTGAGCATTTACGAGAAAATAGTACATTATATACCGCGGGACTGAAGTAGTACATTTAATCCTGAAGGTAAAGTTTATGGCCCGACCGCAGGGAGGGCCATAATTTACCTGAAGGATTAAATGTACTTCAGTCGCAAGGTATATACGATACTTTTCGTACTTCCGGTATGATTTTATTAATTATTTCAATAATTTCAATCAGTTTTTTCTCTCTTCAACTCATTTAATAAACTGTCTTTAAAATAAGTTACCATAGTAACATTGCGTTGTGACAGTTATAATTTAGAAACATTGTCATTACTAGTGTCATTGTAAAGAAACATTGTTATTGATAATTATTGGTATCATGAGTGAAGAAGGTGTATCTGATATTGATAAAAGAGCAGCCGAAGTAGGTGAAGAATTGTTACCACCGAAATCTAGAAAACTATACGAGCAGCAGTACGATGCAGGAAAGACTGGTCAATATGACGAACTGTCACAATATTAATTTGAATATTAACGTTAATTACCATTCTAATTAATTATATTTTTCAATAAAATATCCCTTAAATTCGTTTGTTTGTGATTTAATCGTTCCGGGAGTTTCGTCAATATTTAATCCCGGAGGGATTAAATGTGACACTTTAGTACCTGTCACAAGGGAGTGAAGTTGTCACTTTAGGCCCGGAAGTACGAAAAAAATCTAATGCAATGCATTTTCAAAAAGATGAGCTAACGCGAGTGTATTTTGCGTCAAGTCTAGTGGCCTGTGCTTTGAAGAAAACATTAATACTGAAACTAGGATTGTGTAGTGTCATTTTCTGTCACCCATCTTATTGTTTCACAAGTTTTATGATTGTGTATTGTAGGAAATATTAGTTGATTGAAAATATGAATGCATATTCGAATTTGGAAATGGCAGATATGCATTTTACATACGGTCGTGCTAACGGTAATTCATTGGAAGCGCAAAGACTTTATGCTGAACAGTACCCACAGCGTAGACTACCCCATCATACTACGTTCACAACTATTCACCGACGCTTGCGGGAACGTGGTAATTTTGAAAAAAGAAGTTATGATTCTGGTCGTACTAGAGAAGAGAACTGCAGCTGTAGAAGAAGCCGTACTTAATTCAATTGAAGAATTCCCTGAAACTAGTACCAGGAGAATAGCTCGTGTCCTACATGTAAGCCATTCCGTTGTTTTTAGAATTTTAAAAGAACAAATGTTGTATCCCTATCATCTTCAACGGGTGCAGGCGTTAATGATTCGAGATTTTTTATCCCGTGTGAGTTTTTGTCAGTGGCTTATTAATATGATTGGCCAAGCACCACAGTTCTTAGGTAATATTTTATTTACTGACGAGGCGAGTTTCTCAAGAGACTGTATTAGAAATTTTCACAACAATCACCTTTGGGCTGACGAAAATCCTCATGGCTTTTTTGAAGGAAATCATCAGTATCAATTTTCATTAAACGTGTGGCTCGGAATTATTGATAATCATTTAATTGGTCCCCATTTTCTTCCGCTACGATTAAATGGTGAAGCATATTGTCATCTCCTTGAAGAATTACCTGTTCTTCTTGAAGAGGTTCCCATTCAAATTAGGCAACATACATGGTTTATGCACGATGGTGCACCAGCTCATTTTAGTATACGTGCAAGAACTCACCTGGATGAGGTGTATGCCAATCAATGGATAGGTCGAGGAGGACCTGTAAACTGGCCAGCCCGCTCCCCTGACCTTAATCCTTTGGATTTTTGCATATGGGGATATCTGAAATCTTTGATATACACAAACCCAGTTGAAAATATCGATGATCTGCGAAACCGCATTGTAGCAGGGTGTGAAACTATAAGAAATTCTCCAGGAATATTTCATCGTATACGCAATTCTATGAGGAAAAGGGTAGATGCTTGTATTGAAGCTGAAGGCGGTCATTTTCAAGATTTATTATAATTGTATTGTCGATATTCGACAGGTTTTTGTTCATTGTTTGTTCACTTTTGTTTTTAGTTGTAGAAGTCTCATAATCATAATCATAATTTGGTTGGCTGTTGTTTAATAAAATGCTATTTTACATGAGCTTATTTATTTTTTTCTCATAATTGCTTAAGTTTTCGAAAAAAACTTGTAGAGTTAAAAAAGTTAGTCAATGAATTGGGCTTTTCAGTCATACTTTTTTAAAGAAAAAATTTTCATCTAAAAAAAAGTTGTAAGAAAAAATATCTTAGGGGTTGAAATAATCAACCCCTTCTAAGCATACTTCAGGGTTTAAAAAATTTCAAAAAGTGTACTCTTATTGACAGATAATGTTTACCAAGTTTTGTGTCTTTAGCTTGATATACAGGGAAAATAAAAAAGATAAACCATTTTTTTTTAATTTTCGAAGGGGTGTAACTTTTCCGGGGAGGGTTTTTTCAAAAAATTTTATACCAAACACTCACATTAATTTTCATCACAGAATCACCCCTTTAATTTTTTCGGTGTTATTTAGGTACACCCTGTATACTATATGTTTTAAGCCTACAAAAAGCTTCATTAAAAGCTAGGTACTTCACTTTTGCAGATGATACTATATTGGCGTATAATGACTCATCATTAGAAAAAATAATAACAATAGTTAACGAAGATCTGACTTTGTATAAAAAATGGATACTTCATAATAAGCTGAAAGTCAATGAGATGAAGTGTGTGTATATGATTTTTAAACAAAAGAATATGATAATGACTGAAGTCGAAGTGAAATTAGATGAAGCTATCTTAAACCGAGTCAAATATACAAAATACTTGGGTCTTACAATTGACGAGTCGCTAGATTGGAGCGAACATGTACAAAAGATTAAACAAAAAAATAACTCCTTTGATAGGAGCCATCTATAGATGTAGATCCTACATAGATGATAAAGCCAAATACTGTATATACAATGCTTATTTTCTAAGCATTTATAGATACATGATAACAATAAGGGGTACATGTGGAATAACAACATTAAATAAAACTCAAGTACTGCAAAATAGGGTGGTAAAAGTTTTATTCGACTTGGACTATAGAATGTCCACAGACAATGTATATGCACAAGTAAAACTAAATAAATTAGAGATAATTCTCAAAATTGAACAATGTAAATTTATATATAAAATGGTAAATAGTCAATTGAAACCGAATACTGAAATGAGACATAGATTCAAGACAGAAACATGAAATAAATATACAGAAGCCTCGAACAAATAAAATTCTTAATAACCCAATTGATAAAGCAATAAAATCGTATGATGAAGAGAGGCTACAAGGAATATTGCAAGTTTCAATAAATTCAAGTTTTTACTCAAAAATAATTGCCTATTTTTAACTATTCTTTTTAATTATGTATTTTGTCACTCAAAATGTGATCAAACATACTTGTCAACAATTTTATGATCCCGAGACCGACCAAACCAGGCCGATTTGGGACCACTTATTACTGATGTATAATTGTAAATCATTTTAATTGAATAAAAGTCTTTCAAAAAAAATCGAACACAGACAACTTCTCAGAGTTTATTAAACCTCTATCATCAATGAATCGTTTCAAATACAGGGTATCAATTTGAAAACTTCCAACCCTCAATGTCTTTCTTTCAGTAATAGTCCAGTCAATGACCATTTTCCGTGTTTTTATCCCATACAGCACCGATTTTCATAAGGATATAGGTTCTACTTACCATCTATTTCAAAGTCTACCCTGTGCCGGGGGTTGCTTTTCCCTGGGGGTGGATGCCACCACTTCTTGAGGATGAAACATTTTTCATTGAAAATAAGTGCGGGAATCGATGACTAATTCTAAGCAACTTTTGTTGCATGTAGTTTTTTCTGAAAGTCAATACTTTTCGACTTATACGCGAGTGAAATTGTCGGTTTTCAGTAAAAAAAAACACGTTTTCCGATTCATTTTCGCGAATAACTGGAAAAATATGCATTTAATCGAAAAATCTGTAGAAAGCAAAATTATAGCTCATAAAAAAATAAAGAAAATCGTGTATTTATGATGTATGCAGACCCAATACAAACGGAATTATTGCTTGTTGGAAGTTGATTGGTATTTTCGCCAAAATGGAAAGTTTCTACGTACAATAACCAAAAACCATTGCATAGTTCGGGGAAAACTCATAAAACCTTTTTTAAAGTCCTTTTAAAAACCTTTATTTTTATTTTCTATTAAAACTAAGCGAGGTATGAAGAGAATAATGTCGATTCCCATTTTTTCGTTGGAAAAAAAATAGTGCAAATCTTACCCTCTCTTACCCCCTTTTGAAAAAAATTGTTGCCACTTTACAATTCACTTTATTTATGTTCTTATAATACGTTCTGGGTGTTTGATCAGTTTAAAAAACTTGTTTTTGAAAAAAATTGAGCTTAAGAAAATAAAAATCGCCTTTTCTTCAAAATAACTCAAAAACTAGTGGTGATACGTACGAAAGCGTATAAGGGCCACTGAGTTTTTTTTTTAATTTTTCCGACTTCAAACTCGGAATTTCCGACTTCGAAGTCGGAATTTTGTTTTTCCGACTTTAAACTCGGAAATTCCGACTTCAAAGTCGGAAATTCCGACTTTAAAGTCGGAATTTTGTTTTTCCGACTGTAAACTCGGAAATTCCGACTTCAAAGTCGGAAATTCCGACTTTAAAGTCGGAATTTTGTTTTTCTGAATTTAAACTCGGAAATTCCGACTTTAAAGTCGGAAATTCCGACAGATTCAGACAGATTTAGGTTCCCCATTTTTGCATACAAGCCTCGAATAGGGTTGAATAGTACATCCATGTTGAGTAAAATGGAGGGAAATTTACGAGTGGCTCCTGGGGAGAACATATGGAAACTTCGATTTTCTACAACAGAAATAAATACAGGATTCTTGAGAGAAAAATAACGTTTTGTTGAATTTCTATTTTAATTTTCCTTGTATTCATTCAATAAACGATTTATTTTGGTTAAAATTTATTTCTTATTTCATTACCGCACTAGTGCGGTAATAGATTTAAAAAAGCGCTAGTGTGGTAATAAACGTCATTATGACATTCAAAAGAGTGTCAAATCATAATCATTACTGGACAGTTGTAGATAAAAGGTTTAAAGTGATTATTCACCCATCACCAAATCCGAAATGACTGTAGGTAAATAACATAACAGAAATGTCTTAAAGGTAGTGGAGATATATTCGGCCACATGGCAGACAAGATTTACCAACTACATTTAGTTATATTTTTAGAATGGAACCGACGATCAGATGCACCAATGAAATAAAAGAAAGTCGCAATTTTTACTAGGTGTATTAATTAAAAGTATCCAGATCATTCCAAATTTAGTGGTTTGAGTAAAGAAACCCACAATAACACATATAATATGTACTTTCATCTCAATTCAAATCACCAAATGAGTATAAAAAAGGTACTCTCTGTAGAAGTCCATTTCAGCAAGTGTAGTGGTGACACGGATCATCGGACCATGTACTAGTTACCAAATTCATATATTTTCTTTTTGAATCAGTTAAGTTTAACCATGCTTGGGCATTGGACATAGTATCAATATTTGATTTCAAGTTTTCCACAATTTTTCACATGTATATGAAAAAAGACGTTTTTTCTACTTAACTTGTAGAATGCTGAAGATGGATTCTTGCTGAATCCGAAACTTGTAACCCCTACTTTGAAATTTGTTTATAATTAAAGTTGTGTGATATTTCTTTCCGATCCATAAAAATAGGTATTCCCAAAATTATGAATGACATACTTAGCTGAATTGATTTTATGTACTACAAAGATTCTTAAAGATGATATTATTTCATTAAAAAAATGTATATTCAAGAAGCTTTATCCAACACATTGACAACAAAAAATGTCCTTTCAAAAATAATAGACAACAGTCTCTAGTGATCAGCACAAAGCCATTCCTGGCAGGTACAAGTCGAGGATACACGCAAAATTTGCAATTATACCCGCGATACAAGAATTTCCGAGTTTGAAGTCAGAATTTCCGAGTTTGAAGTTGGAAAAACAAAATTCCGACTTTAAAGTCGGAAATTCTGACTTCAAAGTCGGAAGTTCCGACTTCAAAGTCGGAATTTCCGAGTTTAAAGTCGGAAAAACAAAATTCCGACTTTAAAGTCGGAATTTCCGACTTTAAAGTCGGAATTTCCGACTTTAAAGTCGGAATTTCCGAGTTTAAAGTCGGAATAACAAAATTCCGACTTCAAAGTCGGAAAAATAGAAAAAAAAACTCAGTGGCCCTTATACGCTTTCGTAGATACGCAACATTTTGTGGAGTACAAAATAATTGTAGCTTTTTTTTTTCTAAAAATGTTGATTTTTTTTGTAGGATGGAAATGAAAAAGATATGACCATTTAAAGCTTGCGTGTGTTCGCGCAAAGTACCTTTTTTGAGCCCTTTTAGCATGAACCTTTTTAAAATAAGATCTGAAAAATAGCTCTTAAAAAAACCTACAAAATGCTTTTTTGAAGGATTTGGTTGCTTAAAAACTAAGCGAGTTATGGGGGAAAAAACAAAAGCACATTTTTGTAGAAATTAGAATATTGATGAATACACTGTATATGTTAGGCCTAGTTACAAACGCAATTGTGGCTGGGGAATAAAAGTATAAACCCAGTTGATTGGAGGTGGCTCAATCTTGAAGGAGAGTTGCAACCCATTAAAACTCCGGATCAACCTGCATCTGAAGAGTTACTTTGAATGATTTTTTGTAGTTGTAAAAAAGGAGGATAGGGTTATTCTGCAATTCAGCATGTATAACATGTAATGGAGTTATATGCCACAACACGGTTCCAATTATGGACCAAGAGGAAGACGAGATCGAAGATGAGGTGGAAATAGAGTTGAAGAGGAAGACGAGAGTGAGGAGGAATATTTTTATTTTTTCATTTATTTTTTGTAATAATACATCGTGCATGGCACCACACGTGAAAAGGTAAGGGCTGCGTCTTCCCTAGCTCACACAAGTCTCTCGAAGACTTCCGAGGGTTGCGGTTTAGGGAAATAACAACAAAAACAACAACAATTATTTGTATTTACTTTTTATAATACTAAAGGTTCTTAAACAATTTTTTTAATACATTTAAAGATGATTTCAATCGATCACACATCCAAATCTACAAATTTTTTTTAATAGAGGTTGTTTTCACCCTTAAAAAATCAAAAGCAACCCCGAGTACAGAGGCAACTTTAATAGAACCTAAATCCAAATTTTATGCAAATCGATACTGTTTAATCAGTTATATAACTGCTTAATAACATGTTAATTATTATTTTCTGATGATATCTGTCACAAGGGGTGGTTGTTAAGGGCTTAAACTAATTAATAAATCATAAATTATATTATTGAAAACTGTCAATTGACTTTCATTCAAATGATATAAATATGATTTCAGTTGATTACAAGCTCAATTCTAAATTTAAAAAAAATCGAATAGGGGTGGTCTTTACCCTTACAAAAAAAAACAACCCTCGTCACAGAGTAGATTTTGAAATAGAGGGTAAGTAGAACCTAAATCCAAATTTTCATACAAACCCGTGCTGTAAGGGATAAATACACAGTTTACACTTTTTTTACCGTCATTTACTGGATTATAAATAATATGAGAAATTGAAACGACGGTCAATTTTATTTTCAATTGGGAAACTTTCAATAGATATTTGTAGCCCTCGTGGTTCGACCCCTTCGAAGGGATAGTATCTTAAATGGAAAGAGGGGTCACGGGGCACATCGTTTTGAGTCCGAAGCTATACAACTTCTTACCTGAAGTAATTAAAAATATCATTTTCCCTTCAAGACTAAAAAAGGAACTTAAAACATGCCACATGTCCCAAACACGTGAATCCCTTTACAATATAATTGAACATCGTTAAGAATATTGAAAATGTAAGTGTATTTTCTTCCTACCCCTATAGAAAGTACACACTTTCCTCCCTCAAACCAGGGAGGAAACTCATATTTTTCCTCCCCCTCATTTCAAGTAAGTTGTAAACGATGAAACTTGTGAATCTATTATAATCAAATTGTTTCCGTAATTTCTAGAACATCTTATATATCCTGTATTCTGGGAAAAATCAAACATGAATGTTACTTCTACTCTAGTTCTTTAATAGCTATTTGTGTATTTAGAGCGCAAAGTGATTGATTGTTGCTCGACAAAGAGATTAATCTTTGGAGAACGACAATGACACTTTGTGCTCGAAATACACACATTATTTTTTCTACAAGCGTAGCTCTTAGAAAAAAAAATGATCGACACTTCATTCAAATAGGCACATAACATTACTTATGAGAAAATCACTCAATAGCAATCCGAAATGTATAGGCTATCTAAATGTCCCATAATTCAAATCACTAACAAGAAAAAAGTAAAATAACGTTCTTGAAAAAAAAAAAAGTTATAATTGCCAGGAGATGAACCCGGGACCTTCGGATTACAAGCCCAAGACGCTAGCCATTGCATCACCGCAGATTCTCAGTTACACGTGACTGTATTGTCTATATTTTGCAAACAAAGTCACAAAATGACATTTCACGGGAAACGTTAACTTTGCGTTGAGATCTGAAAGCGTCAAAAGCTACTTTGGTAAGCGGTTGTATAAAAATGATATTTTGGTAATATAAGCGGTTGTTTCAAAATAAAAATTTTATTGAGTGGGTAGGAGGAAAAATCATATGTATTACATGGGAGTAAAGTGCCTTTTCCTCCCTTGGATGTTCGCGTCGGGCAGTAAAGTTTCCGGGAGGAAAAGTGGCACTTTCCTCCCTAGTAATACAAATAGCTATTTCCCTCTGTGTATATATTCACAATTAAGTTTTTCAATATTTTTTATCTATACACTAATTATCTCGACTTTTGTCTCTATTTTAGATTTTTTAGCAATTTCATACCCCAACAAGACACTTTGTATTATTTCAAATTGCCTTTTAACACAAGTATACATTTTCCCCCTGTGTATGTATTTACAATTGAGTTTTAAAGTATTTTTTTATCTATACACTAATTATTTCGACTTTTATCTCTAGCTTATATGTTTTATCAATTTTATACCCCAACCAGACACTTTGTCTTATTTCAAATTACCTTTTACCATAAGTATGCATTTTTACTATTTTATTTTTTCTTAAGGACTGCATTGTAAACACTCCACACAAGTAAGCACTGATGATGCATAAATTTCATCCATATTAAATGAAGGTTCTTCAAGAGCTCCATGAGGATTATTATGATAGAAGAATCGAGTTTTGTGAAACCATTTCTCATCGAATCAATACCATCCCTAATTCTTAGTTAAACATCTGTTTCAACAATGAATGTTAATTTTCTCTGAATGGCAATGCTAATAGACAAAATTTCGCTATAGGAGTGACGAAAATCCGCATATTTTTCTCTATACTCAACACCCACAAAAGTTAATGCTTGGGCTGGTATTCTTGGAAATGCCATTATAGGTCCTTTATTTCTTGAAGAAATCTTGACTGGCAATCTGTACCTTGATATGCTTGAAGATACTATCGATCCTTATAACTCACAAGCTAGAAACTCAAATTTTCCAGGAGGATCTGTTAAACAGCTCCAACAGAACGGTGCTCCACCTCATTATTTTCTTCCGATCCGACAGTGGTTAAACGAGAGATTCGGATTGATGGATTGGTAGAAGGGGAGCAGTTGAATGACCTCCGAAATCACCTGATTTAACTCCCTTAGATTTTTCTTTGGGGACATATCCAATCCACTGTTTATAAATCGCAACCTGATGATATTGATGAACTTAAAAGATGCAGCATGCCGGTGAAGTTTTCCGAAATGTTCGAAATCAGACTTTATTACTGTTTAGAGAAAAATGGGCAACATTTTAAACAGTTTGTAAGATGGCCCAAGTAGATCCCATAGTCGGAATTTCTTTCTTACAAATAATTTTTTTTTGTAAAAGGAAAATAACTAACAAATAAAAAAGCACAGGATGTATTCCTGTTATTCAAGGATTGGAAAGGTGTCACCTACTCTTCTGACCATTTGTATTAAGAGGAGAGTCAATACAATAATGAATCTTAGTACAGACAAGTTCTCATTACTTCTGTAGTTTAGAACGCAATTTTTTGGAAACTGCTCATCTATTAAATACATTATTTGAATTTCAACTACATCACAAGAAAATGTTTACAATATAATTTTGAATATCAAGTCATCAGCATAGTACTGGTGGTCTGAATATGACAATCATACAGTTACATAATATCCATTACACACATCATAAACGAAAGTATCATAATGTCATTTTTTTGAATGGTTTTGGATATTTCTGAAGGTTATACAGTCACCAAAAATTAGTCAGCCTACAGAATTTAGTCATCTGAGATCAACCTTATCCAAGGTTCTTGCAAACATTAGGCTCATTAGGGACATACAAATTAGAGAAATTTTTTTGAGAACTTACAATTTCCTGTCTTCAAAACAATCAGGATTCCGTCGGGGTTATAGATGTGCATCCCCTCTGTCTGACATCACTAATGATTTATCTACTGAAATATGAAGATACGAACAAAACTAGCATACCAATGATTTTACTACACGAAAGCATTGGATATGAATAATAATGAGAGTCTTTTTCAATAGATAGACATCAGCAAGTACAAATTGGAGAGAAAATATCATCGGAAATATCAGTAACTTCAGGCATGCCTCAGGGTGGTATTTTCGGACCATTACTGTACACTATGTATACAACCAAACTATTCTATTCTTTGAATCATTGCAAATATCACATATACGATGATTACACGCAAAATTATTCTTCATTTGGTTACGAGAATTAAGCTGAGTCTGTTGATTTGATTAATAATGATTTTAACGAACTATACAAAAAATCTTGTAATAATTTGCTTAAAATAAAGCCACAAAAGTCGAATGCAATATTATTCTGTAAAGAATCTGTTAGACAAAGAACGCTATAATCTATACATTTGAAAGTAGGTGATGATAGTACGTCTTCTGAGAAACTGAAAAGAACCTGAAATCAATTGACTGGAAATTTGGTTTTGTGGAGGACATTCGTTCGTTGACAATACAACAACCTTATCTTCCCGGATTGTCTGAAAATATTAAATGGATTGGCCATAGGTATGATGTAAGAACAACATTCAAGATATATGGGAAATCATGTCATTCAAATTCTATAAACGGCATATGGAAGAGATCAATATCTACAATTTGTACATTTTGGATTTTTCACCTGAGAGGTGGGAAATGTGTTAAAAATGCCACTGGAAATTACTCTAAATGCTTCAAAGTGCACCCGAAGTCGCCCGAACTCAACTCGAGGTAACTTCAGTGCGACTTCGGGTGACTTCAGATGCACTTTGAAGCGTTTTGATCAAAGAGTACACCAACTAACAAGAGGCGAAATAAAGCGGTTTTCGTGATCTCAAATTTGAGAGCGCATGCGCGATTTGATTAGTTTAACTGTCATTGTCAATCATCCACTTTCTGTCTCATAATTGTGTCGCAATGTTGCCGGTTTGAGAGTAATTACTGGTTTTTACCATTATACTACGAGGAAATATCTAAGCTAAGATCCTTGATATAAGAAACGAAAATATTATAGGTAAATACTGGCCTGGATATCAGACTATCTACGTTGCAGGAAACAATATGTGGAAATAAACAATATTACATCCGACCTTATTTCAGTAGATCTAGTGGTCTCACAATGATCCATTTTAGATCCCATATTATTACTTTTTTATGTTAAAAATCTGGATAAATCAATCAAAACATCCGTAACCCTATATGCAGATCATTGTCTTCGACAAGACTGATTCGAACCTTGAGGACAAATGCAAAAAAGTTTATCAGGATTCAAATAGGTGGTTTGCTTTGAATAATCTTTGCTTGAATGTAAGCAAAACGGTTTCATTTCGGTTTCACAATCGTCAGAGAAGCTGAAACACCATTAGTCAAGCAAATGAAAACTCCGATCTTGTCATCGCAGATAGCGAAGGCACCACTTCCTTGGGACTATCCATTGATCAATGTTTAGGGTGACATAATCACTGTGGACTCTTAATAAAAAACTGAATACAATATTTTATCAGATCAGGAACTTGAAACAAGTTTTGGACTGTGATCAATTGCTGACATTGTATTATGCTCAGGTTGACTCCAGACTTAGGTATGGTCTGTGGTTATGGGACTTATCTTCTCACTGGAAAGGAGTCTTCATTGCTCAAAAAAGGTCATCACGGGCAATGCACGGTATTCCTACAAATGAATCTTGCAGAAACGCATTTATTAAGTATAACATTTTAACGATACCCATTTGGTACTGGCCTACCATTCTCCAAACCTCATGACTCCCAGAATGTACGGCTTACTGCCAGTTACAATATAATACTGTAAAACATTCGCTATTTTTAAGAATACATTGAAAGACTTCCTCCTATGTAATTGTTTCTATAGTCTAGAGAAACATGTGTCCATATAGTTTGTAGGTCAATATCGACGAATCGTATATATTTATTTATTTATTTTTGTTTTCTTTTTCAATTATCTAACAATTTTAACAATTTTACAGCCTATTTATTGACGTTCAGCTTCTTTTTTTAGTGTCAGTCGACAATTACCTAATGATGATTTCATCTCTAGACTATTTGGCAATAGTAATTTAACTAGACAAATTGCTTCAGTTATACCACCCAAAATAAAAGAAATGTTAAATTTCATTAAAATTCTTACAATACTTGTGTTGCTTGAAAGACTAAAATCAAGCATTATTTTTGAGTTAATTGAAGTTTATTTGTTAATCTATTTCTTATAGAAATTGTAACCATTTCAATTTAATGCATTTTAGATGTGTTTTCAGGAAAACTGATGGAAATTCTAAATTCACAACTCAAAAAAATCATGTCTGTATCAATTTCATTGGACGTATAATTTAGGTACTTCAATTTTTATGTATATCAAAAACACGATTTTATATCAAAGTGCAAGTTTTTTGTTAAAATATCAGTGAATTTGGATATCAATTATACATTTACTAAATTAAATAGTGGAAGTTTGTCATCAACTCATTCCGTCAATAATATTAAATATTTTGTCACAACAATGACGTCAATCAACAGTATTGTTTTTCTTGGTGTAGTTCAGTTTTGTAAGAATTTTAATAACTACTTGTGGTACTTTTCTCAGTGTATCAGGTAGTTTATCTTTCAATATTGTGACTTTTTTCTGCTCAAAATCGTGTGTACTCAACATCAAATGTTCCGACATAGCTTTCGCCTCTTGTTAGTTGGTGTACTCTGTGGTTTTGATCAACTCTCAGTGACATTTTCAACACATTTCCCACTTCTCAGGTGAAAATCCAAAATATAAAAATTGTAGATATTGATCTCTACTTCCAGATGCCGTTTACAGAATTTGAATACGACGATTTCCCTTAAATCGGCGCATCTTTCAAGATGTGCCCTTAACTTGTTTATAACGCTATTATGCAAAAACTACACATCGGATAGAAAACATCTTGCGTACAATTGAACCACATATTATTATCTATCAGTTTCCGCAATTCTGTTTGTCCAGCTTCAGATTTATAGAAATTATGAATTTTTGAAAAATGATCTCTTTTTCGAGGTTTTCCCGGATTTTCTTAGTGGAAAATACACCGATCTGGTCGTATGAAAATCCATTTTGTAGGTTTTATGAAACTCTACAAATGTTTCATTGATTGTGAAACGATTCCTTAAATAATCTTTGAGATATTTCCAAAAAACAAAAAAGTTGTATTTTTGTTCACTAGTGCTTGTTTAAAAAATTCCACAAAGCGATTTTGCTGGTGCGAAAACTAGGGTTTTCATTAACGAACTATCTTATAAAAATTAATATAGGCGATTTGCGTCTTTTATTTTGTGGGGGAAAATCCTCTATAGCTTTGGTCTACAACAGTTTTGCTTCTCATGACATAGAAAAAATAGTTATACTATTTATTACGATCTGCAATCATTTGTCGACTCAGCTAGGACTAGGTAATTGTTTACTTGGAAACTCGTTAACAAAATCTGGAATTGGTGAATTTTATGATAGAAAAGTGACTCACTTCAGCTCGTCAGCGAATCCAAAAGTGATAATCGAATCTAACTTCAGATTTGAAAAACATATCTATAAACAAATACAGCCTGCGCACTCTTCATTTAATCTTTCATAAATGGCAACAGGCACGTTTTATCGACAAAAGTGAAAACAACTAATTTTGACACGTTGTTTTATCAAGGTTCAAGTATGTAGACTCGTTGTATAACTCATTTTTGAAACCAGGAAGCGTGTGTAAAAGATACTACATATGCAGAATTTCTGTCTAAGAATGGAATTGGAAATAATGTAGGAGAATATCATTCCAGCTTCGTGAGACTGGTTGGTTCAGCATGGAAAACTCAATACCACCAATTTCTCTTAGAAAACTGATGAATAAAATGCCTATGTGTCTACCTATGATTGTAACTCACTACTACACTGACGTACACATTTTAAATACTAGTAGGTTCAAAAGAACCCTAGATTAGATAAGATTAGATTAGATTGGATTATATTGAGGGTTTCCGTGTTACAAGCATCTACACCGCCACCTTTTCAGGTCTATTGTGAAAGCTGTCGAAATCGTTTAAAGTTCTTTATTATATAATAATGACAATTTTATAAATTTCAAAGACCTACAAGGTATAAAACAAGTCAAAAATTGCATAATCACATTAGTAAGAAGAACAAATATATACATTATATAAAATAGATGAAAGAGTATGAGGAACAAAAGGAGAACACTATGATGAAATGAACTCTTCCATTGTATAAAACAAATTGTTCAATAGAAGACCGTCAGATAATGTCTATGCTGACTGATTTTCTCTTTTCTGGCATTCAAGATTCGAATGAATTAGAGGGGTTTCAGTTTGTTCCGTTATTTTCTTTCCAACATTGAAATTATTGTTACCTGGCGGATAAAACGACCAAAATTGGTATTACAGTATCTATCTGTGGAATATAAAAAATACAGACAACTGACTGGGAATGCGCCTCATCAAGACAATTTTTTCTGCCTATCATATTGTACGCATCCACTGCTTGGGGGCAGTGCGCGAACAGTTATAGGCAGAAGATACAGGCCTTCTTCAACGTTTGCCTGAGGACGGCAACAGACGCACCACAATATATTCCCAACAGGTTCATATATCGGACTATATCGACAGACTGATCAGGCAACATGTGGGGACTACTCTAGACAGAGTAGAGACCCACACGAACCCGCTGCTCCCGGAGCTCCACGAGAACAGACCTGAGCAAGACGACAGAGACAGAGACAAATACAGACGTCCAGTAAACCAAGGAGACAACGACATCCCTGAAGAAGTACGGCGGAGGCAAGACCTTCGGCGACGCCAACGTCTACTTCAACAGGCACCAAATCACGATTAATCATGCTTTTATGTTTCAGATACCAAGAAGAACCGACCAAGTAGTAATTTCAATTTCAGTTAACTCAGTACACAGCACTCGGCCCTCAGCCGAGAGTTTTTTCAGGCCTTCAGCCAGTTTCAGGGGGGCACCATGCACAGTAAAGTAAAGTCATTGTTTTAAAAGTCAACTCATGTCAGATATAAGGGAGCTTCAAGCCGAGAATTGGCTGGGCACTCCATATCAAACGGTCAGATTTTATTCTGCTGATCGCCAGTCATCAGGAGGAGGAACCGCTTTAACGAGCGGGGGTGGTGGATAGGGGGGGTGAGCTTTCGAGTACGTACGAGTGCTGGGGAGTTCATCCTTCCGGGCCTCAACCTTAGGGGGTGCATGGTGGGCTGGGAACGAAAACTTTTTTTCGGTAGATAGTACTTTTCTGCATACATTTGGGTGCGCAAAATTAAACTTTTTCGCACACCAAGTGAAACTACTAAAAAATCTCACAGGTTTGAAAAATTAATATTTATTTTAGTTGCTGTAGACTATTTTATACAATATGAGAAGCCGTTGCAAGCGTATTCCCTCTTACCTCTCAATCGTATTTCCCGATATTAGTATTTCAGCTTAAAACAAAACAAAATGATATTTTTCAAGTACCTTGTAAAACTGATTACATATAATATTGCTAAGCAACCATAAGTGCACTTGTCAACTTTGACATATGATGTCAGATTTTTCCTCAGTTTCTGTCAGCAAGAATCTACAAACACTGACACTTTTGTATACATCAAATCATAATAGCTATTTATATACCAAGTGATGAATGTTGCCCGATGGGTGTTAGGATCTAGTAACGCTCGTGGTGCATACAGGATTCTATTTTTCATGAAGAAATTATCTTAAACGTTGTTAACTTCATAAATGTCTTCTCATAGTATTTACTGCGTTCTGGTCGGGAACCGAGCACAAGTGAGCTTCTATGCTATTGCCATGGAAACATTGGAGAGGTTGCTAAGGGTTGTTTATTTAATAAAATGACGCTGCATTTTGGTAAGAATTGACAAGCTTGTTAGTGGAGGAAACTAAAAACGGTTGTGTTCATAATAATTATGGAGATCCCACAGAATGTGACGCTCAAAGCTGAAAAAGCGTTAGGAAATTTACTGCCTGTGAAATCCAAATACTTATACGAGAAGGAGTATGACCATTTTTTTAAATGGAAAGATGAAAACAGAGTGAACACCGTAATTGAAACTGTCTTAATGGCATACTTCCAGGAACTGGTGAGTTTATCTCATGAAAAATATTAATATTTTTCATTTATTTTACATTATTTCAGTCTGAAAAACATAGTGCAAATAGTCTATGGACCAAATACACACAGCTGAAATCAACATTGATTGTTAAAGAAAACATTAATATATTAGCATTCAGTCAACTGATGGCCTTTCTGGATACGTTCCTAAAAAATCAAAGGTGTTGGAAGGTGGACAAGTATTACTTTCATAAGAAAAGCTCCAGATGATGCTTTTCTGCTACATAAAGTTGTTCTGGTAATGGGCGTATTTGGAGGCTTAAGACGTGATGAAATGGTCAAGATGACAATCGATGAATTGAAGACAGAGGAGCCGTTTTACTGATCAAGATACCAGAAACCAAGACCTGCACCTCAAAAAGTTTCACCATAGTTGAAGAAAGCGAAATAGGAGCCTTGAACTTAGTTGAAAAGTACATGGCACTACGACCAAAAGGATGTAAACAACGTAGGTTTTTTTCAACCTACAGAAATAATAAATAATAATAATAATAATAATAATAATAATAATAATAATAATAATAATAATAATAATAATAATAATAATAATAATAATAATAATAATAATAATAATAATAATAATAATAATAATAATAATAATAATAATAATAATAATAGTTGGGACCCGTTCAGCAAAAAGCTCACATAAAAGCTGCGGAGGCAGAGGTCCTGCTACAGCTACATATGGATAAGCCAATGCATGGTGTCTTCTTTCATAACATCGAAGACCTTGGCTTATCCAAAAGCTTGACCTTTGCCTTCCTCAGGTCAAGTGAGCTAAAGTCGGAGACCGAGGGATTCATAATGGCCTGCCAGGATGGTGTTTTCAACACCCTTGTCTACCGTAGTCGCGTGATGGGTATAGACGTCCCTGACACCCGATGCAGGGCATGTCGTGGGGCACCTGAGACCGTAATGCATTTGCTATCAGCATGCCCATCTTATGCGGTCTCAGCCTATATCCACAGGCATAACGCGGCGCTACGAGTGTTGTACTACCACCTACGACACTCGTACGGCATAGACGAGACACCGGTGTTGCCTTATGCTCCGGGGGATATTGAGTCCGTGGTGGAGAATGAGAGATGCCGAATCTATTGGAACTACTCATTCCCCACCCTCAGGCAAATACAAGCCAATAAGCCTGATGTTGTCCTCCTTGACCGTCAAAGTAAAACGATATTCGTCGTGGAGTTTTCCGCTCCAGGCGAGATGAATATCGTTCGGAAAGAGGAGGAAAAACGGACTAAATATCGAGATCTTCTCTTTGAACTCCGCAGGTTGTATCCGGACCATTCTGTCAAAATGGTGGTTCTGATTATAGGAGTCCTTGGTGGAATGATGGACGCACTGCTCTCTAATTTGAAGTTGATACCGGCCTGCCGTAATATGGCACAAATCCTAGCCGCTCGAATGCAGAAGGCCGTCATCCTTGGTTCACTTCGTCTGCTCAGAACACATGACTCTCGGAGCCAATAATCACTCACCCTACGGACGTAGGGAGTGGTTATTGAGGTAAACGACACCAGCGCGTCCTCCGGATGGGTCGGAGCACCGGAGACAGGACCTGACTGGTACACTCTTAAAGGAAAAAACAAATAATAATAATAATAATAATAATAATAATAATAATAATAATAATAATAATAATAATAATAATAATAATAATAATAATAATAATAATAATAATAATAATAATAATAATAATAATAATAATAATAATAATAATAATAATAATAATAATAATAATAATAATAATAATAATAATAATAATAATAATAATAATAATATTTATTCGCAGAATGAACAGAAGATAACATTGATAACATAAAAAACATTTCAAATCATATAAATCATACTGCAAAACAGAAATGGCAGGCAGTAAAACTGATACAAGTGCCATTCCTGGTGACTAGCTTACAAACAAAAAAATACATGTCGGCATGTGAATAAACATAATGAAGATGGCGTAATTACTCATTTTTCAATTCAATCATCTGAATTAAGTAGCATATTTCTGTAACTATTTCTAAATTTAGTAGTAGACAGTGTTTTGAAATCTGTGGGAACCTGGTTGTAAAGCTGGTAAACTGTATATGTAAAGGACCTTTCAAAGATAGAAGTTCGATGGAATGGTGGAGATATGGAAATGCATTGAGTTACCTGTAGGTAAAAATACTATAGGAAGTGTTTCTTCTATCATAGCGAAATACCTTAATTTGGAAAACCCGAATGGTCGTCAACGCTTCTTGTTCAAGGTGGTGCTTCCTTTGAAACACTAAAATTACATGGAAAATGGAAGAGTAGTACGGTAGCCATATATATGGATGAAAGTATCTCCTCTAAGAACTGAATTGCTAAAATGATAGCCCATTCTGTTTCCGAAAAAGAAAATGTTAGCGTTCCGAACGAAACCGAATGCACATTAAGGAGTTCACCATCAGTCAACTCACAGAACTTCAAACTTTGTACTAATTTTTCAGGAACATTTGAAAATTGTAATTTCTATTTGAGAGAAAATAATTAGTCCCTTTTTTATGTACAGTTATAAATAAAACTTTTCTGAGTAATTAATTTATTGAACTACAGAAAAAAACATTTAGCGGGCGTTATGATTCATAATGCCCTCCATAACGCCCCGGGCGTTATAGGACTGTTAATAGCAACAACGTTGCCAAGGTACTATAAAGCAGTAATGGACACGTGAAAAATGAGAAGGTTTAAAAGCTGTTAAAATGAGCAGCAAAATGTCAATCATTGTTCTTTCATTATAAATATTAGGAACAAAATAATTTAATTTTCTATTATTTTTTTTTATTGTTGTGCAATTGTTGTATAGTTCTTCAAGCTTAACTAAAAATCAATTAAAAGTAATAATTTTTTTAATTTTCGTTGTTATGTGATATGAAGCTCGTGGGACAAATTTTGTTCCTAACACGTGCGCAAAGTTCCTTTTCCGCACTTAAAAAACTTATACAAACTCCGCTTTGCGTCGTTCGCCTAACTGTATTTGCGTGCAGAAAATAGAAGTTTATGATACAAGTTTATGATACTGTAAAACCTTAGTTCACGCACTGTAGTAGAAAAAGTACTTTGAATATACTAATAAATACTAACATAGGTAACGGAGAAGAGTTCGTGGTCAACGAACTTTGGCAATGATATTTCGCCAAAGTATTTAAATTACAATTATTAGTATTTGTATTTTTTATTGAAAATAATAAAGCCGTTTATTATTATTATAAATTCGCTTATATACTAGTCTCGTTTACCGCAGAAAAGTTGGTGACCTAAGAGTGTAGATTTATCTCCAATTCATTACTCCAGTTGAATCAGATAAATATCAACACTAAATTAACAATCTACAGAGCAATTTTGTATAACAAACATTGACTTATGGAACACAATGTTGGCAGTAATCGGTGGGAAAGAAGATACCCACACAGTGGAAATATATTTTCTCAGAAAAGCAAGTGAAGTGTCCTGATGGAAACATCCCTAATGAAAAGGAACAAATATTCTTTGTAGATTACGATTCTTACTGATTATACCAAATTACGACATGTCTTTCGCCAAAGCATTGTTTTTTCAAACTGAAGGTAACTTACCATCACAAAGATGTGAAAATAATAAAAATTAATTATGAAATTTATATTAGAGACAAAAAAATGGCGGCTCCAATATGACGGACGCGATTTGTGATTATGGTCCGATTCGATTGTAAATTAGTACGTGGGAGGTTTTCGGGGTCAGAAATTATGAATTGTTTGTCAAATTTCAAAAATTCAATATTGCGGCTACAATATGGCGGCTACAAGATGGCGGACGAGTTTTGTGATCATGTTCCAATTTGATTCAAAATTGGTAAGTGGATGTTAACGGGGTCGGAGATTATGAATTTTTAGTCAAAATTCATAAATTCGATATGGCAGCTCCAAGATGTGGACGAAGTTATGTAATTTTGGTCAGATTCTATTCAAATTGGCATGTGAGGGTTTTCGAAGTCGGATATTAATTATTATAACGTTGCCTACATTCAAAAATCCGAGACAACGTATGCATTTTGCTAGAGAATTGAAAAATTTAAAATGAAATTAGGTGAAACATTTTTTTCAAAGACAAGCAATAAAAAGCAAATATTATTTCTTTAGATGCGTGACGTAGGTTATTCTGTGAGTGCCCAACAGATTCGTTGCGCGGAAAGCTATTGAATCTGTAACTCCCATCTAAAGAAAGTAATTTTTTATCTTCATTGCATTTTTTTTTCAATGTATAAAAGATACTCTGTAGAGTAGTTTAACAGAAAAATATGAAATACCCACGAAACTTTTTTTTAATGTAAGATACTCTGAAAAACAGTTCATAAGAATAAGATGAAATGCTCACTAGATCATATTTTCATTAAAACCAGAGATCCTAATTTGAATGAAAATATTTTACCTATCATATTATAAACTACAATAACAGATCACTACACTACTCTACTTCAGATTGTACTTCCAGAAAACACTAGGGCAAAAGAAAACAAAAACAAATCAATTAAATGTTTAAATATCAATAAAATGCACAACATGTTCGGTAATATTTCCTGGATCGACGTCTACACTGCATCATCTCCAGACTCTGCAACAGAAAAATTCATCAATATAACTACAAAAACATTAGAAGCATGTACAGAGAGACGTCAGATTCGTAGAAAAAACAACAAAATAGCTCCCTGGGTTACGAACGGATTACTAAATTCTATTAATAAAAAAAACAGGATGTTTCGTCTTATGCAGAAACAGCCACACAATGATAATCTGAAGAAAGAATACAAATGCTATAGAAATAAGCTAACTTCATTAATCAACAAAACTAAATCCAAGTTTTATAACCAATTAATTGAAAAAAACCAGAATAATTCAAAAATGTTGTGGGATGTTATTCAACAAATATCAAGAACAAAAAAACGAAAACACATTATAGATAAAATTAAACATCCTACTGAAAACAAAATCTTGACTGACAAAATGGAAATTGCGAATACATTCAATGCAACCTTTGTTGAAACAGGTAGAACTCTCGCTGGCCAAATAAAAAACAACAAAAATTACAAGATAAAAAGATCACCTATTATGAATTCATTTGTGTTCGAACCAATTGACTCAATGGAAACAAGAAACATAATTTTTGGATTAAAAAATAACAAGGCAGTAGGCTATGATGACTTGCAAGCGGAAACTATTAAACTTATAACAGTATATATCCTAGAACCCTTGACGTATATACTCAATAGATGTGTGGAAAAAGGTGTTTACCCTGTTATGTTCAAAAAGTCGATTATTACACCACTGTTGAAAAAAGGGGATACGTCCGTCATAACAAATTATTCGAAAAAATCATTAAAAAAAGGATCGTCACCTTCCTCAACAAATATAAAATAATTTCAGATAATCAATTCGGATTCAGAGAAAATATTTCGACACAGGATGCAGTTCTGTCACTGAATTCAAAAATTACTCAAGCTTTAAATGAGAAGAAACCGTCCTTGTGTGTGTTCATAGACCTGTCCAAGGCCTTCGACACTGTCAGTCATCACCTTCTTCTTCAGTCGTTGGAAGATATTGGAATGCGAGGTAACACTTTGAAATTATTCGAAAGTTATCTAACAGGAAGATGCCAGGAGGTAAGAATAGATGATGTACTGAGCAGTGAAAAGGTGATTGATTGTGGAGTACCTCAAGGTTCCGTGCTGGGACCAACACTATTTAATATTTACATAAACGGACTTTTCTCATTGAGTAACAACGGAGACATTATTGGATTTGCGGATGATACAGCCATCTTCTATAAAGCAGATGACTGGAACTCATTGAAAGCTATGGTTGAAACCGAGTTTTCTGTGATAAAATGTTGGTTGGATAAGAAACTATTAACAGTTAACATAGATAAAACACATTACTTACCATTTTGTTGTAATTCAGCTGGAACACCTCCATTTGATCAATTGGTAATCAGGACAGAAAACCCCTTCCACATTCTGCCCGAAAACAAAATAAAATATCTTGGGATAATAATTGATATTCATATGAAATGGGATTTGCATATAAAATATACTGTAAACAAATTGAGAACCATATTATACAAATTCAGGAAACTCAAAGAATTACTACCACTGAAGCACCTTAAAACATTGTATTACTCTTTAGTTGAAAGTCACATTCGTTATGGAATAGCAGTGTGGGGGGGAACTTTGAAAACTCATATCCACCCTATCGAAGTAATGCAAAGACGTTTTCTGAAATTGATATTTTCTAAAAACAGTAGATATTCCTCTGATGCTTTGTACTCTGAGACTCAAATTCTGGACATAAGACAATTGTATTTTCTATGTTCTTGTATTAACTATCACGCAAATAAGCACACAGCACTGCTCCCCCTTCATCAATATAACACTCGCCAAAAAGATCATTATGTAACACCCCTGATGGTTAGGGTCGCTGCCCAAAGATCATACTCTTACTTCGCTCCCAAACTTTATAATAGTATACCTGAAACAATAAAATCATTACAAAATATCAATCGCTTCAAAAAAGAACTGAAAATACATATACTTCGAAGTAAGAGAATTGAACTACATAGAATATTCGAGTAGATAAGGAAACAAAAAAATAAAAAAAGTTACCTACCTTTGCTGTATTATCCACTTGGTATTTTGAAATGATCTTGTTTTCATACATTTCATTCCTTATATCAAACTTTATATACTTTTTAAATTTTTTTATAATATATGTTTGTACTTTTTATATAGTTTATATGTGTATATGTGTATGTATGTATGTATGTATGCGTGAAAGTGTCTGTATGTGTATATTTGTATATATATGTTTGTTTTTATGAGTCAATATGATGACTATAATTTTACATTTTATATTTAGATTGAATTTAGAAATTTTTATGTTTACACATTTTGTCATGTAATTGTTTATTAGGTTTTCTTCTCGAAACAAGTGTTTCACACTTATCGAGTATTCATTTATTCACAGTTAATTATTAATATTCAATTGTATTGTACCATGCAGGTGTGTGAATAAATATTATTATTATTATTGCTATTATTATTATTACTAGAGAAGAACACTGGTTCATTTTTAATTTCCAAAATATATGAAATTCCTAATTACTTAGAATATTTCCACAATCCTGTAATTTCACTGTTTTGCACCTGTCATTCCAATATCTGTCTAAAATATGCTGCTGTTCAAAATAGTATATTCTGCAACAATTGCAAGTGCTAATTTCTCACGAGTTTGAAAAAGTTGCGGTACGAGCGCAAGCGAGTGCTGCAATTCAAACGAGTGAGAAATTGCATTTCTGCTCGTGTTACACACTATACTTTTTCTACAACACCCTTTTTGCTAAAAATAATACCATACTATAAGACGGAATGAAATGTCAGTGACTCATTCTTATATTTTCCTCTTGAAGTTGAAGGTAGTAAATTCAATGACAATGAATTAACTTGTTCTCTTAGTTCTGGCGGAGTATTTTCAATTTCAGAACTGTCGCTATCCATTTTAGTTCAATCTCATTAAAAAATGACGGGACAAGACTATTTTACGAATATTTTATGCTTGACGTTTGTTGACATTCAAATGATTCGATAGATTTTGCTCCGTTGCCTAGCAATGGATAGTGTGTTTGTGGGTATTTGAGACAGCAATAATAGTGATGTCTATGATTTTTGTTCAGAATATTATGAATTTGTACGACAATTTCCCTCATATTATATAAACCAATAGACTTTGTCTATTCATTCTTGAAGTTGCCTGATCGAATATCCCTTCGAATTGCAGAATTTTCAAAATATACTTTCACCTTGCTGTCACGAAAACTGTATTGCTTAGAAATTAGGTACTGAAAAATTTTGGCACAGAAATGTCACTTTGTGGCACAGAAATGTCACTTTGCGGCACACTAATGTCAAATTTCAATTATTGTGAGAAATAATCATGTTTGCGAACGTAAAACTATGCAGAAAAGCATGTTTTGGAGTGTGGTTGTAGAAAAAGTATTTATTCATATCATTATTACTTATAAATGATATACAGGGTGTAATTAGGTTTCTTGAATTCCGCGTGAATGGTGGATGTATACTGCCATTTTATAACGAATTGCAGAAGTTGAAAATAAAAAAAGGAACAGAAAAATTAATTTTGGTTTTTATATTTCCCTTGTCTTTTGGGAACACGTATATTTCGAAACTTAGATATATTCGAAACTTACTAAAGTAACAGTAACAAAAACTACGTGACCGAATTATAATGCTCTATTTTATACAGTGTGAGTCTTTATAAAGTGCACATATTGAAATGAGGGAAACTATTCTTAATTTTATCGAAGGACAACGTATTGAAAAAATCAAAAAAAAAATTATACTTTTTATGTAATTTATTAAATTTCTGTTTGATACCGTGTTCCCTGTGTGAACAAAACGGTGTACCTTTAAAACTAAATGATTTATCTCGATGAAACGAACTCTATAATGATTCAAAGTAATTGGGCGTCCTCGTTAAATGAAAATTGCTAAAAAAACTACCCCCATTTGAAAATAAACATGTTTTTTGGTAAAAATATGTTTGTGTTTCATCAATTTTTACAATAATCGTCAAAATTTACAATCAAACGAACACATTACTTATATTTTTTATTACTTTAAATTTTTCTTCATCGTATTAGCTACCGAATGGAAAAAATACGATGTCAATAACTCTATTACTACATTTTCTATTTGCTGTTAAATATATTAATTATCTCCCCAAATAAAGCATGCCCTCTTTTAACAGTTGATATACATTGTTACGATTGAGATAAACATACAATTTTCATCATCAGGTAGCTAATACGATGAAGAATAATTCGGAGTGATAAAAAAAGGTAGTAATGAGAGCGTTTTATTGACCAATTTTACGATTATTGTAAAAATTCATGAAAAAAAACATACTTTTGCTAAAGAAACATGTTTATTTTCAATTGGACGTAGTTTTTTCCACAATTTTCATTTTATGAGGACGCCCTATTACTTCCATTCATGATGGAGTTTGTTTGATTCAGTTCGAAAGTTACACCGTTTTGTTCACAAAGGAGTCACGACAGCAAACACAATTTTTAAAAATTCCATACAAAATTTATTTTTCCTTTTAGATTTTTTCAATACGTTTTCACCGCCGTAACTTTCATGTGGATTTAAAGATTTTTGATGTATCTACCGATCTTGCAAATTTTATAAGTCTACGTCAAAAATTACGGAAGTTACGGGGGTGTTTCCATGAGAAGTGAGACCACTTTGGATTTTACAAAACTGACTATTTTTCATGAACAACGAGAATTAGTAGTAAAATGGTTGTTCTGATTTCGAACTCGATATTTGCAACCTTTTTTGCCTCCTACTATAATTTTTATAGTTGATGGCGTGAAGTGTTATATCACTTGAAATAACCCCTTGTAGGTAATTAAAAATATTTTGTATCTACAAAGTAATTAGTGTTGTTTTGGGACACACATTTTTCACAAAACGATATAAAGTTAGACCCGTTAGACTCCTGAGTCTTTCAAATTGAATAAACTCAAAGACACGCTCTAGTTCAAACTTCAGGAGCAGAAGAAACATCATTTATAGAAAAAACAGGAAGTCAACTTACTAGAACCAGATAAAACTACTTTATAAAGTTTATTTTCATTAGAAGATGACATTGAAGGATACGAAATACATAATACGAGAAAAGAGAATTCGCAAAATATTTAAAATATTTTGAATTTGCGACGACAAATATTATGATTGAAGATAACTAATTGACGAAATGTACTAAAGGTCTGGGCTGATGGCGTTACAAAATTGATAAACTCCGTAATGAAGTGATATATAAATAAATAAAAAATCAACGATGCAATCAATGAAGATCCTCTTCATTTTGCAATGAATATATGAAATTGTTTTTGATGTTAGGTCACATTCCACAAGGTTGGCGGTAATGAAACGACTATATTGACGTGTGGCTTCGAGAATTTTGGATCGTATAATAATAATAATACGATAATCCAATGGCATAATATTTATAATGAAAAATGAGTTACATAATCCAATCATCCGCATAAACCTTTACCATAGGTATTTTTATCGGCAAGTATCACAACAGAAAACAACTACTGCCCCCTACGACCGCTGCATTATATCTGTTTGATACTTAGCAAAGTTTTTTCCAAAAATTACCTACTTTGCAATGCTCATTAAATATCATATGTGAAACTATGTTTCGATTTAAAGATGAAAAACACTTACAGGAGGGCGACAAGGGCGATTGCCTCCGCCTAAATATACTGCTCAATTTATTTTATTAGGTTTTCTGCCCTTTGGTGATTCATCCCACTTATATTATATATTTCACTCACTTAAATTCATAAATAGGTTATTATTTCATGCATATGAATTTTAATTATTGTTTTTGTAAATATTTCAATGTTATCTGTAGACCAAGCTATAGAGGGTTTTTCCCCACAAAATAAAAGACGCAAATGGCCTATACTAATTTTTATAAGATAGTTCGTTAATGAAAACTCCAGTTTTCGCACCAGCAAAATTTTTAAACAAGCAATATTGAAAAAAATTACAACTTTTCTGGTTTTTTGGAAATATCTCAAAGATTATTCAAGAAATCGCTTTAAAGTCAATGAAAATTTTGTTAGAGATTTATAAAACCTACAAAATGGATTCCCATATGACCGAATCGGTGCATTTTCCACTGAGAAAATCCGGGAAAACCGCGAAAAAGAGACCATTTTTCTAAAATTTATAATTTTTGAAAATCTGAAGTTGGACGAACAATATTGCGGAAACTAATAGATAATAACATGTGGTTCAACTGTGCGCAAGATGTTTTCTGTTCGATGTGTAGTTTTTGCACAATCGCCTGGAAAACACAAAGTCCCATTTGATAAATAACGTAAAATAAAATGAAATATATGCAAAAGATGATAGACATATGGAGTCTTGCCAATTGTGTTAAAAATATCACAAGCAACATTGATGTAACGAACAATGATGATGAGACGAAGATATAAAATGCCCATAAGTCACGATGGTGATGGCGCAGTGGTAGCTTATCCTACCAGTATGACAATTTCGGTTGCATAGCAACGGCAAAACACAATCAGAAATCATTCAGCGTTTGGAATCGGAATGAAATACTGCGATACAGTCGAGTTTAGGCAACATTAAGCGGATATTTTCGACCTTTTTGGGTACTGGTAGAATATTCTACCAGTGGTCGCTAAAGGGTTAACATATGATCAAGCTCAACACGGCCAAAATTGACACTGTTGTCGCTTTCGGTCCAGCGGTTCGATTTGCCGTTTTTTATTTGCTATCTATCCCATTTCTCTGAATTTTGTAACTAATTTAGGCACAGACCTCTGATATTGCTGATTGTTCAGCAGCTCTTTTAGCACATCTATTGTTTTCATAATACAGTTTAATCAACTCAACCCTCTCTGCAATTGACACCATTGTTTCTTTTTAGTTTAGAAGCCAAATATACCACTCACGAATGAAAGTCACCTGTAGTAATCAACTGAGACGCAGAAATTACATGTTCTATTCGTTTACTCTGTTGCGTTAGTCTTTTTATCGGTATACAGTCAGAGGAAGCAAATGAATGATGGATCGCCAAATATTGCAACTGATTTGTCCAGTGGTGTACAATAGTTAATAGCTCTCAAATATCATACAGGTTTATTTTTGGAATTTTTTTTTCATTAACCTTTCATCTCTACTCGAAAATCGGGATGTCATTGTTTAAATGATTCAACGGGCTTTCAGATGATGAGCCACTCGACCCCTATTAACTATTCAAATTCACCCCATCACTCAATGGTCGAGTGACGATGTTGCAAGTAGGAAAACAAAATGTCCCCTTCTAAACCAAAATCGACCTGTACGAGCATTTTTCCACATCTATTCCCAGTAAACACAGGATATCCTATGGATATCCATTTCATGTCCATAATTGGTCCTTGTGGACATGGACGTTAAATGGATACCCATTGGATGTCCATTTCTGCTAGTACAATGGATATCCGTTTGGGGACATCCAATGGACATCCATTTCTTGTCCAAATTGACTGAAAATCCAGATTAAAAAAGGGATGTCCTTTGGACGTCCATTGTACATCCTTCGCCCGGACCAAGTGCGCATATGTTGGTACCAATGTCCCTGTCTCAGTTGGCAACTACCGAAATCGGTAATGCAGACAATGACAAATATGAACATGCAAATGAGAATGACGCTTGACGCTAGTTGCAAGAGGAAGAAACAAACAGACAATTTTTAATTGTTTGGGATTAAATTCGTGTCGTATAGTGCTCGGAGCCCTCGGAGGTGCTTTATTTATTACAGTGTTCACGTTCACTTGGTTGACTATTCAATACTCATTTTGACTCACAGTATTCATATCAGGTAAGTCTCGCTGAAGTAACAGTAACTGATTGCAAATTCCTGGGGGATTGAGAGGCTTTGAAACTGTTTGTCGTTTGAATACAAGGTGAAGGGTGTTTGAGTAAAGATAAGGTGCAAAATAAAACTGTTGGAATAAAATTTTCACGAAATATTACAGAAGAGTAAAATGGGAATTCAGTGCTACCCCATCCATTCGAAGTGGTGATTGACTGTCCTGTTGTTGTTGTCCATTGCACAAAAATGGATGTTCAACTCATAAAATTCTGAAAACATATTTTTGTATCAAATACTCAACTCATTATTGATTGTTTTTCAGGGAATGCAACATATCTTGCACAAATTCCTGATGGAATTTAGAAACTGAATTCAGTTTCTAAATTTTGACCCCAGGAATACGCCCTTGAAATATTTGTATCGAATTCAATATATCCAGTTAATGTCCATAAAATATCCCGTTTATATCCATAACATATCCAGATCATGTCCATTTCATACCATTACAGGTCCATCAGAGGTCCAATGTAGACCCATTAGAGGTCCATAAGAAGTCCAATTTAGGTCCATCAGAAGTCCAATTTAGGTCCATCAGAAGTCCATGCTATATTTATCATGTCCAGTGAATGTCCATTTTGGTCCAATGTATATCCATCCTTAGTACACACTGGACATCCAATGGACGTCCAATTTTGTGGCATATGGATATCCATCGGATATCCTTCTGGACATGAACGGACGTCCAATGGATATTCGTTATGTCCATTGTGGACATCCTTTGAACGTCCATTGTATATCCGTGTGTTATCTGGGTTATATATTATTATCCAAAACCCGCATGTCAAGTTTTCAATGGGCCACCCTGTATATTTTCAACACTTCGCTAAACTCTTAAATAAATTAGAACCAGAGCTAACTCTGCCTTTTGATAGGTGTGAACGATGTTGCAATTATCGTCTACTTTGTTTTTCCTTGACCTATTAATGAAAGCGATTATTATTAATATTTTCTTTGTTTCTCAATTGAATGGAATTATACATTTTTCGTGTAATGAATAATCCGTATGGACAATTTTTCAGTTCCAATTCTCTATCCATATTTGATATTAGGGTATGTTTAACATGAGTCACTTCCGTATCTAGCTTATCATTGATTACTGGTATTGTCAAACATAAAGTGTGTTCAGTTGTTACTATATGAGATGGCTAAGCACGGAATATGAATAAATATACTATTTTTTCTGTACGCCAACACTTACCAAAGAATAATTACACTCTGACTATGAACGATGCCGCTGATGACACCAACAATGCCGAAACAGCTGTCGACACCTTCCTTGATTACAGGCGCGCAAGTTTGGAGTATTTAATTTTTTGAAAGTTTTGAAAAATATTACTGGGAAATTTCAAAGAAACTCCAGCAAACCACTCCGCTCACATTTTGTATCCTTGAAAACTATACTTCAAGGTACGAATAGCATTTTAATTAGAAATTAACGTAGATAAAATTCCGCAAAACAAATAATTCCTCAGCTTAGGATAATGATAGGAGAGATATCATTTTCATCAGATGATAAGTGGGGAAAGGAGGGGAGGAAGGGGAGATAAGAATTGGTATTATTTTCGACAAATTGGAGGTTGTGTTGAGTCTGGGGCTCTTGGAAAAACATCCTTAGACTTCGCAAGCTTCCAGTTCGTTGAGAGGTAGATAACTCTTGGCATGTTTCGATACTAATGACAAAAGGACAAGACAAAAATTGTAGGGATCATCGCAGTGAAACATCTAAAAGGGAAAACATATGAAGGATTCTTCAGGAGAACATCAACTGTAAAAATATCTGTAGAAGAAAGATGCATAGCTTATTTTTTTCAGCGGTGTACCAGAGAAATGAGCGAGGTAGCACCGATGAGACGAACACTACCATCAGTGTACCTATATTTTCCGATAGGGGTGCTTGCTTCATTGAAACAAGCAACAAACGTTTCTTTTTAACAGGGTCTAGTCGCATTAAGCCCTAGAGATCCTCACCCTCCGGTAAGCAATTAATAAAAATGTGTTATAAAGTTGCCGGCTGATATAGTTGTAGCAAAGAGTATGCCAACTAACATATTAGGGTGCCCACCAATTTTGAAAAATGAAATTCCCTGACTTTTCCAGGTATTCCATGTCTGACTTTCAAGTTTTATATGACCAATAATGGATGTGTTAAAAAAAACCTTCACTATCCAAACAGACACTAGGCCCAATTAAGTGGATAATTATGGTTGAGGTAATTATTTTCAGTGAATCAGATATAGATCCATTGAGTAATCATGATTTCTTGTTATTAAAAAAAATAATAAAAATGATTTCTTCTGTTAAAGGAAATTATAATTTTCAATGGGAATGTTTAGAAAGGGAATTGTAGGTTAATTATCGATGATGAAGTCTTGGGGCTTTCAAATTTATTGAGATAAGTAAAACATTTCACATGTCAATATGAGGTAAGTTTAACCACCAACAAAAAATGAAAGAATAACCTAAAATTTAGCTGTAACTTGTCAATTGTTTTCTGAATGTCCTCATTTTCTTTAGCCAGGGTACTATTATTCTTTGTTTTTCATTTTCAAAATTTTCATTTCTTTTTAGTTTTTCGTTTTTCACTTTTTCGATCATTTTTAATGGTTTAATTTTTTTTTGTTTTCTTCTAGTGTTTGTTTATACTTTTCATTTGATTGACGGCAATACCTCAACATTCTATCATTAAAAATAATATTTTCGGTCCCACCTGCATACTAAATGTTGTCATATACAACTCTTTGTGCTACAAGCGATCTCTCTTTCAAATTTCCATTAAGCAATTGCTTATTAACTGAGAAAACACTTTCTACAGAAGCGTTGCCATGAGATAATATCAAGATTAATTTAATCAACTTCCATAATTAAAAAAAACTCACCTTTATCTTTCGGTAATGAGTTATAATAAGAATCAAGATGTTCGTTGTTATACTTTGTAAACATTTTTGAGTTTAAGTTTATGAATTTTTTGAATTGTTGTTTGAGTACCTCTCTTCGGCAGAGAATTTTTTTTATAAAATTTTTCCAGAACAATATTCATTTTTTTTAGTGACAGTTTGGGATCTACTACAATCAAAGTAGGATCAAGACATGATTTAAACATGAACATTGCAAAATTTTGCTTACAGTTGCAACTTATATCTTCAGACATTCTTTCATAAAAACGAATTTATCGTTTTCTTTACATTTAGACTTCAACAACATCCTTTTTGTTGGAAATCCTATATCCATATCTTTCACAGGCAAGAAGTTGTTAATATTCTTGCCAGTGTCTTTGAAATCAATTTTAGCTAAGTATATCCTTCAAATTTTTTAGAACTTTTTCTTCAATCATGAATTTTTCCGTTATCGTGTTTTCAAACTACAGAATTGGTGAAATTATGCCGAAATGGCCGAAAATAGAATTCCCTGACTTTCCCTGACTTTGGGCGTTTTTTAACGATTTTCCCTGACTTCCAGGACCCACAAATCAATTCCCTGACTTTTCCAGGTTTTTATGTTGGTGGGCACCCTGCATATACTTATTTATCCTTACACAATTATAATAATTGCCAAAGAAGATTTTACAGAATAAAACCTTGGATTACCACTGGGCTCATACATATATCCATTCGAAACAGAAATAAACTGAAATAGAAATTGGCACTCCTTTAATAGAACTTTAAAACGAATTCAATACTTACATATAGAAACAAATTGAATCCACTTATTAAAAAATAACTAAAAATTATTCCAATAGAGAAAACTTCAATTCTATAAAAGAATGCAAAATTTGGGAACCCATAAAAAACGTAACAAAAAAAAGACGAAACAATCTTTCGGCAACATCGAGATGAAAAACAAATGGTGAATCAGTAAAAAATTTGATAAATAAAGAGAAAATAAAATCTTCCAATTTACACAAAAAATATATACTTGTAACGTGCTTACAATTGTTTCGACACACGGTGTCATCATCTGAGCGAGTTATCAACTAAAGAAACGTCAAAATCACCTTCTTAAATATTAAAATAACATGCATGAAATTTCACTAATGACAATTGCAGGTATGAAATTTCCTAATGACATATAGCTTGGATTAGTGTCTGTATGTGTGGGTTTGTGATATATAGAGAAGCCGTGTGTGTTATTTTTACGGGAGATAGTTAGATCTAAGAAGTTTAGTGAATTGTTATCATCCTCTATTTCTGATGTGAATTCTATGTTAGGATTGAGACCGTTCAATTAAATATTTTTCTTAATTATTTGAACGGTCTCAATCCTAACATAGAATTCACATCAGAAATAGAGGATGATAACAATTCACTAAACTTCTTAGATCTAACTATCTCCCGTATATATCACAAACCCACACATACAGACACTACAATACATAAACACTCCATGCATCCACAATCACACAAACTAGCAGCATATCATTCTATGATTCATAGACTGGTAAATATACCTCAAAGCGATTCAGATTTCAAGTGTGAGTTAAACAGAATTAAACAAATCGCCGTAAATAATGGATATGAAACATCAATTATAGATAGACTGCTTAAACAAAAACAAAACAAGAAAACTCTAAATTTAATATACCCGCATATCAAAGTAAAAACCGATCAACGTTTTGCATGTCTAACATATCTTGGTCAGCATACGAACAAAATATCCCGTTTCCTTCAGAAACGGAATATAAATGTTGCATTCAAAACCAACAATAACTTATATTCTTTTATTAACAACGCAAAGTCTGTACGGGATGAATTCAAGAAGTCGGGGGTTTACAAACTTGAGTGTGAGGATTGCAATGCATTATATATAGGCCAGACAGGCCGTAGTTTTAATCAAAGATTCGGTGAGCATTTGAGAAGTTACAGATTAAATAAACTGGACTCAAACTATGCCAACCACCTTATTGACAATAACCATAACTTCACACAAAATCCTGAAATTTTGCATATTCAACCTAAAGGTCAAAAATTAAACATATTAGAATCCATAGAAATCAAGAAACATTAACGTAACAATAGCAATTTAGTTCTCAATGACCAAATTGACCTGTACAATTCACCTATAATTATCTCACTAGTAACTACTCAAATGCTCCCTAATCCAAGCTATATGTCATTAGGAAATTTCATACCTGCAATTGTCATTAGTGAAATTTCATGCATGTTATTTTAATATTTAAGGAGGTGATTTTGACGTTTCTTCAGTTGATAACTCGCTCAGATGATGACACCGTGTGTCGAAACAATTGTAAGCACGTTACAAGTATATATTTTTTGTGTAAATTGGAAGATTTTATTTCCTCTTTATTTATCATTCATGATGAATTTACACATATTAAATGCCACCACGATAGAACAGTAAAAAATTTAAATGAAAAATTGAAAATTTTCGGTTATGATGGTGTAAGATTTTTTGTCAATAGGAACCATTTCTGAAGAGTCTTTGTGTAATCAGGATAGTTTCAACATCTAAAATTTCCCTAGTACTATAATCAATACGATGACTAGCAGAGCCCACGATCTTATATATTCCTTCTACAATCACCTTTATGACCTGCAATTCTATCCTGCAACAGTTGTTTTGTTTGTCCAATGTACACTTTGTCACAATCGATACATGATAAACAATATTTGATCGAAACTCCTTTGGAATCGGTGTTTCCAATATAGTTTGGAGATTGGAAATAGTTTTTGCTATTCCAATATTTTCATTTTAATAACTGTAATCAATTTTGGAGTCAGTTGTTGAATCTGAGGTAAACTTTTATAGAATACAATGTTATTATCTGGTGAATTCAAATTTGTAGGTATGTCGTGCATCATAAATTTAAACTGGAAATATGGAAAACTACCTTTCTGGTGGAATCAGCTGCAACTCCTATTTGTAAATCTGGCAAACATGACTGTGTTGAAAATTACAGACCTGTCTCTGTTATGAACAATTTTGTGATTTTTTTTTAATTCACACTTATAGACCGTCAGATAGTGACAGATTTAGGAGCCCCATTTTCGCATACAAGTCTCGAATAGGGTTGAAAAGTACATCAATGTTGATTAAAATGAAGGGAAAGGACCCCGCAAACTCCTTATATGGAATTTGGGTCCCGGTGGATTTTTCTGAATTTTTGGTATGATGTAGTCCATGTAATTCTCAACCAATGTTACCATTGCGCCAACGCAAAAAAATGAACAGTTTTGCTGCTAGGGGGCGATGAAATCACCCCTTGCGCAGATTAGACTATTTATTTTTGAACCCGGCAACAATATTTTCACTTATTTTTTAAAAGAAGATTCTATTGTAAACTCTAATCTCATTCAATCGAAGATTCCCAAAACTCACTTGCACCGTTTAAAATAATGATTTAAAAATTAAATTAAGTTAGCCTATATGGAAGAATAGATAATTACAGCAAAAGCATACATTGCTTAGGTACCTATCTTCTATCTTTCAGTTGGTTATCTGATGTGATTAGTAATTTAAACACACCACACTTCATTTCTAAAATTAATCTGAAATATAAAACATACTCTTTGATTGAAGACAATCTAAAATTGCCAAAACGTCTACAGAGGTCAACATATATCTCACAGCACTCCAAAATTATGTTGGAAGTCATTGAAAACAATCAAAAAAATGTCATTAAAAATATCTTTGTGAAAGAATAACAACATGCATGAATGAAATACATGAATGATCACAAGTTTTAAAATGATAAATACAGACGCACTAGTAATTTCGAATGCTCTCTAAATATTCTTCAAGATTTGTAGAAGTAGTGCATCAAAATATAACTTTTTAGTGATTTTTCTATCAAAAAGAAAGGTGTATTTTGTGTATTTAAATCTTCTGAGTAGAAGAATCTGACGATAGATTTGGTACACATATTAGTCATTCATTGCCGATCGGCAAAAGAGGACGCATCGTTGTCGTATGGTTTACAAAAATGTGGAAGTTAGTGTATTCAATTTGTCCCAAATATGACGAGTTTGATGCAAATATCAGACGTTAATAGATGCCAGTTCATTTGTTAAAGTTGAGATTTCTGGTAAAATTTCAGTTTATTATCAACGAAGATTCCTAGGAATTGTATTTTCTAGAATCAAGCTAAATTATCAATATCAGAATTTGTTTTGTATTTTGGATAATGGTTTTCTGCGAGAGGGTGTCCCCAGAAAATTCGGCAAAAAACTGAGTAATGCTGTGCCTCATACCAAAGAGTACACCAATGTACTCTTTGCTCATACCTTCATGGTTACTTGGAATTATTTGAATCAGGCAAGAATAGCTTCATTTTCAACAAACGCAGTGGAGATCGAGCGTTTTTATAATATTGCCGCTGTAGAGAAGAAATGCTGTAACAAAATGACATTTCTCGGAAAATGTCAACTTTGCGTTGAGATCTGAAAGCGCCAAAGGATACTTTTGCTATTCGCATGATTAGAATAAGGCAGTCATTAAGAAAACACAAGTTTCAATATACATCTGTAATTCAAATCAAAAATTTTTACTCACAGGTCATGTATAAAGCAATCAAATGCAGTAAAGAATTTGGGTTATGTGATGTTCAGCTATGATATACAGAACAAATACAGTGTGTAACGTCTGTTCGTGAACTCTCACACTGCCTACACTAGAATATGACAAGTTCTATATCAATTGTAAAGCAGTCGTCACATTCTAGTGTAGAAGTGTATAAAGTGTAGGGCAGTGTGAAGGTTTACAAACAGGCACGCAGTTAAAATTACAATAACCTAATAAAACCCTCCAGTTTCGAAGGTGGTTGACTCAATTTTATAGGTACTGTTTCAAATTTATTTTCCCATTGATCACCTCGAGTCGAAATAAATATTAGGTACTCACTTGGTTGATGCAGATCATTTGTGTTTCAACTTCGAAAATGAAGAACTGAATTCATGATATTCAGAATGATCCTAATATACTGATGATCAACAACCCCAGAAATTGGGTTATAAGGGGGCGAACCAAATAAATGAATGATTTCTCAAGCATTTTCAAGTCATGTTTGCTTGTTATCACAGAAAATATTTTTAACACTTCTTCAACAAATTATTCAATGACACAATTTATTTGACTATGCAATTCCATAAAATAGATTTATTTCAAAAACCACTTCATCATTCTGGCAAGCAAATATAAATCTACATTGATACAGTAGTTTATAATGATCACCTAAACCATATTAAGTATGACATGAATTCAGCCCTCTACTTTGCAACTGATCATCAATTGAAGTGACCCTTTTTACATTTATTAAAGATCACGGTTTTCACAGAAGTTTTTAATAACATAAACTGTTTTCAGGTTTGTTTAACATACTACATCAACAAAAAATAATGGCATCCTTATAACATATTTGTAATATAGAATTATGTAATATTTTATTTACAATATCACCTCCTTATCCTCTATGTACATATTACATCAGTAATTGTTTGAAAGCGGGTATAAAAATTCGAAAACAGAAATCAATGATATTTTCGAATTATGAAGTAGCAAAACAATAGTCAAATGTTTACAGGTCTCTATGCATGTTCATCACTAACTCGTTTACATGTAAAAATGATTCTCAAGATTATGTTGCCCACTAGTTACCTATACAAGGAATTATTTTATATTTATTCAATGAAAACCAAGCATATTATTATCATAAACTGTAAAATAGCACTGAACTACATAAAATTGACGTTTCCATCAAGACAGAGCCATGAAAATTCGGGGTCATCAGCTTTACTTTCAAGAAATTGAGAACATCCCAGTTCAATGTTCCAAATGAGAGTTCAGTAGCTCATGTACTAGCAAGAGATATTTTTCAGCTTTAAAATCGTTTATAACTATTCAAAACATAAATCATACAGATCGCCGAGATCAGATTTTGTACTTTTTCAGATAGGAATTTGCACTAATACTGAAATTCAACTCAGAACCAGAACTACAAATCATAATTGATACCGTTTAGACTAAGCATTCAGAACCATGAATCATTATCGGCATCATTTAAACCATTATGAAGAGCTCGAATGAAATCATTCCTTAATAGTCCAATTTCTACAATGAATGCAAGAGGACTTTGGGTGCTTGAGTAGCTTAGTGCAATTATTTCTTATGGAATAATATTTTGGGGATCATCATCCAGCTCACCTTCCAAAAGAAAATTCTAAGATATCCTGAAGCTAAAAACCAGTACAACTTGTAAACTATACTTTGTTGGACACATCTTGACTGTACTTCCTGGCTATGTGTTTTAAAATATATCCCGACCTTTTTTCACGAAATAGTAGCAATATTCTATAACATGACATGAATCACTAGTCCTGAAATTGTATTGAATCACCATAAACTCAACTATTTCGGGCTAATAGCCACGGCCACTAAACAGACATTGGGCAACACTGTAGTGAGAAAAAAAGCCGATGGGTGTTCCGAGAGTAATATTTCAAGCATGAAACACACCAATATTTGTTAAGTTATAATAATGTTTTTTTATTTGAAAAAAAGTGTCACAATGACTACAATACTGACAAATAAGCTAACTTAAATCTGAATCTAGTCAATGAATAAGTGGTGTTTCAAGTAGTGCCGTCTTTATTACTTTAGCAAACACCTTGTACATGGGCCCCACGTTGGGCGCCATGTACACGATTCTAGTTTTTTTGTTCTACAAATTGTTTTGGATACAAAAATGTTTGCGGAAGTAATAAATACGGCACTACTCATTTATTATCTCACAAGATAGATTTAATAGTTATCTTATTTGTCACTCCTACAGTAGTTTGCGACACATTTGTTCTATGTCAAATAACATAATTACAACCTAACAAATCTTAGTGTGTGGGAACCTTTACTCTATCAGAGAACATCCTATTTTCCAAGCCAATAATAAAACACTATTGTGATAGCTAGAGAGCACAAATCATTAATGTATCATTTGTGAGTAGGTACGTATTTTTGAAAATCCATAACATTTTTATTGTGATTGTGAATGTCATTGATTTAGAAACCGACATTCTCATTTTTGCTTTGTATACAGCTCAGGCAGTATGCCTGTGGATGATTTTGATACTTCAATTAGAATTTGTGTATGCTAAGGTAACCATTCATTTGGTGTGGCAATACTGCCATTCTAGGGTATCTATCACTTGAATGTTATATATTCCCATTATAGCCGAGGATATTGTTTTGCGGAAGATTTCCTTAAACTAACATTTTTTTTCATTTTCAGACTGTGTAAGGTTAAAAATCCCAAAAAGCTTCAACAATATCTATAAGTACAATGTTTTCAAAACCTACCTTGTTGACATCTAATAGATATGGACATTTTCTCATAGAATGCTTAGTACTTTTCTGTGAAAATCACTTTGTTGACTTCCCAATTGAAAGGTACCATAGACAAAATAAATATTTTCAGGAATATAGTAGGTACGAAAATTTTAAACTTATAATTATTATTTATACATGTAATAATTTTCCTGAAAAATATTATGCAACCTTTGCCTTTGAACATTTCCTGTATCTCTAGAGAGAGATTCAAAGTTTGCCATGAATGTGATATTTGATTATTCTTCAAAAGTTATCACCCTGCATTTTCACAGTTCTGTGCTATTATCAACACTTTCTACAGAATCTTTGAGCTTGGTTGACACTGAATTTGTGCTGATTGACTCAAATTTGAATGAATAAAAATAAAAAATATCTTTTTTTTTAAATGAGTTGAAAATCTTTGTGTGAATGAGTAACCAAGATTCATGATTTCAGATCTCAAATCATGTTCAAAATACAAAACTTCATTAGCCTACATTTATCCTCCAAACAATTCACACAAGGGCTTTCAAAAAATGACCACACATATCGACTCCTAAATATCGCACCAAACTATTGCTTTCTTCGACCTATCGACACTAGCGAGATACTTTCCGAAAGGGTACCATGAGGTCGCCGTTACCGCAGATCCATGTTCCTTAAGTATTGTTTCAACCTTCGCGCTGGCCATTCCCCAAATATAGACACTACCATCAGCGGACCCGACCGAAATATACTGTCCGTCAGGGCTGAAAGTAGCCCTGGAATAATCACATCCTACTTTGAACCCGTCGCAGCTATATAGAGTCACAACCTGGTTCATTCTCAAGTCGAGAAGTTTCAACGTGTCGTCCCTCACGCAACATACAAGATATTTGGAGTCTCTGGTCAGGTCTAAGGACGTGACTTTCCCGTTTAGGATAACGTTGTTTGTGCTGGTTTCGGAACGGTTATCCCAAAATCGGATGCTCTTATCGAAGTGCCCACTTATGATTATGGAACCAGAAGCGTCCACAGTCACCAAGTCGTTGCAACTGGAGCCCGCAAACTTGGTTTCTATGCACGCTCTGCTTCTGAGGTCCCAAATTTTCAGCGTACGATCGTGACCTCCGGTCACGACTTTCGACGCTTCTCCCAGGAACTTAGCTGCCATTACCTTACCCGAATGCCCTGTTAGCGTATGCCGTAGTCTCTGATCAGAAACGGTCCACACCCTAGTGGCGTAATCGTTGGAAGCCCCCAAGATCAGGGAGCCAGAGGAGTCGAAATCAATTGCCATGACACCCGCGTTGCTTCCTGTCAGGACTCCCTTTTTCTCACAAACTCCTTTGGACACTTGCCAAAGTTTTATTTTCCTATCAGCCCCTCCCGTAGCTAGTAGGTTTTCCAGAGGGCTCCACTTAACAGCGCTAACCTCTCCGTCGTGGGCATCCACCCTAGAGTTGATTTTTGTCGGTAACGTCAAAGTGCACACTGGACCATATCCTTCAGTCAGCTCTTCCGGAGAGTTTTCCCGGGCTTCCCTGCAAGCATCCTCGATGTCTTTCTGCACTTTGGCGAATCTTTTTTTGAGGAAGTTGTCGTTCTCTTCGTTCATTTTGTCGGCATCTTTCGCTTTGTACTTGATGAGTCTCTCGATCATCTGGCCGTTTTCGTCCTGCAATTTGCGAATTTTATCTTCCAGGGAGGAAAACAGCATCTGCAGCGCTTGGTGTTCGTCTCGGAGGGTATCGTTTAGATAGTGTAACTCGGTGTTGGATTTTTGCACCATCGATATTTCTGCCTGTAGACGGGTGATTTTATTTGCACTATCAGCCAGCTCCATATCCTTGGAAGTGATGAGTTTGTCTTTTTCTTGTACAGCAGCATTTAGATCGATGATTTGCTGGGAGTTTTCGCCCTTCCGCCTATGTAATTCGGTGAGCTCTTCAGCTTGACTTAACAATTTTTGTTCTAGTTGTTGTATTCGCTCTTGATATCGAACCTCGTTATAATTGGAACTACTGGAGCCTGAGCCACCTTCCGTCTTCAACTTCTCTATCTGAATAGAAAGGTGCAAATTTTCCGTATAGAGCGTATTGAGGTTTTCGAATATTTTACCATGTTGGAGAATCAACTCCTGGAAAATGTCGGTCTCTCGACGGTTTCTTTTTTGTAACTGAGTTAGTATGGAGCCTCTCCAATTATCACAGTCATGATGTGCAGCCATTGTAAGTCAGCTATTAGCGAGTATTATAATTATTAAACACTTCCTAGCTCCGCAATTTGACACTTCTTATAACGAGTTGTCCAATTGAGGCATAATTTGATCTAGAACAAATTAAAATGAGTTAGCCACTGAATCTCTTTCAGATTTTCACAAAACAGTAACACAAACTTTTTGAAATGTCACAATCACTATCACTGAAAACAGCACTTAAAATCAGTTCCATCAACCGATAAAGAATCAAATTATTTCCCTATAATTTTTAATTTACTTAATTACATGACAATTTCTCAGAAAATGATATTCTCCGTTTGAGTTCATATATATTGGTTTTTTATTTAAAAAACAGATGCACAGTAAAACCCAGGCTACTACTTTCATCATGACAAATTTCGTTTTGAATGGGTGACTGACATATACAACGGTTTAATTTTCGATCATGCTTGGGATCGCACGTTAACATGTAAGGCCCCCGTCTTCCCATGCTCGCTCAAGTATCTCTAAAACTTCTTAGGGTTGATCGTAAGTATGCAGTTAGTTGGCGGAAATAATACATTTTGAAAGAATGAACAAATTATGTTTTGTATCTTTTTGAAATTTACATCTTTTCAAATTAATATACAGTGTTCCTAACTCGATGGCCTACTAGATGTAACTAGAAAACGGGACATAGTATAAGTATAGGACATATATCGAGAATTTAGTTACTTGGGTAGTTAATTCTCTACGGATATAAAATATTTCCAGTGATGCGGCGTTGCCGCTTATTTTGAAAAGCAGTAACTTTGATATTTTAAATGAGACACCTTGTATATTATTGCATTTTCGCTTCACCACTGCTTTCCAATTATTTTATATTACTTCCCTTTACTTTTATCAGCAGTTTTCGATGAATTCATTGGTTTCCTTATTTTTTGTGCAAAACATAGCTTCCGATAAATGTTTATTAGTGCGGTATTTGAATTCGTACGAAGCTGAAATTTTGGGTGTGATTTACCATTATCCTGCGTATTAGTTATGTCTAAAAGAATTCGTTCTTCATTATACAGGATCGTTCAAAATTTGTGACCGTTAAAAAATAATTTAAAATATATTTTTTGCAAACAGAACATACTGTGTATTATCGAATATACCAAAAGACAATTAAATGAAGTATCCTATTCCTATACCTAAACAGTCAGGTTTCCGAAATGAAAGCGAGTTTCTATGAAAATTGCTTTTTACTATTATTGTGTCAATCGATTTTTCTCTTCTGGCCCTGTGAAGATTTTAGCGAATTTATTCCAGCCTTTACCTGCTCACTGTATTTGTAGTGAAGAGTAATATATTTATTACCAATATATTCATGAAAATGAGCTTTTGATTCAAACTACTAGGTAGCGCTTACATCATGTATCCTATTTCGTTCGTAGTTTGCCAAATAAGCTTTTGAGTTCTACTACCTACTACTAGTTGGCGATAAAGTAATGTGAACATTTCTTCGCGTTGCGGCCAAATTTCATTTCAGTGGTCGCGGATACATGTTGAAAATATAGAAAGATAGATGTGTTATTTGGTATGATATTAGAAGTATGAACATATTTCATTCAATTAACGATGTGATTCAATTTAGGAATAATGCACATGATTTGTTAGTTCGATTTTTTAGATTTCGAAGGAAAAAAAAACAGGCAAATCAGAGAAATATGTCCTGCAGCTAGTCCCAAGAATTAGAGTACATGATGTTAGCGTTATCTAGTAGGTAGTGGAACTACAAAAGCTCATTCGGGAAACTCAAACAGCCTTCGTCTAATTATTTTCGACATAGTTGCCGCATCGCGAAGAAACAGGTTACATGATGCTAGCGCCATCTACTAGTTTAACTCAAAAGCTCATTTTTATAAATGTATTGGTAACAAATAATAAGTATATTACGTTTCACTGCTAAAATGTATTGACGATATTTTTATATTTGAAAGAACGATAAAATCAAAATGTTTTTATAAAATCATTGAAATAACCTAAAGGAAATAACTGAAGAAAAATATCACCAGCTTTAGAATGATAAATCACTCTACCAACAAATTTAATAGCTCTTTATGAGACTATGACAGAATTATGCTGAGAAATACTGAGTTTACCTATTATGAAGCGCCAACCAACAAATAGTGTAATAAAAACTATTTTCTTTAAAACTGTTATGTTTGTTGGTCCGTTTATTAGATCAGTGAAAATTATTCACTATATTTTTCATGCATACCTCTACAGTGATTGAGTAAGTATACAGGGAATATATTGATGAGTTACCGCGATCCATAAATAAAGAACTAAAAGTAGGGGATTCTGAACATTAACTTCGAGGTTATAATGGTCAGATGACAACATCAGGGGCAAACATAGAGAGAGGATTTTATATATGGTCGGATCCAAAACCAGGGAAGGAACTGGTGCTGGAATATACAGTGAGGGGAGAAACTCCCAAATAAGCGTATCACTTCTCACTAGGAACACAAATGAGCGTCTCACTAGGAACAAACACCTCCGTATTCCAGGCAGAGATTTACGCTATCTTGCAATTCGCAAGAGAAATCAACATGAGGGAAATGCGTAATGCAAGAATCAAAATATGCTCAGGCAGCCAGGCGTCACTGAAGGCTCTTATGAACCCGAAGGTGACATCAAGACTGGTATGGGAATGCCGAGAAGAACTGTGTCCTCTCAGAACACAACAAAACAACTTTGATGTGGGTTCCAGGACACTGTGGCATCGAAGGCAATGAAAAAGCTGATAAACTAGCCAGAAACGGTTCATCAACTCCATATATTGGCCCAGAACCCGGAGTTTTTCGTACAAATTTCAAAATGTAGATGTTGCCCACTCCGTGGTGATTGCGAATTAGGTATGATACATGGGTTAGAATCGAAACGTGAGGTGAATTCAAAAATTAGGTGAAATACAGGGTGAGCTATCAAAAATAACAAAGATGACGTCACTTCCGGTGATACCGGAAACGTCACAATAACAAAACTATGTTAGTTGAATTCTTCATCCGTTCTTCACCCATCCTACCAATTTTCAGAATCACCATACTTGTAGTTCTCTATATATAGATCGGGTAAACTCCTCAAAATATACCCTTTATAATTTGAAGTATACTACTTGCTCAGGGTCACTTTTCTGACTTTCAGTTCAAGTATTACATCACATTAGGTTTAAAAATTAACATTTGCAATAAAAATTCCATGACATGCAAATGAATGCACATATATAGACCAAAAGCCAGCAACTTATCTCAAGTTGTCATTTCATAAGTCGTGAAATGTTTGGTACTGAATCTCATATACCTGTTGAACAATAAAGGTCGACTGGTAGCCCCCAGCAGCCGGCTTGTTCTCAAAGAGATTATTAAAAGGGCAAGAAAGAGAATTTGATTCATTAAAAATAGCAGGTAAATTTTTCGAGGAGTTGTCTCTATGTTTTCACATTTCAATTACGCACGATGTAAACAATGATCAAATGCATTCGCCGCATGTCCACCTCATGATCACCAATTCTCGCAATGCTATTGGTCGTTAGAACGTCAACCTGACCAGACAGTCCAGACGTTGCAGAGTTGTATTTAGGTGGGTTGCATTACAATTATTAAAACTGCGTTTTGTAGTTGCCGTAGTGATTTCTTTTGTGTTTTCAATCACATTATTGATTATTAACTTCTAATATTTGTTTAGTGGAAAGTTTTGTGTTGGTTTCGGGTGACGTTAAACATTCGTTGGTTTCATTTCATAACGTATCTACGTGTTGTAAGCATAATACGCATCTGTTCTAGTTTGGCGTTCACGTGCTTTTGTTGACATCGTCCGTATTTGCAATGTGAATACACTATAGTAGTCTAGTGGGACCATGTGCATGTGAAGCAAGAGATAACTGGTTCGATACCCGCCAAGGGTTTCTTTTTTATGAGGATACTTTTCATAATATTTTTTTAATCATAAAAACCAAAGATGAAGAGTGTATTTCAAGTTGTCATTTCAAATGTTCAAGCATAACCATTTTAGTTTAGAAATAATTCCGAGTAATTTTTTGTGAGATAAAAGTAGAAAAGTGATACACTTGTTGGGTCTAGTCAGCTTGAAAACCATCCTATATCTAAATGTTGATTTAGTTCCTTAATCAATCGTCTTCATTAGATACCTACAAACAAATATGATTTAATAATAGGTAGTTTCAACCATAAAAGTTTACTGGGAAAAATGCACGATTTGGTAGTACAAATCTTCATATTTACCTAGAAAAAAAACTGTCTCTTGCTTTATGACCGCCACTAGACCCCACTAGACCACTAGAAAATAATACTAGAAAAATTTACATGCCGTATTTGAATCAATGAAATTTTATTTCTTACCCTCTTAATAGTTTGTTTGAGTATACTTATTCTGGCTACTGGGGTACAGAGTTACAAAATATCTGATTTTTTCGATTAAATCGTTTTTTTTTTATTTATACCGATCTTTTCCTAAAATATGGAAATCATGAACTTTATTTTAATTTTTTTTCTCTATTCGCCCGAAAATATTTGCTGTCTAGATTTACAGTAAGAAAATCTTCTCGACGACATACAAAAAAACTTGAAAATTTTCGGCAGGGTGCCGCGGCAAGACAATTTGTTCACCTTTATAATGTTGTCGCGAGACTGATCATTTGTTACCTTATAGTCTGCTCAAACGTTCATAGGTAAATTGTGTGTTGCACGTTCCTAACCTTTCTTGTTAAATCGTAGTGTAGTGTATTTTCAAAAGATAGCTGAAATGTCTCAAAGTGGTGGTAGGAAAAAATACCCTATGTGGCAACATTTTATTGAGATTTACGATTCAGAAAAACTCAAAGTCATCCATACCACTCCACTTCGAGATAAAATGGACTTCTACCACAGGTTAATTTTATTGAGAAATCGACAAAATCAGACGGAAAAAATTTGAATTACAAGGAATTGTTGAACGGATGAAAAGACACTGGGAGGTATGTCAGAAAACGGAAGCAGTTCAAGCAGTTATATTAGATACTGACAATAGTGATAGTACTGATTTTGCCAGTACCAGTACTGCTAGTACTTGTTCAGGATCAGGTTTTAAATAAACCATCTTCCTGATGGAGGCTGCCAGACTTGACATTTATTGTTCAACTGGTATATAAGATTTACGGCCGTTTTAACGATTTTTTTTTTCTTTGATGTTCTGGCATCGACTGCTATGGTCATTAGCCACGTGTTCTGGATAGGCCTTGTTACTAATTCCATGCGCCACCTTAGGAGCAGCACTGTTATTTGGAACGCAACAGTGAATCGTGCAGGACTCACCCCAGTCCAGCCACGAAATTTAAATAATTTAATCGGTCAAATTAAATTAAAAAATCCCAGCCGCAACTGGGGCTCGAACTCCGGACCTTTCGACCCAAAGTCGGACGCTCTAACCACTGCGCCACGCCCCGACATTTCACGAATTTTAGTTCAATTCTTGTTAAAATTAAATCCACAATTAAATCAAAACATCTTTGCAACACATGGTTTGATCTATAGTTGACATGTTGATTTATTATTTGTTAATACTTAATCCCTAATTAGTTAAGCCGAATTATAATTATGATTCGGCGTAACTAATTAGGGATTAACTATAAAGTAATAATTAAATCAACATGATGGCCACAGATCAAAGATGAGGTACAAAGATATTTTTATTTAACTGTGGATTTAAAACTAGATTTTAACTAAAATTCGTGCAAACGGCCGTCAGAGGCATAAGCGAGAAAATCGTCACCTGAAATCTATCACCATCTCCCAGTCTAAATGTAGTGAACTGAAGACTAACTGAAATGGCATTTCTTCCTTTTTGAATAATTTTCATAAGTAGTTCAATCCCAAATGGGGTGGTTTTCAGGAATTGAGAACATTTAATTTTCTACTTGAGCACCACTTGAAAGTAGGGGTTCATTTTACCAAAGTACAGAATTTTACCCTACTAAATATTACTTGTAAAAAATGTTTCAACAATTGCCTACAAACCTTGTGAATGATAATGAGGTATGATACAAAAAGGTGTTGATAAAACATGTCTTTTGCTAGAAAATTTTTGTATTTTTTGTTTGGATAAAACAAACAAAACAAAAACCAGACCATACTCAAATTATTTCATCTCATTAAAAATGGCAGATATAAGGATAATAAGTAACTACCATTGATTTCTCCTTTCATAATGAACATGGGAAAGATACCTGATAGAAAATGAACTTTGGAAATTATTGAGATCACATAAGTATTTTCTGATAAAACAGACATTTATGGTATGTTTTTAAACACTTATTTCAGCTCTTTTTAAACAACACTCTAACTAACCTGTTAATGTTAGGAATTCCCCAAGAATGTTCTGTTATATAAGTTGCTAAATGGTTTTTGAAATTGCAATAATGAATGCTTGTAATGCATTACCAAATAGTAAATATAATAAAAACTAAAAATGCATAATTACATTTTTAAGAGGGCATTTAAACACCAACCAATCATTGTAACCTGAGGAACTGATATTCCGTGATTGTATAATTTGAAAAACTTTATATTACTGGTTTTGTATTCAGAATCAAATGAAAGCAAGTGCAATTTGTTTACCTGTGAAAAGCTGCATAGTGTCGTAAATACGTGTGTTTCGTGCAATTGATACAACTCGCTAAACATATCCATGCAAGGCACATGCGACACTCTACAGAATTGAAATATTTACGAATAACTCCTTCAAGGGAGCTGCCTCTTCTGTATTCATCTATGAATGGGTCGAATCCTCTCACAAACACCCTGAAAAATATGATTTGTTTTAGATTCGTTCAAAATAAGTAGAAGCTCAATAAAAATGAAAACACAAATAAAGAACCACATAATATAGGTTACAGGTATTGGTGGAAATAGAATGTTTATGACACTTAACATTGATGAACTCAAAAATAAAAATAGTGATTTGTCAATTAACAAAGGAATGAATTAAATTTGGAAATAGTGCTATAATCTACAACTCACCTACACAGAATTTATTAATAATCACTTTCCTTGACAATTTTTTATTAATTTGATAAATGTAAAATTTCTCAATGTTATTAGCTTCACATTCCACACCTGTCAGTGTCGAAGTCATTAATGTCAATGTTTTACATGTCATGTCATTAACGTCAACGTCTTGTCACAGAACACCTAAATGTGGTACGTGCTCCTGCACAGTTTCTGTGGCTCAAGTGTCAGATGTCGGTATAGTTCGGTAGTCCCCCGACTATTTTTTATCTAATTTTCAACCTGTGTATGGCTGAGTCAAGTCTCCGGTCTGACCAATATGATTAGACCAGCGCGGTCATTTGGTTGACTTGACGACCTAATTAGAACTGTATGTATGTGGCCAATATTTTCAATAATCTGATCGGTCCGACTCATCGTCATACTTCATACTGAACGCGCGTGCCTTGTACGACCGGTGACTTGACACAGCCTATGCTTCAATCATTGTTTAAATAGAAGTAAGATAGTCAGTCAACCTTATGGGATCAATATTGGATTCAAATGGAGCAGATATGAAGATGGTGTCATTGCTCTGGCATCCATGTCATGTCGAAACTTCAGTGATCTGGCCTCCAAGTTTTATCGTTACATGAATGAAACAATGGTGCAGTATCAAAATCAGGATTCTCTGAAGGACCCTGCATTAAACTGACTTCAAATATTGATGTTTTATAACCAATCTCGCTAGAGTACACTCGCGTTTGGATCCAATATCGATTCCACAGTAACGTTAATATCTCTGGATTCCACATCGCAGGCATTGACTAACTATCTTAAGGTGGGGTTTCCTAGCGACGTCCAGCGTTCGCGGCCCGCCGCGACGTCTGGCCGTTAATGACATATACAACGAATTTTCAATGCAACTGTTTTGTTCGAAGCGGCGCGATTCATCGTCTCAGCGGCCGGCCGTCGGCGGCCTCGTCCCGACTGCTCAAATACATGTCGAGACGCGAACGTCGACACCAGCAGTAACATTATTTCGATGTGAAATGAGCGTGGTGGATATTACTACAACGTGTCACAGAAATGTACCAATACAGTCGACGAAATTTCGATTAATCAAGTATGTGAATATCCCTGCCTTCATGACCATTCACTCAAAGACTTCAAAGATTGTCTAATTCGGGAAAATGTGTGGAACGAAATTTGCACAGTTTTATCCAAGGGCTGCGAGTATTAAATGAAAAATTCTTTGTTTTTTTAATTGGTTCAGAAAAGATCATTAATAGAATTGAGTTTTGTGAATAGTAGGTAGCCATGAAGTAAATTAGTTTCTTTGTGTTTCCCCCAATATTTTTATCGATAAGTTAGATAATTGTCAGTTTATTCAGATAATTATTGTCAGTTCAGTATAGTCGTCATCATTCTCTTCTCTCAGTAAGTCTCGTTCATGCCCTCGCGAATTTTACAATTTTTTCGCGAATAAAATGGCTAAGGACATGGTTCTGCATCAACGATTGGTCCAGCATAACTAGCAGCCATTTTATTCGCAGTAAAATTGCGAAATTGGCGAAGGTATACAATAATGTTACATTAATGCTGTTAGAACATTCCCATTCATTATGACATCAAGCAACTTTCACTTTTTAACTGCAGTCAACCAGAACATAAAACGCACTGGGGGTACAATTTCATTACAAAAACGCGGACGCCAGACGCGTCAAGCAAATTCAACAATCGTCGCGACCAGTCGTTACTGCTGAACGTCGATGCGGTCCGCGAACGCTAGTCGTCGCTAGGAAATCCCACCTTTACATCTATTTAAACAATGCTATAGAGGGAGGAGTGAACAAAGCGAAGTGGCATCCAAAGTAGGGCAAATTTTTCCTATGCAAATACGCTAGGATTGGCTGTGACATTGGTTTGTTTCGTTTACAACCGAAATAACCTTGATAATTTTCTTGTTTCAACAGTGGCGGTTCGATCGTTAAGTTGTTTTCGAAAAAATGTCTATGCCGAAGGCACGGAGTGAGTTTAACACGGTTAAAAGTTAGCAGGGACAGCTCAAAGTTACCAGTAGTGAGGAGAATTTTGGATTTATGAAATATGTATGCAGCTATTGTATTCAAATTCTAGCATTTCAAAATAAATTTTTGTGTTATTACCCCTATTCAAAAGTAACCACCGCTGGCATTGTTATAAGCTAGTGGGCTGGTGTTCCCCAAGTGTTCCCTAGTTGCGTAGGAAAACTCTGTCAAGTTTGCATTATTATAGAGCCAAACAAAGCTTTAACATTTGAAGTAGATATGCTCGATCTGGTATGATATAAAATTTAAAAACTCTCCTTGGGTAGTGGAACACAGTAACCGAAGAAATAAACTGATGGTCTAATGGAATATACACTGAAATATACAAGGTATATTTCAGTGTGGGGGGACACCTATATTGTCAGGGGTGCAATTACGAACACTCGATCCGTAGTATATTTGACATATGTCAGATTTTAGCAATTATGAAAACCAATACAATTCAAAATATATAGCACCTTGAGTCGATATCAAAGGTTTATATGGTAGATATAATTCCATTCAATCTCTATTCAAAGAAATTTCATAATTTCGATTTCGTTTCGAATCGAGAACATCCATCGTTCTAACCTACGTATCGTGACAGCTTTCTTATCGAGTGTTCATAATCCCACCCCAGAACGAACTATATATCAAATGATGAAACTGACAAACTTCACTCCATCAGCTAGCTACTTGATCAGAAAATGAAATGAACAGATATCCATACTTATCCCAACTGCAAAATGTAAAACTTCACAACATCAAACAGTATTTCGTCAGACTGGACGGCGGCAGAATGAAAAATATCGACTGTACTTTCCTGGATTGTTATTTCGACAAATATGTAAATGATCAGAATGAGCTTTTCAATGAAACTTATTGTGTAAGAAGTGAATTTCAACAGAAATAAAGTAAATCTTCAAATTCAATGGAAGGTAAATCGGTTGACAACCGTTTCAAGTATTTATGATTATAGTGTCTAGATTTGGAGGTTTATACCTGTCCCCACTATCACGCGCAGTTATGTAGTAAACTTATTATCGCAAGGATATAATGTGCTCTAGCATCACCTCTTTAATTTTGATATATAGAGTGATAACGGGACAACATCAGACAAGTTCTGATTGGTATTCTGTCATGTGGGAAGTTTACAATGGCATGGGAGCTGCACGCAAATTGATTTGAAAATACGTAAATCCTTAATAAACCGAACCCAACCTGAATAAGCTCAACCAAACGTCAATATAGAGAAAAATAGCCATTTCGGTGATAATTTCATTTCTGGGTGCACAACTGGCAGGGGAGGTAAACAGTTTTACTTCTCAATTACCCATTAACCATTAACAAAAAGAAAAAAATAACCTGTCCTTGGACAATTTATTTTTTGTTTTCTTTAGGTTAATGCGAAAGTGAGAATGTGTACCTCAAGAGTCAAGAGCTGTCACTGTCAGTTTTTTGGAATTCCCATATATTCCGTCGGAACTGGGTAATAATAATTATAGTTTCGAACCGATAGCAAATAAATAACTAGAAGAAGGATGTCAGTTGCTTAACCTCAATTTCCTTGATCACAAGAAAAGACTGGTTCCTTGGTTGTGATTGTTGTGATTTTTATTCATGACTAAATTATTCACTGAATACGAGTGAATATACTCTATACGTACTTTCCTTTTATTCTAATTCTGAAAATGGGAAAACTTCAATTACAAATAAGAGCAACGCTGGAAGGAATTGAAGAGTTGTATACTAACTTTCCAGACTACAACTTTTTGTTGAAGATTAAATGCAGCAGTTGCGGGGAAATTTCGGATAAATGGCACGATTTGTGTGAATCTCAAAAATATCCCGGAAAAACTGGAAAATCGGAAAACAATTACATTGCAAAATGTAAATTATGCGGCCGAGAAAATTGCCTTGATATCATTCCTGCTAGTAATGGTGTATATTCAGTAATTCATAACTTGGTATTTCAAATAATTAGTTGATTTTAAGGTAAATATACCAATGATGACCAAGGAAAATTCGTTTCTATTGTGACCTTCGAATGTCGTGGCTTTGAACCTACCGAGTTTTCTCCTGGTATTGGATGGATTGCCAAAGTTGAGGAAAGTGGAAAAATATTCGACAATATTGATTTATCTGAGAAAGAATGGGTTGAATATGATGAGAAGAGTCAGCAGTCTGTTGGTGTTTACGAATTTGAGTCTAAGTTTGTACCAGTAAAATGAATAATTAAATATAAGTAATAAAAATATTGATAAGTACAAAATTGCTTCTTATATTGAGAGGACCCTCCTTAAAAAGTGAACAGAGTTTCATAGTTCATTCTATGTATATATTTATATAAGATCCGATTTATTGAAATCTCTTTCAGTAAGAGATTATATTCCACTTTGCATAATCTTGAAAGTGCCCTTATAGGCCAAGCTGTAGTTGAAAATAAGAGGCTCTTTTTACACAAAATAAAAGTCGCAAACGGCCTATACTACTTTTTATAAACTACTCAACACTAATTTCGTCGCACCCCAAAATTTTGACCATATTAAAATCTGAATAACTTTTTTCTGCATTGAACAATTTGAATTCTGTAAACACTGTTCGCTAGCCCAGTCCTTCAGCTATAATCTCGTGCGATCTACGTACTCGTCGTAAACGAAATCTGTCCCTTCTGGTCGTAACACCACTCCTTTCGGGAGAGGCTTCGCAATACGTCTTGGGTAGAGATACAGGAGAGTATATGCTCGTTGAGTTCAGCTAGTTCCGATAAGCAGAAAGGCCGTATTTTTCGGATACGTAGGAACTTCAACAAACGGTTTCCTGTGCCTGATTTCAAACGAGACAATCTCCACTCTGTGAAAGCTCATTTGTGGATAACTGTATGACGCGGCACTATATTGACTGGGATAGAGGGTGTCCAAGGTGCTCGAAACTTTTACCGAACGGGCTTTATTCGGTTGACTCGACTCGTAATTCAATTTTCCACCTTAGCAACTTGTTCGATTCTAGTACACAAACTAAATTCCAAAAAGTTGTATCGGCCAGGCCCATTTGGAATCAGTAATTTAAATGTAACGTTCTGGTACCTGAATTAAAACGCAGTAACCCTTTCCGGCTTTAAAACCTAACCTTCTGGGATAGATAACGTGGTACTTTGATAATCACGTAGGTGGTTGTAGAATTGCGGTCTCTAAATAAATAAACTAATCGCGGTTCGGGAATTTCAAACCACCCATTCATATACAATATAACTTAAGCTTTTACTTTCGGAACTTCAATAAAAAACTTTCAATTTCAAATAATGTTCGCGATCTGGACTGTTTTTGCCGGCACCAAAAGAGGCCGATTTTCATGTGCTTCCACTATTTATACCATCGGTTGGCCTTCTTAGTAAAACACATGAAAAACGGCGGCCATCGTAGCAGACGACACAAAAACTATTCAATTTCAGCAAAAAATATTACTTATCATAAAAAGTTAACTGTGACCCAAACTTTATGTATAAGTAGATATTTTAGGCACAAGAAGCCAAGACGAGAAAAAAGTGGTCGGTATCCAAAATAAAGAAATATGGATGGAATCATCTATTTTCTGACTTGAAAAATTGCTTTCTGTTTACAATCAATTTTGAAACTACAGTAAAATGGTTCAGAAAGGCGTATGAATCATTTCCTTGAAACTGTTTAGGACTTAAAAATTAGTCTCAGTCTTCGTTACAATATATTCCAATAGAGGTGGTGATAGTGATGATCCGTCTCATTTTTAGCCAATAACACTTCTGTTTCAGCAAAAATTATAGAATTAAAACTAACAAAAATATAGGAAATCCAAAGTTTCTTTAGATAAAAATATGGAAGGGTTTTTTTTGGGTAATCAACACCAACAATTAGTTACTTTATGACAAATTTTGAATCTCTCTATGATATTTTTTAAATATAACATTCTGAATTGCCTAATAATGAATACTTGGGGCAAATGAGTCAGTCTTTTTGAGCATGAGCTCCAGGCCTATGATCTCTTTATTTAGGAATAAAGGATATTTTGTACTCATTATCTTTGTTTTTGGATTAAGAATTTAAGAGGAATGAAAAAAGTTATCAGACTTTAGTTCATATCAAGCAATTCTGTTAGTATTTTTCAAAAGTGTGCTTCTAGTTTGAGTTTATTATTATTATAATTTGATACGCTCTCGAGTAGGTCTTTGTGAGGGGTTCTGAACAAGAAAAACAAAGTAACAACTTCACATAATTTAATTAATAATAAAAATGACCTGTGGTAATATTACAATATTTCTCCATTTGAACATACTTGCTATGGAACTGGATGTAGTAAATTTAAACAAAGACTATATACAGGGTGAAGAGACTGCTTATAAAAAAATGCTGAATTATTCACCTAAGTAGGTATATATTGAATTATTCATCATATCGATTTAACTAGGTTTTGGTGAATAATTTGTTAACAACTCTGAATCGTCAGAAGGCCTCAATTCTGAATCATCTGAAGGCCTCAATTCTGAATCATCAGAAAGCCTCAATTCTGAATCATCAGTAGGCCTAAATTCTGAATCATCGGATGGCCTCAGTTCTGCATCACTGTCCTGGCGTAATTCTGGATTTTCACCCGGCCTATGCTCCATATCATCAAGCCTCAACTCAGAATTACCAGCTGGCCTGTCATTATCCTCATCCTGATGAAACTCGATGTTTTTTAACTTCAAATTCTCGGTGGTAACATCTATATCATCACTTTCGTATTCCATGTCAGTGTGATAAATGTATTTCACTCTGTAGTCTATTTTGTTCTTGACATTGTTTTCCTTTTCACTGCTTCCACTGTCGAATCTATCAATTATCAAATCATCTCTGTAAACTTGACGTTTCCTCCTTCCTCTGTGAGCCGTTTTAATGTGGTATTCTCGCAATAATTTGCTTAGAAAAGCTCTGTCACAGTATTTACATGGAACCGAGTAAACAAGATGTTGGTCAAGATGGCTTTGCAATTCATTTCGATTTGCCAATTCGCATCCACAGACTAGACAGAAAAACGAAGATACATCGTGAATTTTCAAATGCAGCTTCAAGTGTTGCCTGGAAATAAACGAAAGTTTCAATGTTTACTCAGTACAAGCCACTGGAAATGATGAATAATGTATATTTTGAAATATCTTTGCTCAAACACAAAACGATACAAACTTTGTTTAACAGCATTTTGAAAATTGATCTGTCCTATACTGATACAATTTTATGAATGTATATTGCTGTATCTGTTTTTATGGTTGTTCAATCCAATACAGAGATTTTTATTAGTTTAAGAGTTGACTTTACCAGAAGTACAGCTTAAGAATGAGAAAGAATTCGGACGATAAAGAGGGCAGTATTATTGTACATTCAGTAATGAAACTTCACAGTGCACTTCGCGATGCGATAAATACGAGGATGTATTGATATCTAGTTAGCCTAGACCAGTTCCCTGCATAAACAAAATATTGCGTTACCATAGCAACGAACAATAACTTATTAGAAGTGTCAGTGTAAAGTTTGACGTCAAAAAAGTAAACCAGAGTTACGCAATAAATTAAAAGAAAAAATATGTCCACCGAAATTGTGAAAATCGAAAAATTGGAGTATCGAGCAATCATCAAGTACCTGTATTTAAAAGGGTTAAGAGGTATGCAGATTTACGAAGATATGATTAATACCCTTGGTGATCAATGTCCTTCATATGCGACCGTGAAAAATTGGACTGCAAGCTTCAAAAGAGGTAAATTTTCCATTGAAGATGATGACCGATCGGGAAGGCCAGTTTCTGTGTCAGTCCCCGAAAATATCGATGCAGTTCATGACATGATTTTAACAGACCGTCGAATTGGGCTAAAACGGATATCTGAAGCACTGAATATTTCATACGAACGCGTTCATCATATAGTTCACGTCAATTTGGACATTAGAAAAAGTGCTGCAAAATGGATCCCCAAATGTTTGAATGTTGACCAAAAGCGTGCAAGGGTAGTAGCATCGCGTTAGATCTGTGCTCGATTTGAAAACGATGTAGACTTCTTAAACCGAATTGTTACTGTGGATGAGACTTGGGTACATTTCGACGATTCAGAAACGTAGCAACAATCGATGGAATGGCGACACTCCGGTTCTCCAAGACCTAAGAAGTTTCGTGTACAAAAATCTATTGGAAAAGTTCTTGCTTCAGTTTTTTGGGATTGCCATGGAGTAATCACGATTGATTTTTTGGATAAGGGTAGAACAATAACTGGAGATTACTATTCGACATTACTGACCACTCTACGGAAAAAGATTAAAGAGAAAAGACGCGGAAAGCTATCCAAAGGTGTTTTGTTTTTGCAGGACAACGCCCCTTCACACAAATCTCATGTTGCCATGCAAAAATTTCGTGATTTATGGTTTGAATTACTCGTATAATAGAACTCATACTTGTTTCGGACTGCTACCGCTCATCGATTTCACACTCAGAGCTAGATTTGCCAAGCTGTTGACATCAATATTTCTACACTCACCGGCAAAAAAAACTGCTCATTTGATTTTGATGTATTATTTTCAAATTGTATATTGATTTCTCAGTAACGATGCTATCACAGAAATTTTTATTCAGATTTGAATTTGAGCATATACGGGGAGCAAAAATGAGACAAAGTAAACTCCCCGAGATTTGTAACACCCTGTGGAGTGCAACAGCTATAGCAGCTGTTGTCAACTGGAATCAAATTGAACCCTGATCTTTTCTGAACATTTTGTTTTTTTAATCACGACATTATCTCCGTTTTTACTGGAAATCCACGTTTTTGAAGCGAACGACTCGGATGAAGTTGTGAAAACACAACAAATAAACATCTAGCTTATACTAAATCGCGCCGATAGCGCCATCTCTTGACGACATAAAATAGATCGATAAATGTATGGGAATTCACGTTTTTAAATATTTGTAAAGCTTGAAATAAAAAAAATATATTGTGTTCGATCAAAAATAAATAAATTTGAAAACAAAATACAAAATATTGCTGCAATTGATCATAGAAGTGTTCATAATTTCTTTTCATACAATAAAGACGGTGTTCAAATTCCTCGTGCACTTTTTCAAAAGTTTCTCTCCTGCTCGTTCTACATTCAGCAGTTATAATATTTGGTCAAATCACCCTATAAGAAAAATTCAATTGGTCTGAGATCGGGGGATCTTGCAGGCCATTCTATCGGTCCTCTAATTCCTATCCACCTGTCAGGGATTCAACCAATCTCACCAGTTCATTGTAGTGACCAAGTGCAGCTTTTAGTTGGAGTAAAATTCCCGCCCATACATTTATTTTTGTGAATGCTGTCTCATTTAAAACTCTGGGTACATTGGGTTTGGAATTTTCCCCAAAACTAGATCCCTTAAAGGTGGATTATGTAGCAGTTTTTAGTCATAATTGAAAATACTCGTCAATGATTGGTTGAACCGTTTATTCCAACTAATCATTGCCAAACATTCTTGTGACTTGCGACTCATGACTTAAAACTGCTGTACAAATCCACCATAAATTTCTGTAGAAGTCATAGTACGTAAACATGTGTAAATCTCATTGAGTTCACAAGAAATTTGAAATTGTTTTCATTTTTCAATTGACAATGTTTCTGTTCATTAGATTAATTTCTAATAATAATAAATGCAATTTCAGCCCTTTCATTGCATAATTTTCAAATAATAATCTGTGGTTTATAAACATTTTTTCCATTTTTCTAGAATATCTTTTTCTTTATTGGATGTACTGACAATTCCCATACAATTTGTTCAAGTGGAAGTGGATAATTGCAATAATTAGTATCTTAACTTTGCCAATTTCCATTGCTGAAGTGCATATCAACAATGAAAATGCCTAAAATATAATGACTATTAGTAGTTTGCAATTTTCACTCGGGTTTGAAGGCCGCCCTTTTTTGGAATTTCTTCCTAACGTTTCGCTAGCGCGAGTGGCTAGCTTTTTCATCATGAATAATCTCAGATGACTGGAGATTTCAGCTGCAGAGATTGTATTTATTCTGACTTATGTAGTCTTGTGGGTTAATTACCGTATCTGGATTTGGTACATTCTCACTAACCCAAATTGACCCTTTTCTACCTGCCGGCTTAATGTCGTTGATATTCTTTGTTACTTCAGAATTGCTTATTACCATAACTGGGTTAGGCATATTTTCGATAACATTAATTGACACCTTTTTGCCTGATGTCTTAATGTCATAGTTTTCTTTTGTGTTTGTGGATCTCTATTGCCTCACGTAGAGAAAAATAGAATAGAAATAAATGAAACTTGTGCTAATAAGTGCCGTTGTGAAAACTAAGCTTTACTATGTTTGTTGCTCAGAACCCTAGTATTTGAAATATAGATGAATTATTGTGCAAAATAAAGTTTCCTGTTTGGCAGGAAGTATCTTGAATTCTAAACTTCATACAAAGTCTATTTTGATCATTGAGAGATAAATATAAGAACAACGAAATTTTGTGTGCTTTCCGAATATGTTAACAATCGTTTTACCAAGAACAGAGCCATTATTCAGAAATCTCTAACTATAAAAATTAATTCACAAATTATCATCAACTCACAATGTTGTGTATCTCTGTTGGCATTCCTCACAGTAGTATAACGCTAACAATCCATGGTCCATTATTTTATGCAGATTTAAGACATCCAAATCTTTGAAGTACAAAGTACAGTCCTTTTCCCTGCAATAAAATTTACTCTCCTCCATTTGCTCCCGCATGATTTCCTCCTCCTCCTGTGCCCTGCTGACGGATCTCGTCCTTTTTTGGATCAGTCTGCCTTGGTCATCGTATTCGACAATCTGTTTTTTTCTGGCAGGTGACCTCCTACTGGACCGAATGCTACGGGACGAACAGTCGCTCGTTGGTCGACTCACGCTTCCGGAGTCTACAGACGTGGGTCGACTAGCACTCCTAGAGTCTACAGATTTTGGTCTACCCCTTTTCGATCTCGACCAATTGTGACCTTTTTTTTTTCTGCGAGTTTTCGGTTTGTCTGAATTATCGAAGATTTTTTTCACCTCGCTAGTGTTTGAGATGCTGCTTACACGGCCTGAAATGCAAGATATGAATTTATTTGTGAAGTTTCTCGATATTATATAAGCTACCGATCAGTCAATGTTGCAAGAGCTTTCTTCATAATAAAACTTTGTTCATATTCAATTTGTTCACCTATCAGTTTTGAGTTGTTCCCCATGTCAGTATAGAGTGGCATGTTATATACAACAATACAGGTAAAAACATAATAAAAGCTATTTGCCATCAAGTTGGAATAACCTCTGACGGTTAAACATAACGGAAGTGATACAACATAGGGCTAAATGTCAGAGTGGATTTCGAATGAGAAACTACTATTAAATGAAGAAAAGACAAATTGTCTAATATGCAAAACAAATAGGTTGCAGTTAGAACATCCAGAAAGCATTCAGCTAGATGAAGCTGAAATCAACATAGGTGCAGAAACAAAAATTTTAGGAGTAATACTAGAGGTAGCTCTGTCATGAGAAAGTCATACAGAAGAACTCAATAAAAGATTAAACTCAGTCTGCTATACATTGAGGATAATGTCACAGTACCTGAGTGAAGATAGTCTGAGAGTTATTTATTTTTCAAATTTCGAATCTCTTGTTAGATACCGTTCAGTTTTCTATAGTAGTAGCAACTCAGTAGAAATAATATTTATTTGCCAGAAAAGAGCACTGAGAACTATTAAAAAACACATTCATACAATAGTAGAGACAGGTATCATAGAAAAGGATACAAAGGTATAAAATATTCTTGCATTGATATTGAACCCATATACAGTACAATATTACTTAAATATTATATTTTTATGACAAATATTTTATTCTGAATGTGTATATAATCTTTTTTATGTATATGCAATTTTCGAAAAAAATATTATTTTGTGCTCAAACAAATTTTATGACATTCAAAATACCTGCTTTGAGATGTAGATATTGACATTCACAATTTTTTTTTATTCAATCCTGACATTTCATTTTAATATAAAAGTGCAATCTAAACAAAGGTTATAAAGGTAAACAAAATAGAGTAAAGGTGCATTTAGTCAACATCATTTTAAAATTGTACTTAAATATATATAAAAGCGAAAGTTGAATCTGTTATATCAAATTGCGCCATTTATACAACAATATTAAGTTTATGTTTAAAGCCTTCGATGTTACTGTTATATTTGTGATAATGCTTGTGCTAAAGTTGACTAAATCCACCCTAATTAATAATCAAAATGAGGCAAAAGCTTTCTGTAACAATATTATTATCATAGGAAATCAAAGTTCTATTTTTGTTTTTGTTAGTTATAACAATAAATGCACATTTCTTGCCAGCTAATCTAAATAGTGCCATTATAAAAACTAATCATTGTAGTATATACAAAACAGGTATTTTAGATAAGGATTTATTTTTTTTGAGATTAGAAGTGTTCCTTTCAATCATTTTACATTAGAAAAATGCAAAAATAACATGGATACTCCCATTTCATAGGCTTTCCCAAGTGTTGAAACTGATAAGTAGGTATACTGGATTACAAATATTCCAACTTAATTTTATTACTAACTTATACTCCTCCTTCGTTCTTGCTCTGCTATGTCATCTTCTTCATTGCTTCTGTAAGGAACAGAATAGACATGTTTAAGTAGTTTGGATGGAGTAAGGGCTTTGTTTCTTGAATTTTGTATTTCATTCACGTCTTCTTCAATTTTGACGGAAGCAAAAAATTTCCACAACTTGACAACTAGACCAGGTTGAGGTTGTTCACATGGGTTGGTGATTATTGACCATATATTCCTTATAAGCATGGCCATATTGTCCAGAATATTCATGCAAACATTGCAAACTACGCTGTCTGGTGATAGGTGCACAGAGACCTGTGGGCAATTCAAATTATGTTGTGGAGTATGCAAGAAAGCTATTACTGGTAAGATTATGTATTGTTTGAAAACAATGCAAATGTGAATGGCAAATTATAACACAAATTATACCTTATCTCCATAAATTTCAACCAAATCATCTCCCACTGTGTGGTTTATTGTTCCATAATTTTTACTAATGCTGAACAATCTAACGTCCGACTTTCTGCAAACCATGCAAGACATGTTTTACTTTTATGTTCACTTATTTACTATCGGAAAACACGGAATGTTGTAACACTCGTAACCCAAACAAAACAATTATAAACATTCCTCTCGGAGGCTCGGACAAAACCTCCAAAATTTCGGTCAGATGTCACTTTTCGGTTGTCATTTGTCAATAAGATCCTTCCAACTGTCCGGACAGTCTTAGCAGCTGAGGCCATCAATGAGAAAAAAGAAGAGATTTGGATTGTTGTTTTCTATTAAGGCTCGTTCATACTCTTGCGTATATTCGAATTTTTTTTTTGTGATTCGACTCATTCGGATCATGTAATTTTACGGCATTGTGGTAATATCTAACTTCAAATACTGAAAGATTGAATGTTTTGATTCATCAGTCACTGCAATTCCTTCGCGGTATGAAGCCAGATTCATATAATGGCAGTAGCAGTGGCACTGAAGGCAGTGACTCCGCCCCTTTTGACGCTGTTATCCGAATGAGTGACATTGGGATGAAAATTTTCAACTAATTGTTTGTTAAAAGCAGTAGAAAGGAATCATAACAGCAATCTCGATTTCATAATAATTTTAAGGTTAGAAATGCGAACACTGCTAGATTTTACTGCAAAAAGTTTAAATGAATCAAACTTTCAGCAGCGTGACCTTGAATTTTCAGCGTCGTCTAAACATGTTTGCCATTGGCTATCTTATCAATAGAGGGGGGTGACGCCACTGCTACTGCCATTATGTGAATCAGGCTTGAGTCGAATCCACGGTCGAATCGCAAAAAAAACGAATATTCGCAAAGGTATGAACGAGCCTCTATGTTTTCGAATAATATCAAAAATTTCATAAATACTACGTCAAGTATACCTCCTCAAACGTGAAAGCTTTGCTTCGCTCTATAGACCATCTGCGGCACGTGACAAAGTGGGCGTGTCTTCTTTGCTTGGAGGATAACCATCCAAACTGATTCCATGCATTTTAAATGTTTTAAATGGGTTTGAAAGGCTTTTTCCAAGTTTTAATTTGCCATTTCCATCTAAAATTCAAAGGAACCCATGTAAATTAGGATTATAAGATCCTGGAGGATGTTCATGATCAAAAGTAATTATTGGAAATGAAACCAATTGAATTAATAAAGGGGATTAGTAATCCAATTACCTACATGTAAAGTACCTGAAATTGTACCGAACCATATTGAAGGAATAATTATGTGTCTCGATTATGTTTTAATTATATCTTTGAAATAATAGATTCATGTATAAGTGTTAGAATTCACACATTATTATCATTCTAATGATTAAAATGGATTATATAATCCAGTCTTCCGCATTAACATATTGAATAGGTATATTCATCGGCCAGTCTCTAACAGAAAACAACTACTACCCCTACGACCGTTCAATCATACCTGTTAAATTCTTGACAAAGTTTTTTACAAGAACTACTTTTGCAGTGCTCTTCTTCATCATCATTCATTTTAAATTTGTGCAGATGAAGTTAAATAGTATTATTCGAGAGTCTTGATGAGTCTTACATTCTTGTCGTTTCTGAAAGACCAATGGCAAGTAAAAATATTAAATGATCTTGGATGAAGTCCATATATGCTTAAATGAGATAGGTATATGAAAAAAATCATTTATAGCTAAGGATATGAAGATCCATATTGTATGAAGATTGTTCCAAGAATATTGCCGACCTGCCATCAGTACTGTATTCCATATTCCAGTTTAGTTTCTGACAAATCTGTTCTTATCAAAGATTTGATCCATGCATTTCTTCTTTCCTTGGCTGGATCATTATTTGTTTTTTATGATTGTCATACCCTGACGGAATCCTATAAAATCTAATTTTGTATCTCAGTCTCAATTACAGCCACAATTCACTACCATAACGAAATCAAAAGCTTTAACTATTTTAACTAGAATCAAAACACTTGTAATTCATAGTACTGCCATCATTGTTTATCCTCCAAGCAACTGACTTTGAAGATTGTGACGTCAGCCGCAGATGGTCTATGATAAATGAAATCAATTGACAGTTTTCCTATGTAACTGGGGAACATCAGCCCAAAGAGAATAAACGAACAGGAGAGTTTAATGCTGGATTTATGCAGCAGTCATAAGTCGTAAGTTTTAAGTCATAAGGAAGAATATTCGTCAATGATTGGTTGGTCCGTTCATTCCAACCAATCACTGGTGAATATTCTTCCTTATGACTTAAAACTTATGACTGCTGCATAAATCCACCATAATACCCTCTAGCCAATCATAATTTTGTAGTATCAACGAGTCAGTGACGTACTTGGACATGGGTTCATTCTTGAAGTGGGGTTTACAACCAAATTTCTTATATTTTGCCTTTTACGTTTCGTATTCTGACTGGTGAAGTCGAATCTGAAATTAAACTAACGAAAAATTCCATTCTTTACAAAAATGTCAAAATTTTTCGATTTTCTTTTCACCATATTTTCACTGAGATGTAAACACATCTCATTTTGAATATCAATCATCATCAATAATTTTTTGCGTTGTTTTTAATCCAGATTGAGCTTCACCAATCAGAATACGAAACGTAAAAATCAAAACGTAAAAAGTTTCGTTGTGAACCCCACTTTACATTTCTGACTCTTTTTATCGATTGCTCTCTCACTCTCTTTTTAAAAATTTAGAGTTAGTGAGAATGGCTGCCGGGGTGAGTTTTTATTAAATATTAATTTATATCCAATATTGTTCGCCATCCTGCGAAAAATATAACGCTAATTCGTAGCCAGTAATGTACTTCGTTTCATCCAGTGTTTATTTTTGCAGACTCTGTACACTTATCCAGACAATTTTCGTGCCGCAAAAGCTCTCATTGCAGCACAATATGCGAGGACAACTGTCACAATAGCCCCGAATTTCGTTTTCGGAGAAACTAATAAATCCAAACAGTTTACAGATAAGTTCCCGAGCGGTAAGGTAAGTAAAATTCTTGAACATATTTTCAGTTTTCAAACATTGATTTGGCAAAATTTGAGAGGTTATAAATTGTCATAAATTTTTTTAGGTTCCAGCTTTTGAGTCCACCGATGGAAAAGTACTGCAAGATAGTAACGCAATTGCGTATTACGTAGCCAACGAACAACTTAGAGGCACCAATGACTTCGAAAGGGCCCAAATTCTGCAATGGATTGGTTTTGCCGAAGGAGAAGTTCTTCCTGCAGCCTGTGCCTGGGTTTTCCCTGTTTTGGGTATACTCAAAAGCACTGGTCCCAATCAGGAAGTGAGTACAGTCAAACACAGGTCTTAGCATGATTTTAATAGAATTTTCTCACATACTGGGATGTGTTGGCTAGCTTTTTTATGTAAGTTTAAATAGTTGCTTGGGTGCAGGCTTTCCATATGCTATGGCAGTCCTCGTAAATTTAGTAAGATCAAACTTTTTCTCATCATTAGTAACTCACAGCTGTAATATGTTTATAAATGTTGAACATGAGAAATAAGGGAAAAATTGCACAATATGGTCACCATACAAGTACCAAAACAATTAGTGAAAATCCATGGCACACTACTATCAGAGACAACATTCATTACCGGTTTTACTTATACTTGAAAGATAGATCTCAAATGGTTAAAATATCAGAATATGGGAAATTGTTTTCTCATCAATGGACTTTAATGCACTAGGCATTTCACAAGGGTCTATATTGGGCCCTGTATTGTTTATCTTATAGACTAATGACTTGTTCCTGATTTTATTGGATACTTTTACCACATATTTACTACTCAATGATAAAGATTCTGAAACATTGCAAACAAAAATTATGAGCATAGTCAACAAATTATCTGCTCAGACAGATCCTTGCTACTAAACTCTAGTAAACCTAATTAAACAACATTTCATACTCATCAAAATTGAAACATACCAACACTGAACATCAATTTAAGTAATAGTACCATTAATACAATGACATGTTGAATTTCTAGGAGTAAGTATTCTTTTATTCAACATTTATTATCTTATCTATTATGTTTTGTGACTTTATTTATCGTACTGTAGGTTGTGGTATTTTTTGCAGAAATTAGTGTTTTCGCCTATTCCAAAATTTTGTATTTATTTAACTTCTTGTATGTTATTTAGCCTATGTTTCCTAAGATTTAGTGACAACATTTTAATACGGAACATTTGGGTTATAAAATACGTTTAATTTTGTGTATTCATGAATTGACCTCTATGACTGACACATTTTTACAAAAAGAAATGTATATTATACACTTTTCCACTCTGAAATTTCGATTGAGACTGTGATTTTATCGTATTTTAAACATTACGTGAAAGTTTCTTCCCAAACGCCTTGGTGACCATATTGTGAAATTTTTACAAAATAAAATGTTTGAAGATAGCCATGTTTACTCATTATGATGGCTGATTCGAAATTGTGTTTTTGCAGGCATCCCAAAGAGCGAGAGATGACATGAAGAATGCTCTTACCATTATCAACAGCCATTTACTAACTCATACTTATTTGGTTGGCGAAAATATCACTCTTGCCGACATTGTGGTGGCTAGTAATTTGCTGAATGCCTACAAATATGTACTGGATCCCGATTATAGGAAGCCATTCGTAAATGTTAATAGGTGGTTCAACACTTTGGTTAATCAACACCAATTCAAAGCAGTCCTAGGGGAAGTAGAACTTTGTAGTGAACCAGCTCAAATTGGTTCCATCAGGAAGACTCCAACTGCAGGTAAATTTCTAATAATTAACTGCACTGTTATTGGACTGTATCAATTTGATTTAGATAATATTAATATATCTTATGTAAACTCTCACATAAAAAAATATATCACTTGATATTGAATTATTGGTTTTGAATTGTTTCTCAAAACTCCAATGTGAAATTCCAAACCTTTCTTGTATTTTAACCTATAATACATGGTAAAATATTATAATTCCAAACTTGTCATAATGGATCTCTACCAATTTGGCCTTCTGTCAAAATTGTATCACCACTAAGCTTGAGCAGGAGTTCCAAATAGATGTTACCTACTTGGACCTCGCTAAAGCATTTGATTCAGTTTGTCAGGAACTATTACTTTTAAAACTGGATTATCTTGCAACAGGCAGATATGTGAAATCTTGAAAAATTATTTTGTGTTACCTTTCTAATAGTATGCAGAATGTAAAGATAGCTGAAAGTGTGTCAGAAACAATACTTGTTCTGTTACTTCAGGGGTTCCACAAGGTTCCCACATTGGACCTATATTATTTTTACTTAAATAATTTTAAATCTGTTTTAATACAATTATATCTCTCTGCAGGCAGTATCAAGTTTTTCAAAACAGAGCAATCTCTGATGATATTGAACATATTCATAATGATATTAATTTTATAACAATTCTGTAGTGAACTGTTGAACAAATAAATAAATTCTTTTTATATATTATATGATATTGGTTCAATTTAGTAAACACGTTGATATTTAGGCGTTAGAGGCTACAAACCCTTCATTTTGCAATGACCATCCTCTGTCTATATGTCACAGCTTCATAACTTTCACATTTTCCAACGTTTTATGGTGGAATTAGGAATGCATTAACACACACAAGTTTACTCAAATAGGAAGATTTGTAACACATTAGAGTAGTTAAAATCCTTAGTAGACTAATTAAGAAATATTGCAATAGCACATTATATTATTATATAAGAAACATCTGCAGAAATAAAATGACAACATTATTTACATTTTACGATAAAGATTATAAATGAAGTATTACAGGAATCAATAAAGAATTTAAAACCATGAAATAGGAAATGAGTCCTCTGAATCTAAAGCTTTTTGCCCAATTTTATACACAGAAAGAAATATACTTTGTTTCATGAGAGTCATGGAATATTTTGAAAAATCGTTTTGATTAACAATTGAAAAAAACTAAATATATGAAAACTGACAGACATGGTATAGCAAATAGAAAACTTGTATGATTTTCACTTTCAAACTTCTCTTTGTAATCATTGATCTACCCTTTTTATTGGGTGACATTTTGTATCACCTGAAACTCTTGTCTAATTGTTATGCGTTTTTTATACAAGCTGCACACCAAGAACGAGATACTTCGGAGAAAAGTAATAAAAAAAAGAGTAAGTGGGTGTATCTTTTCACAAAATGTACTAATCTAGTAGTCTGGATATCAAATTATGTAGTTTTATTAAGATAATGTGATGAAAATTTGGATGAAAATTGCAAATCATTAATATTTCTACATACTATAGTCTATTCACTGATTGAGAAAAAATCTTCTTGAAAAGTTATATTTATTGTTAATTGAGTGTCCATTAATTATAATTTCTTTTGAGAAAAAAATGACCCGAGGTTGTATTGATCAGTTATTTGACATGATTCAGATCCAAGAATGGAAGAAAGGTTGAATTTGAACACATTTGAATTTTAATTTTCTCCTTCAATATCATCTGGTTTGTAACACTCATTGTTATTATATTAAATGTGGAAATGGATGGGAAGCCGATTTCTTTGCTTGAAGTTATATAGAGGTTTTTGATCTCTAGAATAGATGAACATTACAGAAAGATGTGTCATATCCCATTTTTTCTTTTTATTCTACCAGTTTCCAAAAAATACTCTGTCTGGACCTTCCAAGGACAGAAAGTAGTTGCTTATTCTGTTTAACATATAATTTTTTTCTTCTGTAATCTCTCACAAAGGCTAGTATTGTGCTCAAATCACAATACTTGTAACGAAGAGAGACATATAAAATTGATATTCCACACCTTCTATGAGTACATGATTTTGAAAGGTACTAAAATATCAGTACAACTTTTCTTTCGCATAATAGCATTTGCGTGAACACATTTCATTATTTGATTCGATATTAATTAAATTCTTTCACTAAGGTAAGGCAAAGAAGGATGAGAAGAAACAAGAAAAAAAAGAAAAGAAGCAAGAAAAAAAGCCGGAGCCTGAAGAGCCAGAAGAGCTAGAAGAAGAGAAACCCAAGAAACAGGATGATCCTTTTTCAACAATGCCTAAAGGGTGAGTGTATATTGAAAAAAGATAATCCTAATGAGACAAGAAAATAACTATACCTTGTCTTTATGAAAGTATCAATGTAGAAATACTCTCTTGGATTCGCATGTTAGTAGAAATGGTCCTCCTTTCTTCATTAACATATACAAAAAATTGCTAATTTTTTTATATTGAATGTAAATTTCTAAAACTTGTTGAAGAGTGATGAATGAGAGACACAAGTATTTCTCATTCAAGTATACTATTGAGAATAACCAAATAAACACCCAAATAATAAATGTTATAATTAGAAACTTACCTTCTGTTACTGTATTTACAATAAAAATGCAGCATAAAAATTACACAATCCGTAAAAATTTGAGCACAATTTTTCAAGCAAAAATGGCTGACCCTCATATTATGATGTGACCTAATATTCTCCCACCATAGTGTACCCTTTACTGTTTTATGTTTTAATTTATTTATGTTGTTTTATGTATACATTGAATTTATGCTTATTTATTTAATTTGTAACAGATGTACTGAAATATCTAATCTAAGTGTCCCCCCATGTTGTTTTATAATTTTCCTTCCCAAATTTAAATGTAAGAATCATTCTCTATTTACTAGGCTAAACAATTACAATTTTTTTTTCATTGAACACGTTTGAATTAATTAAGTAATTGAATTACTTAATTTGACAAATGACATTTGAACTAAGTATTCCCAAAATTGAGAATTTGAGGAAAATATTTCAGGTGGATTTGGTAACCAAGAATTTAAAACATCTGCAAGTTAATTTTTTTAAATTTTCCAAAAATTTATTGGAGTTGTACCACTTGATAGTATTCGATTTATCAGATTAGACATTTGAAAACAGTCATTTATAAATTTGACATATGTCATTTCAACTAAGGGAGTATTTGCTACTAAACTGCTTTGTTTTCCTTGGAATGACAAATGGAATTTGTATGGAAATAGTCATATAAGTGCTTTATTTGATGAAAGATTTAGTAAATAAGAAATGCACAGAAAAATAACCTAAAAGCACTAACACTTGATAATGATAAAATCGTCTTTATTGTTTTCCAATATACATATTAAATTTAATATAATAGGTATACATCGTATTTTAATTTTGTCTGTAAAAAAAAACTTTTCTGAAAATAATGTGTGATGATCACTTTCTGCAGAGAAACAGCAGCTTCACTAAGAAAATGTCCTTTCCCTTCACCCTAATGTCTAAGTGATCACTACATTGTGTAACCTTCTGATTGACAAATAGATAATGAGAGAAAAATGACAATCGTTCTATTTGTTATTTGTGCATTGAATAATAATTATTTGTTTATATATTCAGACCTAAGCAAAGCAAGTGATGTTGAGGTTCTTCAAACTTTTAGAAACAAGAGGACAACAAAGTTTAATGAGTTTTTCATTATTATCATACTTCTTATATAGCAATCTATGTCATTAGCCTACGAATAATTTACCTGCCTTGAGTTAATTATTATCTGACGTGTGGCCTCTCAGGTCATCAATCTTGATGGATGGGATAAATTACCTGCTATGAGAACAATGATTCATCCATTTCGGACCTTTTGTGGTACATCCATCTTAATTGGTATATTTATTGCCCCTTCTTTTGATAGACGGCCTTTGATACACAATTTTATTGAAATTTCAACTAATCTAGTTGACTGATCAGGGGTTTCCGCACATTCCGAATCTCCAAGATCATTTGACTGAACACGTCATTCTTCAGAATGTATGCAGATTCTTTCAAACAAAAATTTACTTTTTCAACTACACTTGATCAAAGATTCAGAAAAATAATATTTTCTTTTAAATCATAAAAAGTTATTCTTCATCCAAATTTTTGAAGCACTTGTGTACATCTTGAAATTTACATTAAGCTTGCAGTTTACAATAAAATGGTCTGATTTGTCATTATGAATAATACCTTTTTGAATTGAGGTTTCCGTTTTTAACTATAATATAGTCGGGCAAAGATTCAGAGTAGTAGAGTAAATATGAGAGAGCAAAAGGTTTCAAAGTCAAACCCCATGAGAGACCAAAGGATTCAAGGTCAAAACCTATGAGAGAGCAAAATGATTCAAGGTCAAAACCTATGAGAGAGCAAAATGATTCAAGGTCAAAACCTATGAGAGAGCAAAATGATTCAAGGTCAAAACCTATGAGAGAGCAAAATGATTCAAGGTCAAAACCTATGAGAGAGCAAATGGACTCAAGGTAAAACGTATGGAGAGCTTTGAGAGGAGTGAACGTGTCAGGTATCATAATTCAGACGTTTTCGGACACAAAATTGTCTTGAGTCCTTCTGCTCTCTCATAGGATTTGACCTTGAATCCTTTTGATCTCTCAGGTTTTGTCCTTGAATCCTTTTGCTCTCTCATATTTACTCTACTCTAGAGTTTTTTTAGATATTCTTGATGGTTCGTCAATAGACGAGGAAAGTGTGTCGTCACAAATGGTACAGCCGTATGCATAGACAATCGCCAGCGACTCGCCAGAGTTTCGCCGTTCGCTACATAAGGATTATAATGCACAGTCGAGATCCAAAAAAGTGACAATTACGCTATAAGTCACATTTTGGCAAAACGCTGGCGATGTACCACTTTTTTGGAGCTCGACTGTGCATTATAGTTCTTGTGTAGAGAGCGGCGAAACTCTGGCGAGTCGCTGGAATTGACTATGCATACGGCTGTCACATACTTGTCAAATACTGATTCCAAACAAAGAATTTTAGGTGACTTTCTCTGTTGATGATTTGCTGCTTTGCTTATTAGTTTGTGTTTGGATCTTGTTTTCTCTGGCAAAAGAAGTTGAAAAACCTTAACAATATCTGAGTTATCGGACAAGTGATTTAAATTCCATTGAGGTTTGTTTGGAATCAGTTTTTGACAAGAATGACATTTGTGACGACACACTTTCCTCGTCTATTGACGAACCATCAAGAATAACTAAAAAACTCTGAGTAGAGTAAATATGAGAGAGCAAAATTCAAGGTGAAAACCTGAGAGATCAAAAAGGATTCAGGGTCAAATCCTATGAGAGAGCAAAACTTCCTCATCACTTTCCTCGTGTATTGTCGGGGCTAGATTAATACCTCCAAATATTATTCGATTTATTACAACAGCATGTTTTTCGAAAAAAATTATATTGAAATCTCCTAATCATACAATTTCATCAACAACAGTTGAAAATCCCAAAGCATTTTCTAACTTCTACACAGCATAGCTAGTAATCACTGTGGAGTAGAATAATAATTGGGTTTGAAAGTATCTTTCCAACATAATAATAATAGACTTTATTGACAGGAATAGCTATAACAGTTCAAATTAAAGTAGAGCACAAAATACAATATCCTATCAAATGGCAGGATTGAATGTATGACCATGTTATATAGAGTACCATGATTAGACCTTGCTCTTCCATCCAACCATGAATCGCCCTATTGCTTTATTTAAATACAAAAAAAAATCAGAATGAATGAGGAGGTATTTTTTCCAAATTTTCTTTAACACTTTTATGTTTTACAGAACATTTGACATGGATGATTTCAAACGATTCTATTCCAATGAGGAAGAGAGCAAGTCCATTCCATATTTCTGGCAGAAATTCGATCCCGAAAACTATTCCATATGGTTCTGCGAGTACAAATACCCTGGTGAACTAGCCAAGGTATTCATGAGCTGCAACCTGATTACCGGAATGTACCAGAGGTTGGACAAGATGCGTAAGCAAGCTTTTGCATCGACCTGCCTCTTCGGAGAAGATAACAATAGTACAATTTCTGGTGTTTGGGTATGGAGGGGCAAGGAGTTAGCTTTCCCAGTAAGTGTTGGTTTTTCAATAAGACAATGGCTAGAATAATGAAAAATTTCCTGGACTTGTCACATTTGAGAAGTCAAGTTTCCAGAAATCTTTACATTGTCTTATTATTATATTTTGATTTTGATTATTTTCTTTTCAGTTAAGCCCTGACTGGCAAATAGACTATGAGTCTTACGACTGGAAAAAACTAGACTCAAACTCGGAAGAAACTAAGAAATTAGTTGAGCAATATTTCTCGTGGAGTGGTACAGATAAGGAGGGTAGGAAATTCAATCAAGGGAAAATTTTCAAATAACTTGCACTTCAGTACCATGTTAAGGATTTGTTTCATTGAATATACTCTTTTTGTCAGTAATAAAGATTGAAGCTATGTTTTGTTACGTTTATTTTTTACAATGTCAACGGTCAACCAACATATATTTTTTATCGAAAGGGCTGACTAACGTGGTTTTGATCTTTTCATGAGATTTGTCAATAAAAATGTAAAACCTTGAATTTTGTTTTTTTTTGACTCTGCCTTTCTGGTATCTGTTCCTTGTTTTATTTATTTGCTGTAGCTGTTTTGTATGGTGCAATTTTGCTCAGATCAGAGTAAAAAATATGCTTTACAAAATGCAGCGCAGGTGCACTCTGCGATTGCATGCAAACATTGTTTTTTTCATCGGGATTTTTTTCATTGTAACAAAAACCGCTTTGCATACATTGCATACATCTTTCAAAAATATCAATTTTCAATGTAAATTTAAATTTGATTGGTAACGCCGCTGCATGCGAGCAGTCTTAAATATTAGAGAGTTATCGGAAGCTTCCGTATACTGCAATGCAGTAATAAAAGACGACGTTATTTTAAATACTGCATGACCGTATTTGTTTTGTAAAATAAGTGTTATCGGTAATCATCTGGTTTTTCCCTTATTTATTACTTACCTTATTTCTAACATTTCTTGGGAGTTGAAAACAAGCCTATGTTGTATGGCGAATTGGTAATGATGGGGACTCTACTGGAAGCAGATTTTTTTCTGAGTTTAAATTAAAATGGTGCTGAACAACTTCTCTCAATAAACTCACATCATCATCATACGTAAACCGAAAATGTTTAATTCTTTCTGTTAGAATAGACATTTTTATTTACTTTATATCAAAACCTTAGCATCGCCTTTCTTATCTCCAATTTATTAAGATATTCAAGTAATTAAAGGACAAATATACAACAAAACAAATGGGGTAATCAGAAATATCAGGTATCAGATTATATTTAAATGACAGAATATGTACAATCTGTGATGAGTGGTCACGTTTAGACGGAATAATTAAAATAAGGGAAAAATAAGACCAACTTAAAGCAGGCATAAATAAAGTCAGGCACTATCCTTAATAAGGGAAATATAAGGTAAGGAACATAAGCGCATGCGCAGATGTCAAAATAAGGGCGACTTTAATACTGCTCTTCCTAAAGTGCGTGTCCGATAACTCTCTATTTGGTTAGGACATTTAAAGATCTATAATAATCATAATAAAGGTGAAACATTGAAAAAAGTTGCACCAAATCTGTCATACCGACCGGCCGGTCTGTAAACTAGTTGTGCATGCTAAAGACTTAATTACACAGCAGGGGAGCCAAATAACTATAAGATTATATTGAAATTTAAAGGATATTTCCATTTTCGCATCTCTATTGCTTCAAAACTTTGGGAAGGTTACATAAGGAAAAATTAATCGAATGATTAACGTCGCATATTTAATGTAAATATCAGATGCCTTGCATAAAACATGCAGATGTGGCAACAGCGCTAATCTCCTTTCATGCCATATTTATGGTAATTGCGCTTTTTATAGGTTGTGGCGGTACACCCGAAACGCCGCCACTGGCGGTTATGCACTTAAAGAAAAAGGAAACTAGGACTGTGATTCGTTATGATAGGGGATTTATTACCGTCTTCACAAAACCTGCAAGAAAATAGTATTGATTGATATACTATCAAAATAGTGCCTGCGTTCGCTGAACAAACAACAGGAAACCAAAAAAATCCTAGTGATAATTGGCAATAGTTAAGAAATAGTACATTATATACCGCGGGACTGAAGTAGTACATTTAATCCTGAAGGTAAAGTTTATGGCCCGACCGCAGGGAGGGCCATAATTTACCTGAAGGATTAAATGTACTTCAGTCGCAAGGTATATACGATACTTTTCGTACTTCCGGTATGATTTTATTAATTATTTCAATAATTTCAATCAGTTTTTTCTCTCTTCAACTCATTTAATAAACTGTCTTTAAAATAAGTTACCATAGTAACATTGCGTTGTGACAGTTATAATTTAGAAACATTGTCATTACTAGTGTCATTGTAAAGAAACATTGTTATTGATAATTATTGGTATCATGAGTGAAGAAGGTGTATCTGATATTGATAAAAGAGCAGCCGAAGTAGGTGAAGAATTGTTACCACCGAAATCTAGAAAACTATACGAGCAGCAGTACGATGCAGGAAAGACTGGTCAATATGACGAACTGTCACAATATTAATTTGAATATTAACGTTAATTACCATTCTAATTAATTATATTTTTCAATAAAATATCCCTTAAATTCGTTTGTTTGTGATTTAATCGTTCCGGGAGTTTCGTCAATATTTAATCCCGGAGGGATTAAATGTGACACTTTAGTACCTGTCACAAGGGAGTGAAGTTGTCACTTTAGGCCCGGAAGTACGAAAAGTCAATTATGTCCATGAATGAATAAATGTAACAGCTTACGATCAAGACGGGTACAACACGTCGTGACACAAATCCCCAAGTGCCTCAGGATTGAGAAAGAAACGCTTCTAATAAACACGATCCTGAATCGTACTAAGTATATACAAGATTTTAAATTTCTTTTTCCCGCTGCCGACACTGTAAATAGTCCATACATGCTTAGCAACAAAACAGGTAAATGGCCTATATCATTCGTTTACTAATTCATCTTGACAACGGAACTTAATAGTGTCATTTACATGCCTAGGGTAATAATGACTTTGACTTTGACAAAGTAATACCTTCAGCTTCATTCATATCAATTTTTAGGTTATGAGACCTTTTGAATATTATTGTCTGCTTATTCGGTAACTTAGTTACACGCACAAGCAACTCAGAATGAAATAGCGAACGAATAATCATGAAGGAAGGGTAAGAAAACAAACTTCAATTCAGGCAAATTTTGAGAAATGTCAACAAGCAGCGGAAAAAACGTAATAAGTAACACGGAATGTATCGACTGTTATCATCCTCGGCAAGCGACAAGCCTCGGCTTTGCCTCGGCTCGTACTCGCTCACCTCGAATGTTAACACGTCTTTACATTCCTTGTTACTTAAATAACTATTTCCCGCTGCCGACACTGTAAATAGTCCATACATGCTTAGCAACAAAACAGTTAAATGGCCTATATCATTCGTTTACTAATTCATCTTGACAACGGAACTTAATAGTCATTTACATGCCTAGGGTAATAATGACTTTGACTTTGACAAGTAATACCTTCAGCTAAGATGTCTAAAAATCCTGGTGTGTCGACTCATACCTGGAAAACTGTGGGATAAAACGGGAGACAATTCGCCAGCTTGATTAAGAGAAAACAAATGAATTCGTGGTCTGTTTACCAAATATTCCGCATTTGCGTGTACCGCCTGGGTCGGTTTTCTTGTTAGGGTAAATTTACAAGAACATAAGTTTTCAAGTATTGCCGACGAATGAAATAAATAAAGAAACGTAATTATTGGAATTTACTGAAAAACTTCACCAATCAGTTTAATTTGTTACATTTTCGACTTATTTATTCAATTTTTTACTGAAATGAAATTCACTACAATAATAACCACGCATTTCATTTAGAAATATTGAAGTTAAGCTTCATGAAATTTCACCATTAGAACTGTCAACCTTGTGCTAATAAGCGGGAATGGCGGGATTCCGTGTGTGATATATTCGTGCCATGATTTTCATTAAAATGTTTTCTAATAATACAAGATACTATGTGATAATCTTCATAATATGGTGGTACTTACTATACTCACTTTCGGTACTGGATATGAATGAATTATTTTGTTCGTCTCTGGATTGCCCACAAATGATACAAAAACGGAAGGAAGGAACATGATCAAATTATTATTGTACAAACCATACAAACTTCACAGGAAACGATTAGATATTAACAAATTTTATTTTATCAGACATGTTTTGCCTGCACACTTGCTTCTTCACTGTCTGATTAAATAAAGTTTGTAGAGGATCGAATCGTTTTTAGTGTAGTTTGTACAATTACTATGGATCTTCATCAAGTAAATGACGAGTCAATCAGAACAATTAAATTATTATTGAATGAATGTCTAAGGAAATATACAGCAAAATTAAGAAACACATTAATAATAGTAATCAATACAAGGACATTGCACTATGAAATTTAGATTCTGTCACCATCATTCACTTTTGGATTGTATTTAAAGTTTGTTGAAATTCCATAAAATTAACAACAGTCATCAATCACCATATCCCTGGAATATTGACAAGACTAAAATTCTATGTAAGGGCGCCATCTCTGGAACCGACCAAAGAAGCAGACCACTATTTCATTTGTTTATTTGTCTTCTGAAAAATCAAAACAAAATCGAATCACTCGACACACCATGGTTTTTATACATCTTACCTTCAGCTTCATTCATATCAATTTTTAGGTTATGAGACCTTTTGAATATTATTGTTGTCTGCTTATTCGGTAACTTAGTTACACGCACAAGCAACTTAGAATGAAATAGCGAACGAATAATCATGAAGGAAGGGTAAGAAAACAAACTTCAATTCAGGCAAATTTTGAGAAATGTCAACAAGCAGCGGGAAAAACGTAATAAGTAACACGGAATGTATCGACTGTTATCATTCTCGGCAAGCGACAAGCCTCGGCTTTGCCTCGGCTCGTACTTGCTCACCTCGAATGTTGACACGTCTTTACATTCCTTGTTACTTAAATAACTATTACGGTTGTTTTGTGACACCACTTCCATTTTAATAGTGTATTAAACTGAGATTTATACATCTGTTTATGTTTTTATATCTATATTTATAGAGAAGGATAGTCTCTTGACTGGACTGACAAAAGCCAGATTAGAACTCAGATATATTCTCAACCTAAGTAGAAGAATATCCTTGGGGATGCAGTCAGAAAAAAAGGCCTTGGTAGGAAAACTGTTTGCTAAATTGTCAAGCTTTCGAAAAACTTTATTTTCATTCTCAAGACATTAACACGTGAGGATAGTTTGAAGAAAATAGCTAATGTTTTTTCCTGGTTGGTCATTATGTAGACACAACACAAGTTTTTTTAAAATATGACGAAATACGAACAATTAAAACACTGTATGCAACAGCATGTTATCTCAGCAGAGACAACTGCAGTAAAATATTAAAAAAGTACATTATTACAAGGATTCACGTAGATTAACAATATTTTAAAAAACTTTTGAAAAATAACTGACGAATGCGTCAACCATTTCAAGTATTTCGTTGCAGAGCACAAAACAAAAGAGAGATAAGAGGGAGATAACAATCTCCCTCTTCTCTCGACTTGTCAAAAGTTTTTTAAATATTATTTCTAAGTGAATCCTTAGAAATAATGTACTTTTTAAATCTTTTACTGTAGTTGTCTCTGCTGAGATAACATGCTGTGCATACAGTGTTTTAATATGATCGTATTTCGTCATCTTTAAAAAAAACTTGTGTCATAATGAACAAGGAAAAAGCATTTTCTATTTTCTTCAAACTATCCTCACGTTAATGTCTTGAGAATGAAAATAAAGTTTTTCGAAAGCTTGACAATCTAGCAAAAGAGTTTTCCTACCAAGGCCTTTTTTTCTGACTGCATCCAGCAAGGAGCCGGGCAACCCTACTACGGACCATAGAAATATAATACTAGACATTATATTTCTATGCTACGGACCCGAATCCGCACTCGGCAACAACGGAACTGAATGAGTGGGCCGTTGATACATTAGGAAAAGAGTGGAGAGGGATAGACGGCTGCAGACAGTCAAAGAAGATGATATCAGGGTCCGACAGGACAAGGACGGCCAAGATACTGAAGCTAAGCCGCAAAGAACTCCGACTGTTGGTGGGAGTTCTAACCGGCCACTGCGGCCTCAGGAGGCACCTGGCTCTCATCAGAGTTGAGGCAGACCCACTATGCGCGGAATGTGATGAGGAGGAGGACTCCTTCCACTTCCTGTGTGAATGTGGTATTTATGGCAGGCTCAAACAAAACGTTTTCGGAGCTGCAACTATTAAGGAGGAAGAATTGCACTCATTGCAATGGAAGGACATTTCGACTTTCATAAGAAGAGGTCGAAGAGGTTCGAGCAAGTATCCGCCATGGGATGAGTGAAGATGCCGGGGATTGCGAAAAGGCCCCACCATTATGCAGATCAATCTGAGTCAATAAAGAGATTATTATTATTATTTTACTCCAATATGGTTCGGCGGTCGCCCAGTCATGCCCGGGAAAAAGTGATCACTGATATAAGGGAAAGTATGCGTAAATCGGGGGTGTTACGCTGCAAGTGCTCTTTTCTCATTGGAAAAGAAATGAAATGAGACAAGATGGCCGACTCTGTAGTGTTAGAGGAAAGTGGCTCTGTGAATAATGCTAATAATTTATTTATATGCTGCAAGAACAAACCTAATTTCACTTACTATGTGTGCATTAAGTGTTCCCGCATACTACACAAAAGCTGTTTACAGCGAATGAAAAACATACAATTTATTAATTCCCACAAAACAGTTTGCAAGGAATGCTACTCTATATGTGAATCAGCTGCTGACGAGAATACACATGAAATGTGTTTGGAAAATGCACATGAACTCGCAAAGGACAATGAGGAGAAAGATAAGTATATTAGTAAATTACAGTTAGAATTAAAAACATTCTTTGATCAATCGGTCGACATGGAATCTGAACTCAATGCTATGATTAAAGAAAAAGAACAGGAGATAAGGAACTTAAGTAAAAAAGTTCAAACACTAGAATCCATTATAACAAAAAGCAACGATAACAAAAACAATATGAGTGATATTTGTACACAAACAAGCTTTGAAAAAAATGGAACTGGAAATGAAGCTATCATACAGGAAGGAACACAGACAGACATTGTTACCTTTTCTACAGAATGGACTCAAACGGAAATAGAAACGGAAAATGTAATAACGGAAATAGAAATGGAAAATGATATAAATATGAAGGAAAAAAAGGAAATAATCAAAAATTCTCTCTCAACAAAAAGAAAAGCACAGAAAAATTGAGAAAGAAAACGAAGAAGGTAGGTGCAAATGATTTGGATAATGGATTCAAGGTAGATATAGTGAAAAATTCAAACGTTATTCCCAGTACACCATCTCTCATAAGTGCCGAAGTGCGATCAAAACATGGTGAGATCGAAATCAATGACGAAATTAGTGCTGCGCCCCAAAACAACATAAAGGATAAAAATATGGAATTTGAGCTTTTGCAAATATCCAATGGTTCATCCACGGAAACAACAGTTAATCGAAGGGAGCACACAACAGATCCTCAACAAATACACCTTCAACAAGACCTCTCACATATGGAGAAGAGAAAAATACTCATCTATGGAGACCAACATGGTAGAGGATTCACCAAAGTATTGAAGACCATCAAAAATGTTGATGTCTTCGAAATAAACGAGTATATTAAAACTGACGTGGAGCTTTCTGAGCTTACAAAAAATATTTTTAATGAAACATTATATTATGGTAAGGATGACGTTGTAATTGTGCTGTTCAATACAAATAATGTAAGTAACTGTAAGACACTAAATTCTGCTATGAGAAATATTTTGGGTTTGAGCAAAACAACTAATTTATTATTATTGCCTGAAATTAATTCATTGGAAGATTCCATTCTGAAGAAAATTGTATTACATAGAATTGTGTCCTTCAAAAATAGAAATAGAAATACATCCCTGGTTGTTTGCCCATGCCTCAAATACAGAAGTACTAAATTTGATGTTTACAATGACTTGGTGGATTTCTTTTCCTCTATATCATTCAATAATGTAGTAGTTAAAACGATATCACCTAACTTGACTCTTTTCAACAAAAATTGTAATTACCCCATAAACCCAGATATCCATTCTAGGAATGTTATACAGAAAAATTTTTTAGATCTTCTTCATTCCCAAGGAACAATCATTTAGTCTCGATATTGACACTCAATATACAATCAATTCAGAATAAGCTAGATGATTTTTATATATTCCTCGAAAGTCAAAATTTTCCACAAATTGTTTTAATTACAGAACATTGGCTTAAAATAGGTCAACCCATATATATTCCAAACTACACTTTGGTCTCTATTTTTTGTAGAAAAGAGTTCAACTGTGGAGGCACCTTAATCTTGATACATGATAATTCTGTGAATTCCTTTCAATTTAATGATATACAAAAACATAATGACATCATTGAAGAAAAGCAATTTGAATTTTCACTGGCTTATGCTATTACAGCCAATCTCTTTGTGCTATGTTTATACAGATCTCCTAGTTCAGATGGTTTTATATTTCTCGAAAAATTGGAAATCCTTCTTTCTTTAATACCACCCAAGGCAATGATTATCTTGGCGGGCGACCTCAATATTAACTATGATGAAACTAATTCACTCTTGACCCAACATCTACAAAACTTACTCACAACATTTAACTTAACCAAGCACACAAATGCACCTACCAGGATCTCACAATATTCTGAAAGCAAAATTGATTATATATGTACAAATTTCAATGAAGATAATGTTACCTGCGAAGTACTCTCAGCAAATATTTCTGATCATGAGGCAGTCCATTGTAATGTCGAAGTGTTCTGCGAAAATGGTGAAAGCAAATTCAAGTTTGGGAGGTTGTTTAGCAAATCAAACTACGAAAAATTTTACAAAATATGTTTAAACATGGATTGGAATGTGGTACCGTACTCTGACAAGCCTTTTCATTCATTCAATAATACGCTTTTGTACTGTTTTGAATCCTCCTTTCCCATTAAAAAAATAAGGATAAAAAAAAAGAACAAGAAAGTCTGGCTAACAAAAGGAATTCGAACTTCTGCAAGGAATCTGAGAAGCCTCCATTATACTAGAAAATACTGTAATGATATAGCTCTACATAACCATTATATAAAATATAGAAGGATTTATAGAAGTGTTGTAAAGGCCGCTAAAAGGAATTATTTCCACAACAGGATCTCTGAGAGCAAGAATACCATTAAAGAAACCTGGCAAGTTGTAAATGAATTTAGGGGAAAAAGTAACTCCAAATCAAGTACAACAATGGACCCAAATACTCTGAATGAATTTTACTGTTCTATATCCGACAGACTATCTGAAAATATCGAACCTGCTCCAGATCCACTAAGGTATCTTACCGGAACGTGCATTGCAGAGACATTTGTACTATACGAGACAAACCTAAAGGAACTGACAAACACAATAAAACAAGTAAAAAATAAAAGCTCTAGTGGTATTGACAATATATCAATAAAAATTTTTGAAAATCTACCAATTTTCATTCTTGAACTACTAGTCGACTTAATCAACGACACATTTGCTAGGGGATTCTTCCCAAACTTTCTAAAAACCAGTGTAGTGATTCCTCTCTACAAGGGTGGTGAACCCTCTGATCCGTCCAACTTTCGTCCCATTTCACTCATACCCACCCTCGGGAAACTAATAGAAAAATTGGTAAAGAATAGATTAATGAACTTCATAGCTCGGCACAACATTTTAAACCCCCTACAGTTTGGTTTTCAATCCAACAAAAATACAGGGGATGCTGTTTTTCACTTCTTGAAAAATCTTTATTCCAACTTGAACCAGAAAGAAGCGAACGCTGCAGTATTTTGTGACTTGTCAAAAGCCTTTGACTGCGTTAATCATGAAATACTGTTGCGCAAACTCCAACACTACGGTTTCAGAGGACAAAGCTTCAATTGGTTTGAGTCATATCTGAGTGGACGATCTCAAGTTGTGAGGACGAACAGCTTCTCTGATATTGGTTTTGTTAGGCATGGTGTACCACAGGGCTCCGTCCTCGGACCTTTACTGTTCTTGTTGTATTTCAACGACTTGGCAACTATTAAAATCGAAGGTAAATTTACAGTTTTTGCGGATGACACAACTATCCTGTGGCACGACATCAATTTAAATAACCTTCACAATAAAATGGTTCGCGATATTTCTATTGTGCGAGAGTGGTGCAACTCCAATCTGCTTTCTTTTAATATAAACAAAACGAACTTACTCTCCTTCCAATGCAATATACCAGATATCCCATTAGGAAATGACATTATTGCGTGGAAATCTACCAACAAATTTCTAGGAATTCATCTAGACTGTAATCTCAGTTTTGAAAACCACGTAGATAAGCTGAGTAAGAAGCTTTCCTCAGGGTGCTATGCTTTGCGTGTGATTTCAAACGAATTGGGGGTGGCAACTGCGAAGGTGGTGTACCATGCCCTTTTCGAGTCACATGCCAGGTATGGCATTCCTTTTTGGGGAACCTGCAATAAACAGCGCCTCAATATGATCTTCATGCTACAGAAGCGTGCTATTCGCTATGTTTGTAAAGTTGGACCTAGAGTTTCCTGCAAGGAATTATTCAAAGAACAGAAAATCCTCACCATTCCGTCTCTTTTTATACTTGAAACTGTATGTTTGCTTCATAAAAACAAAACTACATATAGCAATTTTTTAAAAATATTTTCCCATCTATTTAAAAATATTATTTTTTTTCTTATGAATAGCTTGACTATACTGAAACATTTGCATTTTAATGATAATGACAAAACTTTCTCATTTTCTCCACACCAGAGGGCACTAAATTAAAAAAATTGGTTTTTGCCAGAACCCTCGCTGTTACATTGGTTCTTATCTAACAGTAATATCAGAATTCCAAGACTATTGTGTTGATATGGCAATCTAGAAACATCATGTTTCCTGATTTTAATCAAGTTTCAATAATAATGCTGTATGAGCGTTTTACTTTGCACATAAACTTTAAGAATCTTTAATTTGACGCACTATTTTCAAGTTTATGTGCGAAGTGAAACGCTCATGCACGATTATCATCGGAACTTGATTATAATCTGGAAATTACCATGTTTTTGGAGTGTCATGTCATCACAATGATCGTGGAATTCGGATATAACTGTTAGACACGAACCGAAGTAACAGCAAGGGTTCTGACAAATTCCCATTTTTTCAATTTAGTGCCCTCTGGTGTGGAGAAAATGAGAAAGTTTTGTCATTATCATTAAAATGCAAATGTTTCAGTATAGTCAAGCCATACATAAGAAAAAAAATAATATTTTTAAATAGATGGGAAAATATTTTTAAAAAATTGCTATTTTCAATTTTTTTGAATTATCTCTTGAAACTTCGTTTATGTGTATAAAATTGAATTCTAAGTGACTTTTTCACATAACTTTTTTTGATATCTTGCCATCTTACCCCTTTTTTTGCCTTTGCATTGCAATTTTTTTCATTTTGCCGCCATTCTAGCGATCACGTGAAATGTGTCAAAATCGATTTTTAGGTTATCGGACATGCACAAACTTTTCCCCAGAATATTTTTACCAATACTCCAATAATAAAATTTTTTCCCATATGGTACATACTTTTTGGCGGTCACTGTATATGCACATATATTGTGGGAAGTAAAAGTCGGACAGCATATTCATGGGTCTAGGACATTTGGGCGCGGCCAATTGGGCGCGAGTCAACTGGGCACGGCCAACTGGGCGCAGGGACAACTGGGCGCAAGGACAACTGGGCGCAAGGACTACCGGGCGCAGGGACTACTGGGCGCCAAAAAAATGAAACACAAAATTAATAATAATTCTTTTATTACTCTCATCTACTAATCATAGGATAGGATGACTCGACCAAAGTACCCCTGCGGAGTTCATAAAGGTCGAGTATTCCTATAAGACACAGAAGAACAATAATAAGGAATTATACCTGTTCCTAATTCTTAATTTCAGGATCTAATTATAAAGGGTCGAGTATATAAATAGAAAAATTTGCAAATAATTTAATTTAATTTAATAAAATATCTACTAATCGTAATTATTATCATAAATTCATTTTGAGTGTAGTATTTTATCAGTCTGATCTAACCTGACCGAACTAACCTAGCTCGCAAGTTGGGAGCTTGGAAGTTGAATAAAAATTCCTACCCTATGATTAGTAGATGAGAGTAATAAAAGAATTATTATTAATTTTGTGTTTTTGGCGCACAGTCGTCCCTGCGCCCGGTTATCCCTGCGCCCAGTTGTCCTTGCGCCCTGTTGTCCCTGCGCACAGTTGGCCGCGCCCAGTTGACTCGCGCCCAAATGTCCTAATACCCATATTCATTGTTAGTAGAATTCTTCTGGACTTCCATTGTCTAGAAACGAAGAATATACATTCTTTGCATGTGTTTGAGTCACAACGTTTCAACAGTTAACATCTACTGTCGTTATCAAGTGTGTGAATGCGACAATATATTTCGGATACTTATTATATAGCCTGCAACTGTTGTACTTGCTATAAAGGTAATTATGATCTTCGTGGGGTCTCGCTCAGGCCATCAATGTTAATATGATACAACGACCTTTTTTTATAGCAGGTACATTAGTTGCGTGCTATATAATAAGTATCCGAGATATCTTAATTGTCGCATTCACACACTTGATAACGACAGTAGATATTAACTGTTGAAACGTCGCCGTCGTGACTCAAACACATGCAAATAACTTTTTTTTGTTTCTAGACAATGGAAGTCCAGAAGAATTCTACGAACACTAATACATTGTCAACCACTTTCAAACAGCATATTCATTACCAATAAAAATGGATAAAAAATCAATCAGTACGAATACATCGATGGTAAAAAACTCAGAACCCTTAGACCAGATCAGAATATGTTGAAGCTAGGAACATGTGTGAGGAAAGAATCGCGCGAAACCTCTAAAGAGATTGACAATGCCAAGATACGGTTGAGTGTCCCAGCGAATCCCACTCGGTTTGGTCTTTCACCAAAGCTAAGGAAGAAACTTCACATTCAGCTCATTTCCTCTCCTAACAAAGGATGATGAAGCACTAGCCAACATGTTTGCTGCAAATTCTACTCTGGATTCTCTGTGATAGAAGGATTCCCCTCATCTCCCGGTCTCTCCTTCTGCTCAATTGTTTACGCTGGCTCTGCCGTTTTCAGGATTTTCCTCTTACATACTTAGTGAGAATCAAAACATAAGAAAAACGAATCAGTTTCAATCAATATTTTCATTAAATTTATTCTTTCTTTCAATAGTCTAGAAAAGTAGAAATCATATCTAGAATACTTATAGTGCAGTTTTTAAAATATATCGAACAGTCCTGGTGGGTTCCAATTTTTTCGGCCTCTCGATACTCTGGTGATAATCTAAAATCCTTGGAACTCGATGGCCTAAAAAAGATGAAATTATTATAGACTATTATGGCAACTGTTATACAAAAATTTTGTATAAACTCCCAAAGATGAGACAGAAGAAAGAGAATACTTAGTCTAAAACCTTGAAAAACAGTTAGCTCATGAAGGAAAAATGTATCAATTATTTCAAACTTTTCGGAAATGATTGAAGTAAAATGGTAATATATACTCACGTGAGAACTAAATGAATAATATTTCCTAATATTCCATTAGCTTCATGTAGAGAATGCAACGAGACTTCACAAATTGCTCTCAGTAGACAAGGTTTTCCAGGAAATCCGCGTCTGAAAGAACGATTATGGTGATTAATGAAAGACTGGATGTTATATCCCAGTTTGACCAACTCATATTTATTTAAAATTACAACTATTTCAGTGGCAGCTCGTGAATATTCTCCAGAAGGATTTCAATATTTCTGTAGATGGGAATCCTAATACTCGGTGCGGTGTTATTTTCAAAATATCTTGATTTAGTTAACAATTTTATTATTTTTATTTTTAACTGTTAGTGTGCAGGTTTTGATCATTACTATATCGGACTAAAACTGTAAATCTGCAGGAATACTACAAAGACACAAGCATTCTTTTAGATATTTATTTATTTTTAACAAACTCTGACAAAACTCAGGCAAAGAGAAGAAATGATCAGAAATATGAGAATGATTGATTGACACCCTCTATGTATCAAGAGAGCAATAAATGTTACCCTAAACCATTTTTTTGCAGATTTCATTTGACTTTGTCAAGCGAGATCTCTTATCTTCAAACATGATAGAAATATTTATTTCAGCGAGTTTTTATAACGGAGACACATACCGAAAAATCAACGTCTTTTGGAAAATAGAAGTATTTTTTAATTCACTAGAACTTTTTTTCAGATAAGCAAAGTCAGAATAAGACACATTTTTCAACTTTTATATATTTTTTCAAGGCAACAGTCTTGTAAACGCAGTAACTTAATCCTTGGCTCGCACAAGTTTCGGCTTTTGAAGGGCTGCCGTTCGTAAGAGGACGACAGCTGGATAACGAAAAAAAAATTAAACAATTTTTTTAATCAAACTTTCAATCAATACTTACGATTTGATGTTGTTTTCAAGAAAATTGTAAATGAATTCTCTGTTTATTCCTCGTTCCACCAATGGTGGATATTCGTAAGATGTCTCATTGGATGGTAGACTGTGGACAGCATCAATGAAAAAGCCCACGTATGCGTTTGTTGGTGGCAAATCTACTGGAATCACAACTGCTAAGTAAAGCTGAAACATTTATTTAAATCACGATCATCATGCTAATTGTGATAGGCTCATTTCTGTCTTTTTGAAACTTGATATTAGACCGGTTAGCAGCGGTAGATCTAGACCTCAGAATACTTCGGTTTTTAAAATTATAATAGTGAAAATACCTTTTTCAACAACTATGCGTAAAATAAGGTTTGACGCACTGTTAACAGTGCGTGAGGTGATATTTTTTAGCACAAGTGAGTCAGATTTTACTCGGAAGTCATCATTTGATATCACGACGAAAATTGAAAACTTCATAGGATGAAACATTCATCAATTATTGCTACAATTTGTCAATATAACTATCGTTGAAAAAACTTTGTATAATACATTTTCGTAAAGAGATTTTTTGTAATCCCACTTTACGAACTTGTTGTAATCAATAAGGTATAGGAATATTTAAAGACTGCAATAATACTATAATTTTAATAAATATCTCTTCAATTTACTTTTGAAAGCTGTTTTTGTGAATTTGAGGAACATGGGTAAATTATTATACTGAATTATACCATTTTGATAAATTGATCTTTTGCCAATGTCTGTTTCAACCTGAATGGGGAATAAATCACTAGCTTGCCTCGGTAAATGGCTATCTTAACTTGATTCACTGTTAATCTTAAATTGAAATGTTTCAGGTTATTTTTGACAGAAAAACCTAGATAGAAAAAGATATATTGTATTTATATAAGAAGCTAATATCAAAATGTCTTTGAGGTTTATGAAGATTTATTGTTAAATAAAATTAAATAAAATACATTTTATTGCTTTTTGTTTTGGAGAATTTCCTATATTGAAATTAAATATTGTGATTTTGAATAAATTAATGAAAAATATATGCATTTTCGAAACCTCAACAGAACTTGATTTCGGATTCTATCGATAACCCCAATAACTGGAGGTATCCTTTTTCTCAATATTTCAATATATTGTATAGACCATGATGAAAATTGACCAAAATATAATCCCAAAAATTTTATTTCATTGGAGAATTTGATTACATCATTGTTGAATCGAATGTGAATTTTATAAAAATCGCATTAAGGTCTTTTTGATACGTACATATATGAAGATTTAGGATAATTCAACGTAAGTTTATGGAAAGAGAGCCATGGTGATAATCTAATAATATCACAATATTTTCCCATTAATTTCCTTCGCATTATTTCCCGAATGAACTTGTGTCGTATCGTCAACAATTAGATACGCCTTACCTTTCAGGTTGAGATTATGCATGGAACTTATCTAGATAAAAAAAAGAAACTGGTCCCAGTATTGATCCTTGTGGCACACCACTTAAGACAGTTTTACTGTGGCTCATTTCTTCCCCCATATATACAAACTGCAGACAATTTATGTACAAGTCCCCTTATTCCTAAATTATATAAAATGACCAATAGTATATTATATCGAATACTTGTTTGAAAGTGGTTGACAATGTTTCACTTTGAGTAAGGTTATTCTGGAGCTTCATTGTCTAAAAAAGAACAAAGAAAAATTCAATTCTCTGCAATTTTTAATCACGACGTTTCAACTGTTAAAATCTACAGTCGTTATCAAGTGTATAATGCGACAATCTCAAGGATACTTCTTATATATGCTGTGGATAATTTTGTGTCATTAGCCTAGGGGTAATTTGGCGGTATTCAGGTAAGCTTATTAATTACAGTGCCAGGCCCCTCCGGTACAGCATTGTTAATTCTTATAGCAATTTCAACTGATCCATGCCACTAATTGAGGGTTTCCACACATTACGGATTTCTATGCTAGCTTGACTGAAGACTTTGTTGTTCTTTAAACTTCCTTCTATACCAGCCCTCTTCTTTATGGATGACTTCGGCTTCAGTCCATTTTATGTTGTGTTGGGTCGTCCAGACATGATCCGCTATCCCTGACTTTGATGTTTCTCCTCGTTGAGTGTTTGTCTTGTGTTCAGCGAGTCTAACGCTAAGTGGTCTCTTAGTTTCTCCAAGATAAGCTTCGCCGCATTCACAAGGGATGCGGTAGATGTAGTTTTTGGAGTCAATGTCAGCGTTACGAGGTCTCGTCTTTGTGAGATGGCTGGTAACACTATTCGCAGTATCCTTGAGATTGTCGCATTATACACTTGATAACGACTGTAGATTTTAGCAGTTGAAACGTCGTGATTAAAAATTGCAGAGAATTGAATTTTCTTTGTTCTTTTTTAGACAATGAAAGTCCAGAATAACCTTACTCAGTATCGAATGCCTTTCTAAAATCAAGTGACAAAAGTCCACAGGTTTTATTGAAATCCAATTCCCTCTGGAAATAAGTAACTGCATCTACTGCTGCTGACTCTGTATCACAAGACTTGAGAAAGCCATTCTGATATCTGTGAAGATAATGACCAATAAGTAGATTTAAAATAATCTCATAATCCTACATTTATAATTTTTTCGAGAATTTTGGAGAGAATGGGTAAAACAGAGATAGGTCTATATCCATTTAACATTTTACCACCTTTAAAAATTGGTCTAACTTTGGCAATTTTCATTTTTTATGAGATGATTCCTGTTTCGAAGGATATTGATATTAGTTTAGTTATTGTTTAGTATTGTTTAGTATTGAATTGTATTCTGATTTTACTGCCTTACCAAGCATGACACTGATGTTATCAAATCCTGGAGCTTTCTTGTTGTCCAAACTTTCAATCACACGTGTTCAGTTTCTTCTTCATCAACAGGTTCCAGAAATATTGAAGGTGGAGTGGAGTTTCGTTTATTTATTATTTGTGTCGTTGGAATAAGAGCAACTAAATTTGGTCCAACGTGTAAATATTAAAAGAGACAACACCTTGGTTCATTTTATGATCAAAAGTGCATATAAACATACTTGTCCTAATTTGCCCCATTTGGTGGACAAAGTTTTTACAAAGAATTTGTTTTTTAAAATATCTCAAAGTAAACCTACTTTCGATGACTTTGATTGTACTTGGAACGTTTGTTCGTAGTAATTCCATAATATGGGATTGTTTTGAGAAGAAAATCTCAAAATTTCGACAAAAACTTTCAAAATTTTACGCTTCAGAAAAAACATGTCAATACTGAGCTGGGTAGCTCCATTTTTTAAATCCATGGTTTGTAATCATTTCTCGTCTACGTAACAGAGCTACTTACCCCCATTGTGCTTCCCGAAATGAATTGTACTTTTGCAGGATTGGGAAAAGAAAAATAATTCTCATCAGTTTGTGCATGGCATATCAACAAGTTCATTAACGAAGAGAATATCCATAAAATTCTACCACAGGTGTTAACATATGAACAAAAACTGTATCCACTTCCACTTCGTATATGCATGTTAGCCAAAATGTGTTCCATTGTAAACTACGAATGGTACCAGATACCTCATAACTGCTAATCGTACCATGGTGATAATAATAATTGTATCAGTATTTGTATAAAAATTTGAACATTCAAAATTATTCCGGCTTCGATTGTGAACGGGACATTAACATAAATAAAAGCAAATATTTGGAGATAAAGCAAATATTTGGAAACGTAATTTGTAGTGGAGGGTATAGTTTGTTTACATTTTTGTCAATTCTTCCATTCCAGTGTGTGAGGTTCATAGACAACATAAAAATCTACGAGACAACTGAATATGAAGTTTATACATGAAGGTGAGTACCTAATGGTCAATTTGTAACTAAGTAGTTTGAGTACAGTTGTAATTTCTCTTTGATTGCTTACAGCACAGCTATGGCTATAAACAACAATTAAAGCATTTATTTCTGACCTCGGATCTTATTTGTTAGGAAGGATATCTGCAAATTCCATCTCAAATGTTGATCAATAATCATACCTAAATACTTGATGAAACTGTCTTCTCGGTTGAATGTTTTGGAATTTATTACTGATGGTCCCATATCAGAGAGATTATTACTATTTGAAGTGAATGGCAAGTGTTTAATTTTATTAACAGAGGTAATTTATTATACTGAAACCAGTGCATGATCTTTCTGAAATCTTCTGCTTTTGTTTTCAATTCTTGTCAAGTCTCAGCCCTATACAGAATTGCAGTGTTATCTGCAAAACTTAGGATAATTCCACTGCATTCTTGTGGTAATAAGCTGTTGATACATATTGTCAGGAGAATAGGGCCCATGACAGTACCCCGAGGGACACCATAAGTACTATTTTTTGTGTTCTTCTTGAATTTTTGCATGATATATGCCTCAGGGAACACTCCCCTAGGCAGTGAGTTCCTACCTTTACCGTTCGTTGGACGAGCATGGGATATATATGTACGGCATGCCTCTAAACTGATGACAGAGGGATGTGAAGACTGTCCTCGATGGGTCTGACTCGATGGTGCCGCTAAAGATGGAATGATTGATGATTTTTCAGTAGAGCATCGTCCATAAAAATATCTGTGAAGCAGAGACAGATCGCCAATCTTTCTGCAGTGTTCCAGAGAAGTGAATGGGGTTGAACGTTTTCCATAGAAACCGTATCCATTTTGGAATATAAAGGATGACTAAAAATACTCAGACATTTGTTGTAAACATTTTTGAATCACCCAATGTGAGTTTGGATGTTGTAAATGATTTTCAAGGTTTGTTCATCTTATTCTGATATCAGTTTTGCTTAAGAATATTATCAAAGTCCTGATAAACGGCATTTTAAACCGAAGGCAACTTTTCACGAGAGAATTGCAGGGTTAGGTAGAAAGATAGATTTATTTGAAACTTTCTATTTGAACTGTTGAAAAACTCGAGTCCCAATGAAATAATTTCCGTGACACAACATACAATAATATAGAAAATGCAAATGTCTCTTAATATATGAAGAGATATATCCTAATAAAAGTAATTAAAACATGTTTAAATATATTTATTTGAAAATATCACAGTCATTGGTATTAAAAATTGTATTCAGCTGAAATGAAGTTACTTCTCCATGAATTCTTGTAATAAATATGGCCCAATGGCACAAAACAGATCAAAAACATGTTTTTTAAAAATTTGTCTTGGGCAAACTTCTTTAATGATCAAGGGCAAATTGGTGTAGAATTTAATGGGCGTATAATGTGGTCCTTTTTCTGTATTGGTCAATTTATGCTTAGGAAGAATAAAATTGGATTTCTGTCTGGTAGAATACTTACTCTCTACGTGTTGTACAGGTAATTTCAGTAATATTCCTTATAAATGGGACACCCTCTATAAAAACACTAATGTAACTACCGATTGTTGATGCACTGTTACAAAATACTGTTATTAGTGTTAATATGTTGTACAAACTCTTTCAATTCCAAGAGATGAACACGAAATTAACTGAGATAGTGTCTACCGTGTCAGTTTCATAACAAATTGAAATGGAACCTATTTTACATTATCTGCACATACAAAGTGAGAAAAAAATTATATGGATGTTGGCACTATTATTGACGTGCAAGGCACAAACAGATACACATTTTTTCTCGTTTCCAAACGTAGCCAAAGTACGATTTGTTTCGGGATCCACAATGGGGGTGAGTTTATTTTCACGATAGTTTACGTTGTTTAGGTATATGTTGAGACATTAAGTGATGTCAACCTTTTAAATTAGACACTGTTGCTCATATTCAGAGTCACCGAGTCACCGTTAAAGTCGCATCATATGGGATTTTTTGTATAATTTGGGTTCCGCTTATTTGGGGTAGTTGGTGCTAGGAAAATAATTATAACTGATCTACCCAAAGCATTAAGTAAAACAGGCTATCCAATACTCTACGCAGATTATACTAATTCAATCGTCACAGACCACTCTAAGAGACAAACATAAAATAAATTCACTGAGTCTATTAGAAGCATATCATATTTGCTGATTAGTTATTAAGGTAATTTCATATTATCATTTTTATATTATCATTTTATATATCTATTTATATATATATATCTATATATATATATATATATATATATATATATATATATATATATATATATATATATATATATCTTCATTTGTTCCTGATCACGAGAGTAGGATAGACATAATATATGTTACTTGTCAGATGCCATTATATAACTTGCATTATTATTAACGAACAGTCGTTGCCGACCGATGATGAACCCTTTACTCCCATATACACCTACTGAGTAGGCTTATTAGGGCAAGTACCTGACAGAAAACAACTACTCCCTGGCCAAGACCACGACGGGTATTGAATTAAATCTAACAGATACTTGTGCAACGTTCCTCAAAATATCAGAGGACGCAATTGCAAGTGCTCTCTGTGACCAAACAGCAGAATTATGATTTGATTTGGTCACAGAGGGCACTTGCAAGTATCTGTTAGATTTAATTCAATACCCGTCGTGGTCTTAGCCAGGGGAGTAGTTGTTTTCTGTCAGGTACCTTCCTTAATAAGCCTACTTAGTAGGTGTATATGAGAGTAAAGGGTTCATCATCGGTCGGCATCGACTGTTCGTTATTAAACGATCTCCCAAAGCATTCTGTTTTCTTTGCATTATTATGTTAGCTTATATCGTACAGAATAAGATCGGCTATTTTAATTAGCAAATGATAAATTATTGAAAAAAAAGGGTGCCTATATAGTCTGTATTTTATTGTATCTTATTTCATTTTATATTATTTTACATCATTTTATCATAAAACCAGGTTCCTATTGTACCAAATAGCGAACTAGCTAATTTGTTTGTGACGTTTCCCATAATGTATAGTACTTGCCTGTAATGTATTGTATTGTAACATTCAGTGGACAAATAAATTATTATTATTATCAGTATAAATGACCTAGACGAGTTTTTTCTTTCCATACCTGCCAAATTTACTAAAATGTAAATTGGTTGTCTTATATTTTGGAAAATATTGAATGAAAAAGATATTTATTTTTTTGTTATTTATCCAACTATCAAATTGGACATTTTCAAAAAAAATTTAGGTACAATAATATGCTGATCAAATTGTGTCACAATAGATGCAATGTGGCTTTGTTCCGAAATCTAAAACCCATTTCCAAATTGGAGTTCTTGCTTACTCAAAAATTATTCCCTGAAGTTATATTTGAAAATTACTCAACTTTTCGAGCTAAGAAATATGCTGTGAAAATAATGATTATAAGTGGATTATAGGTATATATGTAAAAGAAGCACTGAAGTATGATTATTTAATAATAAATATTCATGGAGGTGAATCTATAATCATAAGGCGATTCAAATGAAAATTTCACACCTCACTTTTTCTGCCAACCAGATGTTGGTTTTTGTATCGCTGCCATGGCATCTCAAAAAAAAGATTTTTCATCCTCTAGGGTAACCTGGGCGAAATTATTAAGCAGACATTGTTTTTTCAAATATTTGAGATATGTGATAGCTGTCATTTTGCTTTTGTGTAAAAAGGGAAATCAATAGTGATGAAGTTTCGACCATCTATGTAATTATTGAATATGGTTGTTGGGGTTAAGTCATCCTAAAGAAAAACCAATATTTTTCAACAGGCCAACGTTTCGGCAGTATATTTTGCCATCCTCTGGGCTCTAAAATATAAAATTATGGACAAAACTTACATGTTTATAAATATAAAATTAAGGAAAAAATCCATGTGCATTTTTCAATATAAAATAACGTGTATACGATTGTGTCTGAAATAAAATAACTAACAATACCAGCCAAACTCAATGGGACGTTTCATTTCTTTTGCACGACTTTTACACGTTATTTTATATTAAAATATTCACATGGATTTTTTCCTCCTAAATTTTATATTTATATACATGTAAGTTTTGTCCATAAAGACCCGAGGATGGCAAAATATACTGCCGAAACGTTGGTCTGTTGAAAAATACTGGTTTTTCTTCAAGACGACCTAACCTCAACAACCGTATTCAATAATGGAATTTAATTTTTCATATAAATAAAGATATCTAATAATCATTAGATATTCATTTACTAAATATTTCAAATGTGTTTAAAACTCTTTTGAGAATTCCTTTCATTTCAATACATCCATGAAAAATGTATATCAATCAAATGTCTAACTATATGCTTGAGTGCTTGAATTTTATATTTGAAACAATACTATTAAACTTATATTTTCGGTTATAATTGCACAATTTATAAAAATTACCGATAATTTTGCAAGAAAGCGTGTTATCTAAAAAGTGCACGACTTTATTTTCATATTTTGGCGAAAGAGCCCGAATCCGAAGAGGGCACTTTTATAGTAATTAGGAAAGGTACAATTGGTTACTTTTCTAACTGGAGGTCATTTGAATATCTATCCATGTTTATGGTGTTTACTTCATTCAATAATCATATCAATTTTTTTAGCTTTACTTGGCTGTTGTGATTCCAGTGGAACTACCACCCACCGACGCCTATGTGGGCTTTTTCTTTGAAGCCATTCACAGTTTACCAGCAAATGAAACTTTTTACGAATATCCACCACTCGTTGAGAGAGGAATGAATAGAAAATGGATTTACAATCTGATCGAGAATAATATTCTCTCGTAAGTTTTTGACAACCACCATATTAGTTGAATGAAAGTTTCAAATGACTTACAGGTTCATATTTTTTCTTTATTTATGTACACCAATTGCTGTTTTCTGTAACATTTTTTAGTAAAATACTCTAAAGCAGTATGTTGCCTGAGGGCCGGTGGTATACGTTCAGTTTAGGCCATCCGCAGATTAAATGGACCTATACAACTGGCCCTAAGACGCATCACCTTCCAGTTGACTAAAATTGAAATTTTAATTCAAGGCTTATGGAAGTTAAGAGGGTATTTCTATGACACTCGAGACAAATTTAGATATTTCATTACTGATTTAATGAAAGTTATTATTATTATCAAGCACATCGGAGTCAGTGATTGCACTGGAAACCTGATGTAGATAAGTTTGTTGCTTCTATTGTCATTCGATATTTCAGACGGGGGTTTCCCGGAAAACCATGCCTATTGCGAGCAATTTGTGAAGTTTCTATGCATTCTGTAGATGCATCTAATGGAATCTTAGGAGACATTATTCATTTGATTCTCACGTGAGTATGAATCAACTGTGTATCTGGTATATTTAGAGATTTCCCAAGTGAATTAAAAAATGTGGATGAAGTCAATAATTTTCTAATAAACTCGATTCCAGCTAGATCACCACCTCTTGAACTTTTGAATTTTTATAGGTCCAACACTTTGCTCGAAACTGAATTTGTGTTTCAAGAGGTAAATGACCTTTTTGTATATGAAACAATCTCTAAAATAAAAACCAACGCAATGTGATGTGATTTTTTGAATATAAAACTCATCAAACTATGTTGTCCCCATATCATTCCATATATCACTCATATTATATAAATACCTGCCTAATAGAAAATGTATTTCCCGAAGAGTGGAAAACAGCTGTCGTCAAAGTTATTCCGAAAAAACCAAATCCAACGGAATTGAAAGATTTAAGAGGCTTGAGCCTTCTCCCTGTTCTCTCCAAAGTGCCGAAGCGAGCAATGGAAGTTCAATTGCGTAAACACCTCATGGAATATTCTTTATTACCTTCAATACAATCCGGATTCCACGAAGGATATAGTTGTACAACTGCGTTGCTTCAAGAAACAGATGATATATTCAGGGCAAAGGATCAAGGATTATCTACTGCACTGGTATTACTTGATTTCAGTCGGGCTTTCGACACAATTAATTATGAATTGATGCTAGAAATATTTCACTACTCGTAAATTTCACGCAATTCCATAACTTTAATGAAGTCCTACCTCCACAATAGACAACAAAAGGTTCATATAGATAATACTGCCTCTACATATTTGACGCTAAAATCAGGAGTACCTCAAGGATCCATTCTAGGCCCTTTATTATTCACAATGTATACAGCACATTTAGTGAAATGTTTGGAAAATTGTTCAGTCCATTTATACGCAGATGACACGCAGCTTTATTACAGTTTTCCTCAACATGATTCCCACAATGCATCCACGTTAATCAATAGAGACCTCGAATCTTTTGTCAAATCTGCAGCTGATCATTGCTTACTAATTAATCCGTCAAAATCGAATATGATGGTATTCACACCAAGAAATGATTATCAAATTATGAACGAAATTGATTTGCAGATTAACAATGAATCACTGACATTAGTACAGGAAGCTTGGTGTTTTACTAGATGTTGACATGAGATTCGAAAAACACGTTAACAAACTTATTCAACGAGCGTACTCATCAATTAAACTTAAATATGGCAACAGACATCTTCTTCCAACCTTAGTTAAATCCACGCTGTGTGAGACACTTGTTTTGACATTGTTCAATTATGCAGACATCCTGTATGGTCCTAATCTAACAATCACGTTCAAAAACAAGATACAGAAAGTTCAGAACTCATGTCTTAGGCTCATTTATGGAATTCGAAAAAGGAAAGGTATCTCTCATAAACTTCGCGAAGCAACATAGTTGAACATGGAAAACAGGAGAGTTCTTATATCATAAGATTTTAGAAACGATTTTTTTTTTAGTGTTAGAATCACAAAAATCTGCACCAAATCTATACTTTTTTCATTATTATTTTTTATAGTATTATGAAAATATATATGAAGAGACATGTATGGAGACATTTCATGTGTTAAGTGGAAGAACAATTCATTTAGCGAAGTTATTCTCTGGATGAATTGAACTTCGCCCTTTATTTTCACCAAATATGATTCATAGGATTTTTTTTTTGTAATATTCTTTTGAAAATAATAAAGACGTATATTATTATTATTATATCATAACAAATTTCTCTATATTGAGGAATTGCCCATATTCTAAGAAATAACAAAAAATGAACTTTGATTTTATTTCAATCAATGTTACACGATTCTTAAAAAAATGGTCAACGTATCAACCAGAGGACAACTTTTTTTTATATTAGACTCGAACTTCAGATTGTGGTCAATTTGTACGCCAAGAAATTTTGTTTCGGGCTTGCTTTTATTCAGTTAAGAACCTGAAGGTACTTGTTTTAGGCCCATCTTGAAAGTGACCAGATTTGTTTCTGTAACTTTCAATGTCAGCAACATGCTGACTACTTTTTGATTTTTTCTACGTCAACAGGAATAGTTCTAACCAGAGATATCACGATCTTCATTGTGCCAGATAACCGTGGTATCATCAGCAAACAATGTCCAGAAATATCTGGGTTGGCCATATCGTTGATGTAGAGCAGAAATAGACTAGGACCCAAAACTGATCCTTGGGGGACTCCACGTACAATTTTTTCCCTGCCAGAACTAACATTGTTTATAGAACTTTTTGATTTCGATAAGTGAGGTAGGATCTGATCCAGTCTAGAGATGTGCCTGGAAATCCATAATGTAAGAGCTTTTTTAAGAGTTTACCCCTCAAATCATTAGTCATTGTCCACAATTCTATTTGTTTGTATTGCAAATCTTTAGATAATAATTTTATAGTCTGTTTGTAGATAGGACGATAGTTATTGAAGTGAAACATGAAAATGTTATCGCTATGAAATTTTCTAATGGTGTGGAGACAACGCATATTACGAGAAGAGTTTTTAATTCATTTTGTGACCCACGGTTTAGATTTCTTTTTCCTGTTAGATTGTAATGTATTTTGAATTTTCAAGCATCATTCTGAGGTCCACAAAACAGTCCCATCTTTTCTCATTCAACCTCTTTCTCATGTATTATGATTTTTGAGAAACCAATATTACCCTGTACATCCGAAACTATTTTGAAGATTAGGCCAATCTTATGAAACATTTTCATCGTCTTTACTACTGAATAAGTGAGAAACGAGCTTCCATTTCTTCGATTGATTGTATACCTTAGCAGTGATTCAAATGAATTTTCCAAAAAAAAAAACAAAAAATGTTTATTTTTCAGGCCATCGAGTTCTAAGAACTTTGAACTATCATCAGAGTATGAAAAGGCCGAATTTATGGGGGAAGCACAAGACTGTTCACCGTATAATTCAAACTGCAGTATTAGTATTGTTGATTTGATAAGCACTTTTGTATATTTGTGATTAAAAGAATAATTGTGTTACGGCGTTTCATTACATGTTAAGTAATAGTAGTATTTATCCACATCAAATGTAGAAAGGCCATTGAAAAATATTATAAAAATCAAACATTACTCTAATTAATTTCATTAAAAACTCAAAAAAATATATAATTTCAGGTATTGAACCAACAACCTCTAGCGTGAAAAATCCGAGACAACCCTGAATCAACACTTATATTGTCGTGATTATCGAGTAATGCCCTTTGAATTGTTTAAGTGCATTGATCCATTCACTCTTGTTATTTATTAATTCGATCACGATAGAAGATCATTGTCATATACGACCGTCATTGAAATTAGCAAAGTCGCGCGACGAGCTAAAATCGTTGACCGAATGATATAAACATTTCCTTATATCAAAACAAGATGAATGGAATGATAATATAGTTAGTAATAGACTCCTATAGAGGAGAGAGCCCTAGCGCTCAGTTAGCCTTATAGGCTAGGCCCTTTTGGCCCTAGGTGTAAGTATTGGTTGAGTGATGGTTTTAGGTAAGAGTTTTATTTGTCCTATATATTTTTGAATGTCCCTTATTTGAAATATGTATATAGCTTTCCCCCCGTATCCCATTTGTCGTTTAATAAATGTTTGTTCTGTTGTTACCCCTTGAGTTCCTATAGCTACACCCCAAGTCGCATTTCGTATAAGGGAAACAATCTCTTATACGACTCAGGGTGCTATCCTAGAGCCCTAGTCGCGACAATATCTAATCTTTGTCTTATGTATGAATTTGAATCAACTCCTACAATATCAGATTAGGTGGTATAAAATTTAGAATGTCACTGTTATAATCACCACTTATTTAGGTACTGTCCTGATTACTTCATGTTTTGAAATTAATTTTATGAAAACTACCAAATGTCAAAAAATTATTATAATAATTATAATAATAATAATTATATTATGTAATATTATAATAATAATTATTGATAGACTTGATTCGATCTCATATTATCTATCATCATGAAAGGACCCCGCACATTTACTACGTAAAATAGCTTTCGGCTAATTTTGCTCAAATTTTGATATGTTGTAGATTCTGACATCCCCATTACGTAGTCCAATTTACAGATAGATCCTATTACCAGTTTTCGAGCTACAGGGTGTCAAATATTCGATTTTTGCGATTTTGAGTATAAGGCATCGATTTGATTTTTGTGCTCTAATTCGAAATTGAACTTTCTTAGAAATGAACTCATCACATCTCAGTTGTAGCTCTTCAGTCACTCCACTTGAATAAAAAATACTATCTCACAAAGGGTGTTGCACTACAGCAAGGCAAGACAATGTTCATAGAAATAGATAAATATCAATATCATAATCGTTTTGATTTTCACTCGATCCTTTAGAACAAGAAAACAAACGGCTAGAATTTGCAAATTTTTTTTAAAAGTATGGGTCTCTATCAACTACATAAGTATTCATATAATCGCCAATAGTCCAATAGTATATAGATTTCCATGTAGAAGGTGACAATTCAAAAGCTTACAAATGCAAAATCTCATGAAAATAATTGTATATAGCTTGTTAAACCACTTTTTCTGAAGGTTTTGAAAGTTCACTTATCTGTTATAGTTTTTGTTACTAAATACCCGAATACTTGAAAATATCTATTCAGATAAATAAAATATTCATGATGCGTTTTTTCATTTCATTCCCATACGCAGAGGTGTTCACAAAAACAATATTGTTTGATGATGAGTGAGAGGGTGGTGCATTTTTACCAGCTATTCAATAAGGTATCACAAGTAGAGTTTTCTTGAAAGTATTTCAATGCGGATGGCTGTAAATCAGGGGTGGGAGTGACTGCAAATGAGTAGGTGATGCATTATAACATGTGTCATTTCAGTATATTTTTCATATCCTAGTAACAGTTATGCACAATTCGTAATAATTATATAATTATATTTATGAGATATTGCATTTGTAAGCATTTAAATTGTCGCCCTGTACATGGAAATCTATATACTATTGGACAGCCAATTATATGAATTCTCATGAAGTTTATGGGGAACCACACTTTTAAAAAAATTGGCAAATTTTAGCAGTTTGTTTGTTTGTTTTCGGGTGAAAATCAAAATGATTATGGTATTGATATTTATCTATTTCTATGAACATTGTCTTGCCATGCTGTAGTGCAACACCCTTTGTGAGATATTCTTTTTTATTCGTGTGGAGGGACTCAAGAGCTACAACTTAGATGCGATGAGTTTATTTCTAAGAAAGTTCAATTTCGAGTTAGAGCACAAAAATCAAACCGATGCATAATACCCAAAATAGCAGAAATCGAATATTTGACATTCTGTAGCTCGAAAACTGGTAATAGGATCAATCTGTAAATTGGACTACATACTGAGGATGCCTGGATCTACAACATATTGAAATTTGAGCAAAATTTGCAGAAAGCCATTTTATGTAGTGAATGTGCGGTGTCTTTGTTATTATAATTACAGTATAGTAACCCATTGAAAAAGTTACCATGGCAAATATAGTTCTGTTTCAATTGTTGTGAGATTGAAACCACATGAAAGTAGTTGTCAGTGATAAACTTGTCGTTTGAAATTCGTCAACCTACACTGAATATTTCCAAATGGCCAGAACGATCACCTGATCTTACGCCATTGGACTTCTTATGAGGATATGTGAAAAGTATGGCATACAAAACCGAACCAATAGAGTTAGTTGACTTAAGAAAAAGAATAAATCTTGCAATTCAGTCGGCCACACCTCAGATGTTCCATTTCGTTGGAAGACAGTTTTATTTGAATTAAGATATTGCCAAGACGTTAGAAGCGAGTCTTTAGAACACCTCCTTCGTCGAAAAAAATAAAATTTCCGAGTAGAGAATGAAAATACCTTTCAAATGATGTATCACAAGCCCCATCTCCTTTTATATAATAAAACAAGCGGCAAATCACCTCGAAATATTATTGAATACATCACCATAAATGACAGACGAATTGAAGACCAATTGGAAATATAGGAGCATTTCAATGACTATTTTGTGAATATTGGAGCCGAATTATCAAGAAATGTAGCACATGCCCAAGACAGATTTTCTACCAGTTCCCCTACCTCTTCTATGTTCCTGAATCCTACCAAGTTTCAGGAAATTCATGAAATAATTGACGAGCTAGACAACAAGAAAGCAGCAGGAATTGATGGAATGAAGTTAGAATTATCAAAGCAGTCAAAGATGAAATAGTACCATTATTAAACAAATTGATTGATACATCCTTTGACAAGGGTATATTCCCAGATGAATTAAAAATTGCTAAAGTCAAACCAGTACTTAAATGTGGAAAAAAAATTACTTGGGAAATTACCGTCCAATTTAAATTCTGCCAATATTTTCAAAAATCATTGAAAAGATAATGGATAGAAGGTTAAGAGAATATCTGAAAAAATCAAAATTTTTGTATGCAGAACATTATGGTTTTCAAAAATCTAGTGATACTGAGTCTGCGGCAGTAGACATGATTTCAAGAATGAAACTGGAATTAGATTATCACTAGATTTGCGGAAAGCCTTCGATATGGTTAACCACAACATTCTTTTGAGAATATTATATGATATTGGAATAAGGGGAAAGATTTACATTTGCTTCAAAAATTATTTGGCTGACAGAAAACTAGTATATATCATTAAATACACTTGGTTCGATTAAAAATATAAACTGTGGGGTGCCACAGGGATCTATACTTGCTCCGATCTTTTTTTAATATATATATGAACTAGATATCAAAACTCAAATTGAAAGGTCAAATTAAAGTTTTTGCTGATGATACAACTATTCAAATCCTATCTCATCTTCAAATCTTCAAATCATATCTCATTGGCTACTCGCTCATAAACTATTGTTGAATTTTTCGAAATCATCAATTTATTTCTAAACAAAGTATTACAACTGATTCTCTAAGACCAACAAAATTAAAAAAATTATCAATTCAGTATACCAACAATATAAAATTTTTGGGTTTACATATCGACACAACACTCTCTTGGTCCATTCATATCAACAATCTGAGAAAACAACTCTCACCTTCGATTGGAATACTATTTCGAATAAGACAGTATACCCCACTAAAATATTTGAAAATCATATATTTCAGGTTAATTTATTCGAAATTGCAATACCTCATTTCTGTTTGGGGCTCAGCCAAAATTATGAAACCACTACAAACTTTGCAAAACAAAATGCATATACAAATTGCCCTTTTTAGAACCCTCAAAAAAATTATATAAACGTAATAACATACTAAATCTTCGTTTATTATATGAATTTAAAATTTCAATTTTTATCCATTATTTTGATACAGGAGAAAAACATTCGGATCCTACTTTTGATCATATTTCGAATATCCATTACCATAAAACAAGAAATGTAACATTACATTTCAAATCAAACTTTGGAAAAACGTCTATTTTTTACAAGAGAATTGAGATATACAATGAAATACCATAAGCAATAAAAGAAGTTAGGACTAAAACTAAATTCAATTATGAACTTAAAAAATGTATACTCAACAGATGATTTCCCATAGTATAACAATGTTTCACCTTCGACTGTTTTTGCTTTTGTTTCTTTTTGATTGATATGACTTATTTACTCATATTTAATCCCTCTATGAACAGAAATATTTTTTGGGATGAATTAATAAATAAATGTATTTAAAATTTTTGGGTTTGTAACTGTCACTCGGAGTGGGTTGAAAGCAGTACTCAGTTAGTACCGTGAAACATCACTTACCGTACTTGTAGCGTAAATCTTGCGATGGTTTTTGTACTCAGAGCCAAGGCAAATGAAAAATCCCCCTTTCGGAACAAAATTTATTTCTCTTTAATCATGCCCTGTAGTACATATTATTATATCCCATTGATGTTTACATTGACAGAACAACAAACATTGCAACTAATTTTAGAATTATTGGTCTTCGCCTCAAAGGTACAGATGGGAGAGAAAGAGGTTTCGCCAAACAATAGTACCATTCCCAAACTTGTGAAAAAATATGTAGTTCTGTTGATATAAAAATGTGTTTGGAAATCGGAATGATAATATTATTTGCATATAGGTGGAGTTACAGAGATTGTACACGGGCAAAACGTTATATTTATACTTTGAAAAACAGTCAACATTATTTCACAACGATCTTTATATTGATTTTCTTGTGTTAAAATATGATATATGTTGTGCGTTAACATTCTTATTTTATATAATACATGTTAACTTCACCAGAAATTTGTAAGATGTTGTCCTGGAATAAAAGAGTTATTGAATGTGGGATTACGTTCATACTTCTTATCCTAGTGAAATTTGAAAGAAAATATTACTAATAAACCGTCAGATAATGACAGATTATGCTGACTAATTTTCTCTCTTCTGGGATTTTAACCACTGAAAAGTATGTCAGTAAGCTCAAAAAATGAAAATTTTGCGTTCGGACCTATGCTAGGTATATGGATTCATTTTTCTTTCGCAGAAAAAAGTAGTATTTCTTTTAATCTCTCGTTAATAGCATTTTGACACATTAACAATCTAATAGTGAAAAACCAAAGCCATAAGGTTTGGACGTACTGAAAGGGTTGAAATAAGGGCGCGACCTTGTAAAAAAATATTCAGTTGCTGATGCATTTTCTCGCTTATGGCAATCGACAGAAAGAAATTTGAAATCGTTACGAACCCGAAGAAAAATTCTCATAAGTCGGTCAGCTGTTAAAGTAAATTTTCAGGCCAGATAATTTTGTGAAAATTGTTTCGTTTTTCGGCAGACTTTCTCGTTTATGGCATTTGAACAGATGACCGGCTTGCGGAAAAAAAATCGGGTTCCTAACGATATCAAATTTCATAATTGGTCCTTACTTTTTTGATTCTCCATTGACGGGTAAATTGTATCTTGAGTTCTTATCGGAGATTATAGGTGATTTTTTGAAAGATTTGCCTCTGACTGTCCTAAGGAAATATGAATATTTACATCATGATGGAGTAGCACCACATTGCACTCGAATTTATAAAAGATTTCTCGATAGGACCATGCCAGGAGGATGGACAGGAAACAACTGTCCTATTAAATGGCCACCGCGTCCACCCGACCTTGCTCTTCTTGATTTTTTGATATGGGGATTCAAAGGATAAAGTATCCAGAACAACTTTTGAGAATTTTGAAGAGTTGAAAGATTCAATTACATGACTATGCATGGCTATAACTCATCGAATGCTTCAAAATTGCCACAAACATAGCAAACAGAGCAAAAAGAGCAAGCAAGAGCAAACAGAGCAAAAATGTGTTTGAGGAATGGTGGTCATCAATTTGAATACCTTTTCAGCAATGAAAAATGTGTACCGACTAAGATATCAATATTGTTGTTATTTGTTACTTTCATAGCATTTTATATCAATTTTAAAAAGTTTTGAATTTAGTGTGTAATTTTTTATTTATTTATATATTTATTTAAAATACATTTTCCATACAGAACAAGTTCTGGTATAAGGAAAATAATACAGTGAATACTACTAGGTACTAATGAATATAAATGAGTTTCAGAATTTTCTAAACTAATGAAAAAATAACAAATTTAACAATTTTGGATATTTATATATTGATGAACATCAGTATGATAACAGATTTTCTTTGAGTTTTTTCAAGAAAATATTTATGGACTTTGATTTTTTTATATATCTGATAATTTGTTGTAAGTTTCTATAGAACTAGATATACGATTGTTCTTGCCTTTATTTGAATGAATGTTATTTAAATGGAAGTTATTTGCATTTCTGATTTTATATTCATGTAATTTCGATTTTTTTTTGAAATGGCTGTTACTTTTTTGTATATTATTTGATAGTTTATATGCAAATTTTGCTCTTTCAAATTTTATTAGTTTATTTAATGTAAAAGTTTTAATATCGTTGTATAATTCTGAATAAGGTGCATCCAAAGGTTTTTTTAAAATCACTTTTAGTGCTTTATTCATCAAACGATAAATTATACTTTTTGGTTTTTGCTACAAGATGACCATATTGTTATTAGATATCTAATATGCGAGACAATATGGGCATTATAAATGAGATTTTGTATTTTAATGTTTAGGAAATCAATTCTTCTTATTGCTCCAATTAAAGGAACAATTAATTTCCTAATTTCATTCACGTGACATTCAAAATTTAAATTCTTATCAATCATCAGGCCTAAATATTTTTGTTCTTCAACTTCATTTAATATTTTATTCTTTATTTTTACTTTTAATTTTATTTTGTCTGTATTTTTTTGTTTGAAAATCATGTAAACAGTTTTTTCTAAATTGATAGTTAGATTCATCTCATTTATCCACTTTTCAAACAATTGAATCTCTTTTTCAATATTACTCTCTAAAATTTTTGTATCTTTTGTCAAATAATAAAGTACAGTATCATCTGCAAAAGAAAAATGTTCACCTATCAATTTTAATTTGGTTATACTATCCACATAGATCAAATAGAAAATTGGAGCCAAAACTGAACCTTGGGGAACTCGAAGTGTTTTTTTTTAAAAAAGGAATGCCATGTAGATATCAGCACATTTTTTCAAGCATTTCAGTTACCTACATGCACATCTCCAATATTATTGACTGTCTCCTAACATGAAAGTTAATAATTTTTTTTTCGAAATAATGCCATCCGTAGATGCAAAACGAAAAAAAATCACTGTCGTCACGATTACGAAATTTGGGAAGAAATAATCATGATGCCATTCAATAGATGAATGTGTGATATTTCTGATTTATTTTCATGACTTTGAATCATACAAGGAGGTCAAGAATAATTTTTCAATTCGGAACTTTTTGCTGCACTTGCTGCATATTTTAAAAAAGTTTACACACTTCAAAAAAAAAAACACAAGTATTCAAAACCACTAGTGAAGATAAATTTCATTTATATCATGTAGTAGATTCATTCATTCAAATATGTTTTTTTTTCGTTAACCAGCTGTCGTTCCTTTACGAACGGCATCCCTCAGAAGTCGAAACTTGTGCGAGTCAAGGATCAACGAGGTCTTACCTTTTTACGTGCGTTTCCTAGCAATTTCTCGGTCCATCAGATAAATTTCTGCAGCCGCCATGGTTTGAACCAGCGCCAACTGGCAGCCAAAGTGATTGGAACAATGTCGTTTTAACCACTCGGCTACCTGGTTTCAGTTGATATTTCAGTATTTCAGTGGTGTAACACTTCCATTCCACTAATATTTGGTTATACAATTTTATTGACAGATATTCCGTTTGATTTTTTGTTTTTTCCATAATTTAATTTTGGCAGTCCATATTGATTTTTGTTTCATGTATTGTAGTCATAAAGTTCTGTTCCAGAAATGTATTTATCTTTATTTTGATTTATCCATAGAATTGCCTCAATTATATAATATATTATTATATACACAGAAATGTTAAGATTTTTGCCATAGTTATTATAATTTTCTTTTGGATTGTCAAGAGTTGTCCATTCCGTAATAAGCAGTCTTCAATACTTCACTAGATAGGACTCCTCTGAGATTTTTCAAGACAAATCGACTCATCGAGAGCTGTTTCTGTAATCAATTTATATGTTTTCCAATTCAGTTAAGCGTCAACTTGAAAACCCAGTAGTTTCAGTGTCGCTTCATCATCGTTCGTTTGACGATTTTTTGTGAATGCGATGCTCTTCGTTTTATTTGCACTCGTATAGATTTCCATTTGAAATAGTGTTTCCTGACGTTCTATCTCACTTAATATTTTTTCCTGTAGCGAAGGGGTAGAGTCGTCACCAGTATCGATAAATGTTGGGAAATCGTTTGTGTAAATGAGGGACTACAGAGGCCCTGACACTGAGCCCTGAGGAACTCCATGTTTGACCTCTACAGTTTTCGACTTCTTGCCATTTAAGTAATACATACTGCTGTCTGTCTTTTCGGTACGATTCGATGATAGGGTTTTAGTCTTTCCTCGCGTACTTCACTGAAATCATGTATACTTCTGAAGACATCATAAAACAGTTGAAAATCTCTTACTTGCGCACTTGGTGCTCTGACTCTTTCAAATTTTGAAGGAAAGAAATCGGAATCAGAAGAGGCCAATGATCGATTTTGGAATGTTTCACAAACAATTATTTAGTTGGTGAAGATATTCTTCTTTAGTTATGATGCAGTGGCGTATCAGTAGGGCATGGTGGAGAAAAATCGTGGAATTCAATATTTTTACAATTTGACAGATGGATGTTAATTTCAGTATCGTTTTTTCGGTAAATTGTTCAGTTTTTTCGGAAAGTTAACTATACCACAGATTTTCGGTCAGCATCACTTCTATTGGAAATATACAGGGTGTATACTAAATGATGTCATTAATTTCAGGTGGTGATTCCTTGTCATATTTTATGAAGAAATTTTCATATAAATGTGTGTACTATCTAGCTTCGTTTCCTAGGTAGGGGGTGTCAAAATTTCAGTTAAAAATTGGTATATCATCCCTCATAAGTATTTTTGACTATTTTGATGAAACCTGGTGTGGTTATTAGCAGTAGCAAGGGGCTTCTTTTCATGGAATTGTATTTCAAATAAGTGCGCCACTGTTTTTCTCTAAGTCTCATATTTCTTCAGAATGAATAATTATAAATATAACTTTCTTATGAAGCCGCGGATTTGAAATATAGCTAAACTCTGTTAAATCAAAGTCAGTGGCGTAGAAATGGTGGTTACGCACCATCAATGTTCAAAAAGTTGTGTAAAAGATTTTTTTCTTATACTCCATATTTTGTTGAAATTCTATTTGATTTTATGCACAAACATATTGTTAAGGTTTGATAGAAACAGTTGTCAATAATAGGCCCAGGGACACACACGTTTATATAATTTTTTTTTCATAAAATATGATAAGGATTCACCACCTGAAATTAATGACATCATTTAGTTTACACTCTGTTTATTTAATTGAAAATTTGATATGACATTATTTCATGTGTTGCTTATTATTTGGGACAAGTAACCTAGTTTCTTTTTTCTTACCGTCATACTGCTGAAATTGCAACTAAATATTCACTATTCTATATGTTCTAATTTAAGACAATTACTTTGCGGATGGAACAATTCTCGTTGTAGAAAATCCGCATGGAACATCCCAAATTCAATTGAAGGACAACATCTAACAAATTCACTCGTTTTTGGCTAAGAATTCGATTTGGCATACTAGTCGACCGACAAGATCTCGATCGAGTCGATAAACATACAGGGTATCCCAACAAAAATTTATCGCCAGATTTCAGTTGGGATATCCTGTATAAAAAATCGACATGGAATTCGAAGACATTGGTGTTTTTCCGTTTCGAAGTTCTATGACTGAATTGAATTCATAAATTTGGTATCAAAATATGTCAACACTTTTTGCTATCTAAGAGAAATGAAGATTAGGTATTTGACATCGAACACAATAATATATTTTGAATACATTACAAGAAACAGTGATAAATTTGGCGTTACTTCTCTTGGCGTATATCGAAGCGATATTCCTCCTTTGACAAGAAACAATTGATAAGTGTGTCACATATAGGTTGTAAAACAATATCCCCATAGTTTTGTCTTTTTTTTAATAAGACAATTCGAAAAAAACACTTTTCAGAAATTCGAAACTTACGAAGATATCCTCAACTATCGATTTTCAAATGAGACACCCTGTATATTTTAACATTCTCAGAATAAGAGGCCATGAGCGCAATCATATTTGGGGCGTTTTTTTGGTAAAAGAGTCGATAACTCAAAAACGGTTCGTCGTATCGATTTTAAACAAGGACAGACTTCTAGAGGACGTTTGATTGTTTGTTCCTACGTCTGCGGCAGCACCTCACGATGCTTCCACAGATAATCGAGGTAGCTGCAATGGTATTTCTACACAATCACTGGTATATATCTGTGTTGATATTCCTGCCCAACAGAAAGTTTCGGGTGACTTTTTTCCCCTGAAAGACAAAAATCTACTGGTGTTGAATCAGGTGACCTTGCCGGCCACATGACAGGACTATGAGTAGGAATAATTTCGTGCTTGAATTTTCTACTGTACATTGACAAAATACTCTTTTCGAAAAAAATATTTGGCCCACCTTCGTCCCATTTGAAAAAATCAAGTTATCCTAGAAAAAAAATGGTCATTTGGGTGACGATTACAGGTAAGATAGTTTTCCAATAGTACGATATGATTTTCCCATGAAAAGAAACTGAAACATAAATATTTTATGGCAGTCACAGTCACCTAGATACGTTTCCAAATATCGAATTGAAAATTGACTCGTATGACATCTCCTCCCAAAAACTGTACCATCTACTCTATATGGAATGATCTGCTTAATCTGAAAATGTGAAAATATACAGGTTGTCTCATTTAAAAATACAAAGTTGAGGTCATTTCTGGCGAAAGCAGTGAAATCATATCATTCAATGTGAAATTGAATATTTTATGAACACTCCAAATTTCAAAATAATATCTCGAAAGACTCCAGAGTTACAGGATCGGCCCGGTTCTCGTGACTACCAGCTATATATACAGGGTGGTCCAACGAAAACTTTCCACCAAGATTCCACCAAATAATTTTTGAATACGAAGCGTCTCAAATATTCAGGATTCAAAAGTTACTCGTCAATACAGGAGGATTATCTCATTACATATTTGCCAGATCGAAATAGCTTCTGAGATATAGAAACAAGATCCGCTTAACTTGCCTCATTTTGTATTTATTTATGTAACATTCCAACCAAAAAGAAGCTAGAGAGCAGAATAGGCACTCCATTTTTCTGTATTTTCCTAAAACATGCTACCTATCAAAGACGAAATCGAATGAAAAATTACCGCGACAATTTTTTTTTGACTTCGGAAGCGAATGGATACGAAACGTATTTTTGTAAACTTTTCGAAACATGTGAAAATGAATCATTGTTTCGTTCCCTTTCTGTCTCTGATCAAACATTTTTACAGAATATGATTTAAAGTCCGTATGGCAGTTTTTCAAATATTATATACGGAAAAAATTCTGTAGGTGGGAAGATAGAACTGAAGATGAATGTTGATTAATAAAATTCTGATTTTTGAGAATTTCAGGATGGCTTTTTTTTCCTTTGAAACCTCTACTTTGAAATGGTGTGACAATTATTTTGTTAATGTGGAAAACAACAATTTTGATTTGACAACTTTGAAGTTGAAAATCGAATATGTGATACCATCTCCAATAGAAAGGTGTGTGAGGAGAATGTCTAAAAACTGGAGTTTCCAATCCTGTTCACTAGCAATAAATAAAAATTCTACCAACAATATCTACAACAATGTAAAAATTTGCAGCGTATTAGGTACAGTCACAGCTTTCGGAAAGATTAACATACATTTTTACATTATTATTAGTATATTAACATTAATCATTTATTCTCATTCAGGGTATAAAAACAAACTATATTCACTGACAATCCCAATAGTTTCTACAGGATGGTCCTAAATGATTCTGAGAGATTTCAGTGTTGTTTTATATTGTTTGGATGGAAATCTTCTAAAGGTATATTTAAAAAAAAGTTAGTTGAAGGAATATTTTGTTTCTTTCAAAACTGATGAAGTCTTGAAATATAATAATTTTTCTTCATCCTATTGTAACCCGAATCTTCAACACTTTCAGATAGGTGGATGATTATTGTCAGTAATAGACATATTTTGAGATATCCAAGGACCACCCTGTCTATCAAAATATATTTACTAATTGAACAAAGAAATGATCAAATCGTCTGGAATAAAAATAGTCGTATATACCCATGATTTTGATTCACAATCTCTCTTGATTCGAATTTGTAGGGTTAATACAATTTGTGCATGGAGTTGATGATTCTTCTGATTCTAAAAACTTCTGTAAAGAATCATTCAATATACACTTGCCGTACAATTTGTAATACTCGTATTCGTATAACAAAATTAAAATAATGAATAGAGATCAGTCATAAAGTCAGTGCTCAAGCTCCTTCCCAGATGATGGTCTGAGCCCCCTTTCTCTTTCCAAACCGAACCGTGATGTAAAATCAGTATGACATGGGTATATACCTATATGAAACATAACATTTTTTTAACAATGACTAGATGAGTAAAATTGAAACGAAAAGGCAAACCAGTCATGAAGATTGTCCTGCAGTCACCCAAATACAATTTTAACAATTCACTTATTTATATTATAATTTTATCCAAGATGGTAAAAAATTCTCATACAACCATATTAATAATATCAATTACCTTATATTGGTATCTGGAAGGCAATAGGGTTGAAGCCAAATTCGAGTCTATTACAAAATATACAGGGTGTTATGTTATAAGTGTCCGATATTTTACAGCACGATTCCTCAGTTAGTTATAAGGTGAAAAGTTCATATAAGCTTGGGTTCGCAAGGCCTTCATATTTGAGATACATGATGTTGAAAATAAATTTTTGGCTTTTCGTAAATAATTTTTAAAATATTGTCGAAATTTGAACAAAAATTAGTATTTGAAGATTTTTTAATATGAGAAATTCAATCTTGGTTTGCCCTCAATTGTAGTGGGTGCCACCTGCAAATCTTTGTCTTTTTTGGGGAGTCACGACTTTATCTTGTATGCATGTATCACATTTTTGAGAAGAAAAATCGATTCCTCTATCATTGTTTCGTTAAAAAGATATACAGGGTGGGGCATTGAACATGAAACAGATTGAATATCTTCAAAACACATGTGTTGTGAAGTAAATGCAAGAACACGTCAATTTTCAATCCAAGGGGGACATTTTCCTATCATATCCGCAACTGTCATAGCTCTCCTCCCACCTCTTGGTCACTATATCACACAAACAATTTGAAAAGGGAAAGTAGTAAGTGTGACACATCATTAAAAAGGTAATTTCATAAGGAATTCAGTCATGTCAATTTTTGCTTCTTAAATTTTTATTTTGGCTCCCTCTTGCGGAAAAAACAACTGGTCCGTATTACAAATTATAATACTTCATTTGCAAGCTAATTTGACATAAATTCGGTGACAATGCATTATGGAATTTTTCTAAGTGAAGAAACAAATTGGCGGCTCCAAAATGGCGGAGAAGTTTTGCAATTATGGCCCGATTCGATTCAAAATTGATATGTGGTGGTTTTCAGGGTCGGAAAAAATCTCTAGTAGCGACTTATGACAAGCATTTCTTTTTTACGTAAAATTGATAGATGAATCGATTTTTCAACTGAAAAATGTGATACGTACATGCACGACAATGTTGTGACTCCCTAAAAGAGACAAATACCTGTAGGTCTGTAGACCTACCTAACTAAGATAGAATTTGAATTTTCGTATAAATATCAACATAATTTTAAAAATTATTCACGAAAAACCAAAATGAAAATAAATTTTCAACATCATGTGTCTCAAAAATGAAGGCCTTGGGGGCCCATGCTTGCATGAACTTTTTACCTTATAAATTACTTAGGAATTGTCCTGTGAAATATCGGACAATTACTACATAACACCCTGTATATGAGAATGCAGTGGCCTGCTATGAACATAACTTTTTTGAATTTGTTCGCAATGCTAAGGGAAATGGTTACTAACTTTAAAGTTACCGGAGACATTGTCTGTGCCGATGGAGAATTGTTATCATTATTATTAGTTGCTGTATTCTTCTACAGATTTGATATTAACCTTTTCGCTGCGGCGAGCTCAAGCCGGCTTTGATTCTCTGAGTGCTGCGCTAATAGACGTCATCCGCAGTGCTCTTGCGCACAGTACCCACAGATTAGCTATAGCGAAAGCCGCAAGGCATAAGCTGTATCCAGTGTATCCACTCATCGGGCGTAGGAGCAACATGGCAGTCGAGCTGAAACTACGCCTCATCAGGACAATCCTTCTGCCAATCATGCTGTACGCGTCTACTGCTTGGGGGCAATGCGCTAACAGTTATAGGCAGAGGATGCAGGCCTTCTTCAATGTCTGCCTGAGAATGGCAACAGACGCACCACGATATATGCCAAACAGGTTTATATATCGAGACTTAGACATCCATCCGGACTACATTGACAGACTGATCAGGAACCACGTGGGGCCTACTCTAGACAGAGTAGAGACCCACACGAACCCGCTGCTCACGGAGCTTCTAGAGAACAGACGTGAGCAAGACGACAGAGACAGAGACAAATACAGACGACCAGTGAACCAGGGAGACAACGACACCCCTGAAGAAGTAAGACGGAAGCGAAACCTTCGGCGACGCCAACGTTTACTTCAACAGGCTTAAATTTCGATAATCATGCTTTTAAGTTTCAGATTCCAAGAAGAACTCAGTAAATTCAATACACAACACTTGGCCCTCAGCCAAGTGTTTTTCAGGCCTTCAGCCAGTTTCAGGGAGGTACCATGCACATTAAGTAAAGTCATTGTTAAATCAAATTAAACTCATGTCAGATATAATAGGGTTACAGGCCGAGAATTGGCCGAGCACTCCATATCAAACGATCAGATTTTATTCTGCTGATCGCCAATCATCAGGATGAGGAACCGCTTTAACGAGCGGGGGTGGTGGATAGGGGGGGTGAACTTTCGAGTACGAACGAGTGCTGGGGCGTTTATCCTTCCGGGCTTCAACCTTAGGGGGTGCATGGTGGGGGCACAGTACCGCAAGCGTTAGTGCAACGGTCATATAACCATAAAAATAAATCAGGACTGCTATACCAACTGTTAATAAAGAGTGTATGACCTTCATCCAAGTAGGGCTGAAGCAGTGTAACATCTACATCTCCAGATTTTCCGAAACGCGATTGCGCAGTTTCTGTGGTTGCTCCAGTATATATGATAAAATCTAATATATATTCCATATGCTTTTCAGATACTACTAAACGTCGTCCTTATGTCCCGGCACTATTCGCCCAAAATAATTGAGTTTTAGTTCACAAATATGACTTAATCGTTGATTTATGTAGATCGCGATATCATTCTTTTCAGTCTTCAAGCGCTACTATACGTACAATCGATTCTCCCACTGCTTCAAAACCTGCCTTTGACTAGCTCAAACACGTCAAAAATAATGAATAATTACCTGACATTCTTTATACACATATATGCGCCCACAGCAGCGAAACGGCTAAATCTTTCGCAAAAATGCGTCATCCGCAGAGGTGACACGAAAATGAAATGACGCATTTATGCGCCATCCGCGGCGAAAAGGTTAAACTATTGAACAATTCAGTATCTCATCAACGTGGGGTTTCTTCGTTCATTTCTCGGAGTATACACATTACTTGTGAGACCGTCGATCGTTCAAATTTCTGAATTTACGTCATCAACTTCGTTGTCGAAGATACGTTGGTACCCTTCAACCTTCTATACTTGAGAAGGATATCACTGAACAAAAGAAATTATATACCGAAGTCTTATGAATCTCAAATGATTCCATAATTATCTTTTCCGCCCACCTCGTATTAACATGTTGGTTTAACGTTCTTCAGTGCAAATGAAATCGACCATTGATGATACCTATAAATGGTCGATTTGTCATTGATGGTCGATTTCTCTATGAATGCATGATTGTTGATAGGCAACCAAACAAATTCAGGTGTTATGGACGATAAAATGGTTATTGACGGTAAATTTATGATGCCAGTTGTTGCGGAAATTCCTAAAGTAGCACCTTTGACATTATTAAAATTCTTTCATTTCAACAAGAATGAGATAGACGAAAAAATATTGTAATCAACTCTTATATTAAAATGCGATTAATTATCTCAAAAAAATATATCGATCCTTAATGGCCTTCATTAATACACTGGTTGATTAAATAACTATAAATGAGTTGCGAAATGGGACGAAAAGAAAACATTTGCCATGTAAATTTTCCAGATCAAACATGTTGCCTCCCAGATTGGCACAATCATTTTACCTACAATTTTGAAAGTGATTGTCTTCTACACTAAATTCCCAAGAAAAGTCTTCAGTTAAAGTCGAAGGATTCCATTTCTGAATACCGGGAGTCTTGTTTTTGCAGTCTTCTTGTGCACTTCTCCAAGTAGTCTTCTTGGATTCTGTACATGCCAGAATTGGCTTGGAACATGAGAGTCTCCAGTATCTTCTCGTTCTTGATGGTTCTGGTAGGGAGAACAATCTACGAATAACATTCTATTATTAGTTATGAGTTGGGATTCGAGTTTTCGAGGTTATTGGAGAATGATTTCAGACTTGAAACCTTCGAAGATATCAAAATAAATGTCTGGGTAATAATTTCAACATAAAAAGAGATAAAAATAAAATAAAAATAAAACAAAATTATCCAACATCCTAATAGTAGAGCAAGTCAATATGAAAGTTTGGTGAAAAATTACTGATGCAGGGCATGATCGAATTTCTTAGAGATATCCAATTCCAAGGATAGAAATTCTCCATTACTCCTACCCAAACAATAATGGCTTCCATATTATAGTGCCACCGTTAGAGTTTCCTGATATAGAATTATTCCAAACTAAATATAAACATTATATTAACCTGGTAAAAAAACTGTGAAACAATGAGATTTTTAAATCAGGTATTATATAATGGGCAAAATGATAAGCAAGTTGATGTAAAATATATTGTACAAGATAATGAACATATTGTGGATCCAATGGAAATATGTGAGAAATTTAATGAATATTTTTTTAATGTTGGTACAGGATACTACTAAAAATCTTGACAACAAAAAAGCGGCTGGTTTCGATAATATTAGTGATAAAATTGTAAAAATGGGTGCATCAGAAGTATCCCCTTGTATAAGCGCATTGATCAATAAATCATTTGACAGTGGCTATGTTCCCAATAATATGAAAATTGCTAGGATAACACCTATTTGTAAAAGTGGGGCAAAAGAAATTTTAAGTAACCATTGACCTATATCAGTATTACCTGTTTTTATCCAAAATTATTGAGAAAATCATGAACCGAAGAGTAATGGATTACCATGATAAAATAAATTTTTGTATAATGGACAATATGGTTTCCGAGGATCTAGTGACACTGAGTCTGCCGTGTTAAATTTGATTACAAAAATTGACCAGAACCTAGATGACAACTTCCAATGTTGTTTAGTGTCACTGGATCTATCAAAAGTATTCAACACGGTAGATCACGAAATTTTATTATGTAAATTATTCAACATCGGGATAAGAGGTCATGTACATGAATGATTCCAAAATTATTTATCTGGAGAAAACAATATGTTTGTATGGGGAATGGACAAAGTTTGATGGGGAATATAACATGTGGTGTACCACAAGGTTCAAATCTTGGACCTTCATTATTTCTTTTATATTTCAATTCAATATCCAATCTTAGTTGGCATGGTGAGCTCAAATTAGTTGCAGATGACACATCATTGATATATTTTGGGAAAAATGACAATGAAATAATCGACAATATTCAAGGTAATTTAAAAATAATTTCGCTTTGGTTAGACAATCATAAAATGACTTTGAATATTGATAAAACTTTCTTCACGTTTTTGTCAAAAAGAAAATCCAGACATATTGCAAATTCATTTGTTTTCAACGGGAAAAATATAAAATATTGAGAAACAACAAAATTTTTGGGATTATACATTGATGAAAACCTTTTTTGAAAAAGCTATATTGAAAATGTAAGAAAAAAAATCTCCTATAATTATTGGTATTTTGTTCAAAATTCGATATTAGGTACATTCCTTTGAAATATCTAAAAATGATATATTTTAGTTCAATTTATTCAAAATTACAGTATTTAATATCAGTATGGGGAACTGCCAATTGTACTATCTTACGCCCACTCAAATCTTTGCAAAACGAAAGTATTAAATGTATTTTCAAATTATAATTCCTTGAATCTACATCACAATTATATGCTCCAAAGAATATTTTGGATAACGAACAGTCGTAACCGACCGATGATGAACCCTCCACTCCCATATACACTCACTACGTGGGCTTATTATGGCAAGTACCTGACAGAAAAGAACTACTCCTCTGGCTAAGACCACGACGGGCATAATAGATACTTGTGCAACGTTCCTCAAAGCGTCAGAAGACGCAGTTGCAAGTGCTCTCTATGAGCAGCAGAATTATGTTTTGATTTGGACAGGGTGACCACCTTTAGACTAGTTTCGCGGTTGTTGCCTCTCATCAGTGCAAGGGTAGGTCAACACAGACGGCACTGAAGCCATCTGTTCCTAGTCCAAATCATTACACACTCCGCTGGTTTGGTCAACTCTGGTTCACGCGGTGAAGCGGTTTCTAGGCCGCTCCACCTAGCGAGCAGAGGGAGAAGACTCCGAATCTCCCTCTGCTCGCTAGGTGGAGCGATCTAGAAACTACAAAATATACAATTGTTGTATCTTCAGCAAAAAGTTTAATATGACCTTTCAATTTGAGTTCTGATATTGATTTTATATATTTTGAAAATGGAATCGGAGCAATTATGGATCCCTGCGGCAGCCCACAGTTTATACTTCTAATTGAACTAAGTATATTTTTTAAATATACTGGTTGTTTTTGATGTCTCAAATGATTTTTGAACCAAATGTAAATTTTTCCTTTTTAATAATAATAATAATAACGTTTATTCATAATTCAATGCTACATGTATAAAATAAAGGTATACCCATTTCTTAATTTTAAGAAACAACTGTAAAATTATGAAAGGGTATTTAGTCAATTATTAATCTATGATGGAATAGCATGATCAGTCAAACAGTTTCAAACTGGTATGAGACTGATCATGTATTTGTATTTACATATTTTTTTTAAATGAAACATTCAGAACTACAAAGAAACAAAAAACACCAAAACAAAGAAGGAATCCTAATAAAGTCCATTTCTTTTTTCGAGAAAATATTTTTTTATTTTGATTTTAAATTCAGTGATATTTCTACAATTTTTTAAGTCTTCGGGTATTTCATTGAATTTTGAAAGTGATAATAACGAGCATATCTTTGTTGAATCTAATTTATTTTTTATTCTGGATATCATGTCTACTGCCACAGACTCAGTATCACAAGATTTCCTGAATTCATATTGCTCTGCATTCAAATTTTTTTATTTTTTCAGATATTCTATCAACCTTCTATACATTACCTTTTCAATGATTTTTGGAAATATTGGCAGAATTGACATTGTACGGTAATTTGTCATTCTTTCCTCATTTGAATTTTGGTTTAACTTTAGCTGTTTTCAATTCATCTGTTTAATAATGACGCTATTTCATCTTTGACTGCTGTGATAATTTTAACATTAATTCCATCAATTCCTGCTGATTTCTTGTCGTCTAGCTCTTCAATTATTTCGTGAATTTCCTGATATTCGGTGGGATTCAGGAAAATATAAAAGAGAGAGGGACTGGTAGAAAACCTGCTACATTTCTGGATAATAATTCAGCTTCAAAATTGACAAAATATTCATTGAAATGCTCATTTCAATTTGAACTTCAATTCGTCTGCCATTTATGGTAATGTATTCAATATTCTTTTGAAGTGATTTGCCACTTGTTTCATTATATAAAAGAATATTGATCGTTTTTTACAATATATCTCCTTGCTTAACAACCAATCAGTCTATTTCAAATTTTGAAATTCAGCCAATAGAATCGGAATTACAGTGAAAATATAGCTTGTCCCTGTATTTTCACGGTGATAAACCTGCTTAGTTTTTGTTTTACTAGCTGTCAAGTGGAAATAATGATTTAAATTATAAACGTCAAATCTTTGTGTTTTGACTAGTTATATTTCTTAATCAATATGAGCGATCGTTGGGGACAAATGGCTATTGGTATCATAGATGAAGCAGTGGAAAAGAGTATTCCGTTGAATACGGCCAGAAATAAAGAATCAATTACCAGGCAATTCAACAATTTTCAAATCGATATATTGTCGTCCTAAATATAATTCGTGGTATGATTAATAACCTATAATTTTTTGGAATATCAATTCATTGGCAACCCCAATGCAAGAAAATACAACTCGTCCTTCGGACTCGTATACATATACATTTTTTGCTGTCCTGTTTCACTAATTCATTATAATATTCGTATGATCGCAACAAATTTAGTACTCCAGGATTGGATTTCTTTTTGTAATGAAATGTGTATTTTGGTTTAAAATTTTTAGCGATTCTGCTATCTAACCATGGCGTTGAATTTGCTTTCCCGTAAAACGAAGTTACAGGGTGCTACATGTCTCCTGTGTCCCCGGGTACATGAGAGAGTTGGAAAAACCTGCAAAGAGCCGCTGTTAATTCATGGGCACATTCCATGAGAACGACCCAACAAAATCCGCCTTATCTCAGGCACATAATAATAATACTCTTCCTCATAAACACTCACGTGTGCATACCCAAAGGCAGGACCTATCCGGGAGGGGAACGGCTATTATTATTATTTGCCGTGGGGCTCATCAGTATCGTCAGGAGGGGTGCTATTCGGGGATTGTTTTCCTAACGTATCCGCTGTGGAATTTCTGGCAAAAATGTTGTCATATATGCTGGCTTCCTCCTGGTCGGCCGTGGCTAGTGTCCCACCGGACGTGAAATTCCACCCCACGGCTTTGGCATAAGACTAAAATGAAGACCCATTGGGTTATTCAACTTACTTTGCATGTGTTTGGCGTTTGTGAGCCTTCATCGAGCCTTTGGTTGCTGTTAGAATAGTTATGTTGCTATGGCCAGAGAGGAGATAATTATAACCTCAAAAAAGAGAACACCAGCAGGTTGGAATTGAGGAGTTTCCTATCGATTCGAGGACGGTAAAATTGAAGAGCATCAGATGCAATCAAAACGTGGACTATGGAAATTGGAACAAGATGTAACATTTACAGATGAATAGAAAATTATAAAACGGATCGCAAAGTATATTTCCAGAAATGACTTGACGGTTGACAAGAAATAGAGCATCAGGACTATATGCATATGGCTATTGCCGAAATATCTCTTTAACCAGTAACAATGAACGAAGAAGTGTCAGCTTTGAAAAGTGTGAAAAACTCTTCTAAGCTCAGATGTATTTCAAACAGAAGAATCCTAAGAGATGCGACCTAATTATTATCTTCTTTCTTGAAGAAACATTTTAGATATTCTAAAGATATTCAGAGTCATTCCTTTATTTTTGAGAGCACATATAAGAGTTTTTCAGTTTCTTGAAAAACATGGAACTCTATTGAAAACTGTCGCCTCCATTTTTGGATAGAAATGAAACTGATCACAAAGTTCAGTGTTCCCTTGAGAGATCATTGTTTGGGTATACCATGACGGATCTTGAGTAACATAAAACAGATAGGTACTTATTAGTCCAGTCCAGTCGATGTGCTCGTTTCTAATATTCTCTGTGCCACCTTGTACCTTTGTCGTTCATGCTACCATATTAAAAAAATGGCAACCAAAAACAGTTTTTGGCAAAATCTTCTCCCTGACATTTTACGATGAAAGTAGTTGTGTGAAGAATTAATACAGAACATTTTCTATAGTTCATGTTGTGCTATTCTTTGCAAAATTTTGTTTTGACTTTTTAAGCGCTACAGATGTAAACAGAGTGGCGAAAAGTTGGTAGTGGATTTGAGTCATTTCATTCAACAGCGACTTCTTGAGACCATTCGACTGAGTTTCTCTTAAATTGTTGTTTACTACCCCCAAGGACGACTTTTTGCGAAGAGCTAACACTGAAAACAGTGGCTTAGTTTTGGACCCACAGTTGTTCACCACCTAAGTCAACGAGATATTTTGTTTTCTCATACCTGATATATTTCTGGTGTTTGCTGATGACACATCTTTGCTTAATTCGCATCACAATCATGATATTTTAGGAACATTTATGACATCCACAAGTTCATAACTGATATGTTGGAAACGTGTAAGAAGAAAAGAAGATGAACAGGGGATATTTGGAAAGTGTGAGAAGAGAAGGGTGTACTGAGTTCTCTGACCTAAAGCATTCGTCTTGGTGTGATTCTGATGATGAAAAGGCTATAGAGATGTAACACTGTGCACTATAGATTACGGTTGATACTATTTTGACTTTGTCTGTCTGACGTTGGTATGTTTTCATCATTTCAGGTTACTTTTTCAACAGAAAGGAGAATACTATAGTGTACAGAGTTTCACTGCATTGTGCAATGTTCAACTATGTGTAATTGGGTTGAAAATAGAAGGAAGTGCTTAAAGTTAACCATGAGAAGATCAACACATGCATGATCTGATAACAATGATATATCTGGAAGGGCTACATTTGACAGGCATACTGAGAATTCACGTAGATATCTCACCTTAATGAGTTCCTGAGGAGCTATCCTGTACAATTTGAGTTCCCTGGTTAATCGTTCCATAATACCGTTGAATTCTAATTTACTATCCACTTTACTAGAAGTTCTGTTACGAATTTTATTTTTTGCCCACGAAAGGATTGCTTCAAATTTCACAACTTCCGGTACGTCTAGATTCCTAAAAAAATGGTTTGATAAAGATGCAAACTGTAATGCGGTTGTGATTTCACCTGCACATGATCATTTGGACCATTGACTCGCTTAAACTAAAATATTGTTCAGTTCCGAATATCTCTAAGGACCTCGTCTCCAGGAAGGCCATGATCATATTCACCAATTCTGATGCAGAAGTATACCTCCAGTAATAATTTTCTAGCAAGGTCAACATAGAGCAAGCCTAAAAATTAGAGAGAAATTTAATTACCATCTTCGTCTTCTATAATATGCACGTGCGTATTTTGTGAAATCCACACAAAATATTATACGTTGTTTTTAATTTGATAGTGGAAAAAATTAAGAAAAAATTAATACAAATAAGCAACTCACCACCTCGATTCTCAAAAACTGTTTCGCATGGTGAAAACACGCCTGAAGCAGTTCAGGCAAGTCGTAATGTTCAGCTGCACAAATCAACCCCGGGACTGTATTGCAGGTTAGGGGACACGAGCCTGTATGCAGGTAATCCAGTAATATCCGAAATGTGTCGGGATCAAATTCTATTATTGAAAATTCAGTCTGAGCCATCTTAGCACTATCTACTTTTTGAGCGTTAGCGCATACGCTTAGTCTTGGCACGGGCAGTTGCGAGAGATTCAGTTTATCCTTGCCATCTTTGTCTTTACCATCCTTATCTGAAATTGAAGACCCTAGTAGTAGGAGATTTGGGCCGGTTTTGGCCCCCCTCCAACACATTGGCGCCATCAATAACAAAATGTTCAAAGTCCTACAAGGGCATCACAAGGTCATATGCAGACAATGGCAAATATGCATCATAGAGATTCCCGGTAGTTTCTAGGAAGTCATTGATGACGCCAAAGTGCTGGGGGAAGGGTCAGAGCAGCCCCAAATCACCTGCTTCTAGTTTTTAGTAAAGTAAAATATGTATGTGTACAAATATCAGATCTAAAAGTGAGGTAACTAAAATGAAGTCTAATGCAGTTCAAATAATAGTAAATTATGTAACGATCATGTAATAACCATTTACATACGCTATTTTTTCTACACCCGATAAATAAGGAAGAACCATAAAGATTATATTTATATTTGTATTGAACACAATAACAGTAATTATTCGTATTTGTACAAAACATTCTACAAAATTATGATTATTGGTATTACCTCGGGTATCACCATGGATATAGAAAAACTATAAACATTCTATTCATATTTAAATTGAACATAATAATTGTAATTCGAATTCTTAAAAAATATTGAGATTATTTATTGTGCAGTTTCAAAAGTTTATTCCAGGACCAACTGATCTGGAAGTGGAAGGAATATTTATATTAATTCCATTATTGCTAGTATCAATAGAGTTCAACATTGTATTGGAAATGCTGATTTTATTCTGAACCAAATTTTCAATGTAGCCTTCCGCCACTGAAATGGATTTCCAGCCACCATGACGTGTCAATGCAGTAATATCACCACCAGCATCAACTAATATGGTTGCAGATGTCCTTAGAAAACAATGCCCTGTATATGAATTCGGATCAGGCCGATTTAAATATGTTGCCATTTGCTTCCCTAAATTACCAAATTTATTAATCCCAATGAATAATTATGGGCACATAAGTGTATTATTATAGTACAGGTGTAGAAAGAGAAGCTTTATGCATCGAAAAAATTGAATACTGTCATAAAATTTCAAAAGAGTCGCAGTATCAGCCCAGTTGAATAATGTTATCATAAAAAAAGTATTTCTGCTTACGATTAATTTTTTTTGCGAAAATTATTTGTTGCCCGTGTATCTGAATTGAAAGCTGGGTCGGACTACTTTAGTTCCGATTATCAGAACTAGAGTTTTTATACAGGCCGTTTCTTTTATCATGTGGTAACATTGCTATATTCTAAACCGTAACAGATACGAAGACGATTAAATGGGAGAAAAGGTAACTATTGTGGAGAACAGTACAATGGTCAAAAAAAATTTACAGGGAATCTCGCCCTTCCCGAGTTATACAGGGAAAACCAAAAATGCTGTTATTTGTTTTTTACGAATAGAACTGTTATTTCTGAAAATATAAAAAAAAAATATTAGGAAAGTTTTAATGTATTCTAAATGTACTATAAAAATGTAACAATGAATCTTTGATTAAACGTTTCGTGTCAACACGGCCACCATCAACATTTCTTTTTCAAATACGGACCTGTCTATTTTAGTACAAATATTGATAAAGCGATAAAATCACAATTCAGTGGTATATCACACTTGATATTTTTATAACGTTTCATTTAAAATAACTAGCATCCTCAGTGACAACAATTTTTAATTACGGTCCTGTCGTTAGTTCTTTTGTAAATTATTTTGATTTCTTCAAAACCTATTCAACTATTGGCATACTTCAGACTTCACCCAATAATTTCGATAAGAAGATACCCGAACACAACAAATATTCGTATTTTTCCTTCTTGGGCATTTTTGTATTACAGAAATCCTTGTTTCAAGGCTGATTTCCTCTGAATCAATTATCATACTGAATATTTCTATAATTCTCAATCCTGGAACTAACGAAAATATTAGTTTTTGGTCAAAATACGACTATTGTGTGATATGGTACAATTAAATAGCATCTCACTTCATTTACCATTTTTAAACAAGTAGGCTTTGCTTGGTTTCTATGGCAGGACAAATAAATGAGTTGTTGATACGTGTTAAGAACTGTCAGTCGTTTATACACTCAGTCATATCAAAGATGTATTCAAATGACGAAAGGACTGATATGCTATTTGCTTATGCAAAATCAAATAGAAATCCTCTTTTGAAAAAGAACAAATACAAGTGCTACAGGATACGCAAAGTTCATCACCTCAATGAAAGGGATTACGGAAGGAGAGTACGATTTGCGATGTGGTTGAGACGTAGAAATAGGGAAGTTGGAAATATTTGTAATAAAATAATATGGACGGACGAATCAAAATTCACCAACAATGGTTGGTTTAACAGAAACTTCCATTATAGGTGGAATAATACAAATGAACATTTACATAGAGAAACCAATTTCCAGGAAAGGTTCGGAATAAATGTTTGGTTGGGAATTTTGGGAACAAACATACTAGGTCCTTTCTTTTACGACGAGCATTTGAATGGTGGAATGTATTTACATTTTTTATCCAATGAGTTTGATGGCTACTTAGATGAATTGCCACTGAACATCCGCCGTGAAATACAATATTTTCAACAAGACGGTGCCCCTCCCCATAATGCAGCAATAGTAAGGGAACATTTAGATGCAATATTCCCAAGAAAATGGATTGGAAACAATGGACCAATTGCCTGGCACACTCGATCCCCAGACCTGACTCCTTTAGATTTTTTTGTCTGGGGATACATAAAGGATAAAGTTTTTTCGACAACTAGTACAGATATCGACCATCTCAAACAAAAAATAAGAGATGCATGTAATAGCATTACACCCATCATGCTAGAAAATTGCCACAGAAATTGTATGGACAGACAACTTATGTGCATTCAACAAAGAGGTCGGCAATTCGAGCATTTAATGTAGGTTATCATGAAGAATTCATTTTCTGTATTGGTTTTATTTTCACTCAAAAATTCAATATGAAATAAATTGTTTTCTGTTTGTTTGATTTCTTCTACTCTTAAGTAAGTTTATTTCCGAAGTAAATTGCTATCGTTCGTCTCTGAAACTACAGATATCTTTTATTATAGTGTAAACATAATTTTAATAGATACATTTATTCACAGCGTCACTGATAATTTTTATATCGGAGGGTTAGGTTTTGTGGAACGACCTAACGACAGGACCGTAATTAAAAATTGTTATCACTGATGATGTTAGTTATTTTAAATGAAACGTTATAAACATATCAAGTGTGATGTACCACTGAATTGTGATTTTATCGCTTCATCAATATTTGTACTAAAACAGACAGGTCCGTATTTGAAAAGAAATGTTGATGGTGGCCGTGTTGACACGAAACGTTTAATCAAAGATTCATTGTTACATTTTTATAGTACATTTAGAATACATTAAAACTATCCTTTTCCATTTTTTTATATTTTCAGAAATAACAATTCTATTCGTAAAAAACAAATAACAGCATTTTTAGTTTTCCCTGTATAACTCGGGAAGGGCGAGACTCCCTGTAAATTTTCTTTGACCATTGTACTGTTCTCCACAATAGTTACCTTTTCTCCCATTCAATCGTCTTCGTATCTGTTACGGTTTAGAATATAGCAATGTTACCACATGATAAAAGAAACAGCCTGTATATTGTTCTTTTCAATGTAATGAATGGATGAACGAATATTTTATATACGGTTTGGTTTTTATTTAATAAATTGTCTATAGTTGATGTTTCTGTATTGGCGAAAGAAATTAAGATCGCAGCACTGAAACTATCGTTCAAGTCTTTTAATAGAAACACAATAACTTTTCAGTTAAAGAAATCACAAATTTTCACAAATTGTTTGAAAATAGGAGAACAGATCATCAAAACGCCATGCAACCTTGAATTGCAGAAGCATTCAAAACTAATCGGAGATGAAATTCCTTTGAATCACCTTACTGAAACGTTCTTTAGAGTCTTTCAATAGAAATACAATCACTTTTTAGTTAGAGAAATCACAAATTTTCACAAATTGTTTGAAAATAGGAGTACAAATCGTCAAAACGCCATATAAACACGTGTAAAGTCAAAAACCTTTGTCCGTGATTCGTAGTTCAAAGTCTTGCTATAGGTGGCGCTGCGATCTTGTTTTCTTTTGCCAATAGCAGCCTCAAGAGTTCCGTCATAAACAGAGTGTTTTAAAAATGCTCATGTCCTGGTAATATCCGGTGGAAGTTCAATCAAGTTGAAGCATCAGCTCCGATTCAAACTCATTAATGAAAATGAATGTGAAAATGGTACATGGATAAACATATATTAACACGTAATAGAATGTTTTTGAAAGTATACAATAATATTTCAGCCAGTGAATGACCTTTAGCCGTAATACAAGAACAGTGCATTTGAGTACCCAAAAATAATCTCTATCGAATAAATCTATCAGTGACCAAGTTTATATCAGAAAATATCAGAAAATTTAAAAAAGGAATACAGGGTGTTATTTAAGTACGTGGTCAAACTTAAAGGGGTGATTCTTTGAGTGATTCTAAGACGAAAAGTTCATATAAACATAGGCCCGGTAATGCTTCGTTTTCAAGATACAGGGTGTCAACATTTTTAAAAGAAATCGTTTTTGTCGTAAATATCTTAATAACCCTTCAACCGATTTTATTGAAATTTGGCAGTGTTATTGAAGGTCGTAAAGGGCGAATTTAACCCTAACTATATCAAAATTATCATGTCCAGTGGCGTCCCGGAAGGCACTGTAACCAATATTTTTGACAGAAAACATGTGCGCCACTGATTTTTTTTGCAATTTTTATATTTGTTTCACATTGAGCAACTGAAATTACAACTTTTTTATATCCAGAATTTTTTTCGTATCTTGCTTTGTTTTTGAGAAAAAACATAAAAATCACTTCATTGCACGTCCCTGGCACAACACAATAAAAAAATTGTTTTTATAGGGTTTTTAATGATTACAGGTGAATCTGTTATTCTTAAAAATTGTTTGTTTCATTTGGCCAGTGCGTGCATAGTGGTAACGCCGGAAATGCCAAAGCAACATCAAACAAGAAACACCCTTTATTAAAACCACACTGAAACAAAAATGGTACCTAGGCAATTTGTTTCTGTAAGAATACATTCAATAATAACTAACACAAAACCGACAATAGTTGCTCAAAATGTCCTCCTTCAACTTCAATGCAAGCATTAACTCGTCTTAACATCGATTCCCGAACACGTTGAGATATTTCCGGCGTATGTCTTATCTGATCACATGAATCCCGTATTCGTTGGAATAATTCTTCTTCAGTGTTGACTGGAGTTTTATAAATGAGGGACTTTAAATGTCCCCAAAGGAAAAAATCCAAGGGATTCAAATCCGGTGACCTGGGCGGCCATGACTGTGGACCTGCGCGACCGATCCAGTTTTCTCCATAAGTTTCATCCAGAAATTGACGTGCTACTATGCTGAAGTGGGGTGGAGCCCCATCGTGCATGAACCACATTGCTCCTCTTACTGCCAGTGGGACATTTTCTAGTAGAACAGGTAATACAAATTCCAAAAGATGACGATACTCTTGACCATTTAATCTCGGGGGTAAAAAATGAGGTCCAATGAGATAATCGCCAACAATACAATCCCAGACATTCACGGAAAACTGCTGTTGATAATTATTTTCTATAACCACATGGGGATTTTCTTCTGCTCAGATATGGTTGTTATGAAAGTTCATAATTGAATTGTGGGAAAAACACGCTTCATCGGTAAATAATATACTGGATAAAAATGTCGGAGATGCAACCTGTTGTTACAAAAGCCACGTAGTATAAACAACTCGCTTGGGAAAATCCGCAGGAAATAACGCTTGAACACGCTGTACGTGGTAAGGATACAGTTGGTACTCTTTCAAAATCTTCCATACAGTAAAGTGAGAAATGTTTAATTGTTTTGAAATTTTGCGTGTGCTTGTATCGGGGAAACGCTCAACTTGTAAAACTTCTTCCTCCAGCGCCACTGTTCTTACCGTTGCAGGTCTCCCAATAAGAGCAGCCGACCTTTGAAAGGTGCTTGATTCGCACAGCCTTTCATGTATTCTCACAAATGTTTGCCTATTTGAAACATTTCGATGAGGATATCTTTCTTGATAAATGCGTCTAGCCGCTCCGGAATTGCCTTGGGCCATTCCATAGACAAAATGCATATCAGCCATTTCCGAGTTTGTAAACCGAACCATTTTCAGATATCAGTAACAAATTTTATATCTCAAAACTCATGAAAACACTTCAAATAATTACTATCAAATAATTACGTATGTACCGTTTCAATTTGTGACAGTTATGCAGTTAAATTTGTTTGAACATTTGTTGTTCCTTCCATGGCCCTCTTACTTTAGTTTCAAAACACTGCAGTAATACATAACAACATTATTTGTTTCATCGAAAACAGGTAATATGAGCGAAAAAAATTAAAAGATGACTTCCATGTAATATTAATTGTTTAATCATAAATAAAAATGTCTCATTTTGCAGCACGAGCCGAAGCCAAGAGCCGAAGCCAAGAGCCGAAGCCAAGAGCCGAAGGCAAGTGCTGCAATTTATACATACATATTTTTTTTCATTGCATTAATTTTGATAGAAAATTCTAAGACTAGAATAGAGTATTGATATGAAAAAATATCAGTAAGACCCCAGTTTTTGATGGTTTAGTAGTTGAAATGTTTTATTGTGTTGTCACAGGGACGTGCAATGAAGTGATTTTTATGTTTTTTCTCAAAAACAAAGCAAGATACGATAAAAATTCTAGATATAAAAAAGTTGTAATTTCAGTTGCTCAATGTGAAACAAATACAAAAATTGCAAAAAAAAATCAGTGGCGCACATGTTTTCTGTCAAAAATATTGGTTACAGTGCCTTCCGGGACGCCACTGGACATGATAATTTTGATATAGTTAGGGTTAAATTCGCTCTTTACGACCTTCAATAACATTGCCAAATTTCAATAAAATCGGTTGAAGGGTTATTAAGATATTTACGACAAAAACGATTTCTTTTAAAAATTTTGACACCCTGTATCTTGAAAACGAAGCATTACCGGACCTATGTTTATATGAACTTTTCGTCTTAGAATCACTAAAAGAATCACCCCTTTAAGTTTGGCCACGTACTTAAATAACACCCTGTATAATACAAATGAAATTGAAATTTGTCAATTACAAACTTTTACAAATGAAATAAAAGTAATTGCTTTACACAGATCTCCAAATGAAAGAATTGGTCAATTTCTACAATACCTAGATAACTTGATGGAATTGAAACAGAAATCGATGATCATAGGAGAAAAAAATTTAAACTTTTTTCTGAAACAAAGAAGTACCTAGGACGAAGAGATTATTTGAGTATTACTTCGATGGAAGTTTGTACGTGAATACAATATGCTCCCAAAAACTTATGGAGCAGTTTGACATATTGTAATGTTGGCATATCACAACAATATGAAAGAAGATCTCACTCAACTTGTTGGTAGTCTCAATCACATTAAAGATGTTTTAATCGCTTTTATATTATATTCAATACATACATCATTCTCATGAATGAAATAATTCATAAGCAGGAATACTGATTGATAATAATACTACCCCAGGTTTTTATCGATCATCTTCAGGAAGTTGGAGATCGACTGATATTCAAATATACTGATGTTTATGCGGCTTATTATACATTTCATGACAATTTTTTACATAAGCTCAAAGTATGTATAATTTTTTTGAATAAACTAAAATATAGGATGTCAATTTTAAAACGTACCACCTGCTTTATTTCGGTCCCTATAAAAAATCTAAAAGTATGCAAGAACACAAACCTATTTTCAAGGGTTCTTTGTGAGCTGGTTTTCAATTGAATCATATCAACCCTCCAGCGGGGGCTGACACAACCCCTAAAATCTCAAAGGTCGTTCACCTACCTCGAAAAATATCACAGACCTTTTTTGTCAGTACTTTTGGAGAAATCAAGTAAAACCGTGAAGATATTTATTATTTAAGTATAAAGTGTTTTGCAATAAAACATATAAGATCAATGAAAAGTGATTTATCTTGTTAAATTTTCAAAATGTTGTCTATTATTTGCTGAACAGTGACAAAATATGCTCTCAAACTCCTTTCAACAATCCGAAAAACTTTCAGCTGAAGTTATCTACAAGCAGCTGTTATACGTCTCTTCAAATCTTCCAAATCTTGGGGATGTGTTTTATAAAAAAAACGGTTTTAGATGGCCCCATACGAAAAAATCTAGGGGCGATAAGTCGGGTGATCGTGGTGGCCATTCTATTGCTCCTCTTCGGCCAATCCATCTGCCAGGAAATCTGTCATGTAGCCACTGTTTAACTGGACGAAAGTAGTGTGGCGGAGCTTCATCTTATTGGAAGTGAATGAGATCTTGCAAAATCATGTTACTAGACGCATTAATTTGATTTTCCAAACCAGTTGTTATTAAGGGGTCTATTATCCCTGCCAAAAATATCACAGATAATCTCATAAAAAAATATAGAAGAATTATGAGAATGTATAAGGATCTACGTGGAAAGTCTGTAACCTACACGTACGCAAATCATGGCACATACACTTTTTGGAAGTATGAATGAGGATTTATGAGCAGGTGTAATTTATAAGCATACCCGAATATATGTCATACGAGTTTGTATCAGGCAGTGGTTGTTTGAGGGGACTATGAGATTCAATGAGGTATTCCACTTTCAATCACGATATTATATGCTCATTCACAAGCTTGTCAACGTATGAGAAATGTGTGGAAATTCACAATTACTAATCTAATTTGGTATCGTATGAAGAAAGTTGATCCAGTATTCGATGATCTGTATCAGAAATTCCGTATCCAATTTTATTGGGTATCTTGTGGAAAAAGTGGGATCATGATGTGAAGGTTTCTAGCAGGAATTCCTTATCTAAATTTATGTGATTCCTATAAGTTTTCATACAACTCAAAATCACTGAGAATTCACAAGTGTCGATAAGAAAACAAGGATACAGAGTATAAGAGTTTGTGTTAGGCAATAGTGGTGCAAAGAGACTATATACACGATTCGATGAGGTATTCCAATTTCAAACAAAATAAAGTTTTATCCTCATTCAAAATCTTGAGAACCTATATGTGGAAATACACAATTTATAATCTCATTCGGCATCGTATAAAAAAAGTGTGTTCAGGACTTGATGGTCCAATCTGTATTTGGAATTCCGTCTCCAATTTTATGCGAATCCTTTAAGATTTTATGAGATCCAACAGTAGGAACATTACGAAACCAAATGGAATATTCTAAATAAAATATTCTTAAGAATATTCGAATAGATTATTATCATCATATCATTCCAGAATATTTCAAAAATATTTCAGAAAGATCAACAAAATGCAAAATTCCAAGAAATTTTTTCTAGAATATTGCTGAAATATTCGATTATCATATTACTCCAGATTTTCAAAACATATCAGAAGAATCATAATATACCCTAGGTTATTTTATCTACGCCTACAAATAATTATATATATTTCAAAATGACTTCAATTGCAAAAGATCATTTTTTTATCACCATCGGATAATCGAAAATGAATTTATTTACTTATTATTTTCCTCGTAGGTATGTCAAATGTATTTGCTGTTCGTTCGTTTTTATTCGAATGGACTGCATGGTTCTTTCACAAGTCGTGAGCTTTGAATGCCTGAATCGTTGTATGAGGGGTAATCCTCATACAACTTCTGAATGTATGAAATGAATGAATCTCTAACCGGCTACTCGGAGAGCTTCTTCCTCTACTCGGAAGATGGTGCTGCCTAGACCACGTTTCATAGAGCGGGTAAGTAAATATAACCACGGTAGGATGAGAGTTGTGAAAAAACAGACGAGGAACAGGATGGTGTTAAAACTGGCTGCGCAGATCTACCCGATCTACCTCTTTTTCGTTTATGTTAGAAATCAATCAATCAACTTTATTTCCCCAAGAAACATTACATGTTTATGGAAGGGATAAAAAAATCTTTAAAATAACATAAACAAATAAGCATACAAAGATGTGATCAATAAATATAAATAATAATAATCAAAATGAATGTGTAATTTGCATATTTTTTCTAATTTGAAAATGACTTTATTCTTTATGTGCATAATTGAATATAAAATTATAAAATCCATTGGATTATTTATTCAATCTTCATATGGAACGTGCCAGGACATTCTGACAGACCTCGCAGAATATCAATAACTTTTTTTTTACATACGTTTCTCATACGTTCTAATTCATTTTCAAACTGCAGAACCTCATAGAAACATAGAAACGCATAACAGTTATGTCTAAGAACACAATAGAAATTAAAGGAATATGTATCTGTAATGTCTTTTATGCACTAGCGGGCGGTAAAGTACACTTTACCGCCCGGTTCAGCAAGCGTAAAGTGGCACTTTACGGCCCGCGGGCGCATTATGGCCCGGCGGGCCGTAAAGTAGACAAAATTCTCAAATTGTCTATACTCACATATCATTTCATGCAATTCCTAACACGAATTAGAATCATTTCAGTTCAATAGAGCAATACTCTTTCTAACATTTGTTCATAATCGTTGGCAATTTTTTCGGTGATGATCTATTTATTTGAAATAGATTCTCCAATATAGCACTCAGCTACTATAGTTTCACATTCCTCATATTATGTTACCCTTAATTATTGTATGCATAACGTATGAAATGTGTAGACCATTGCAATTCAAGTCAGTATTTGTGATTCGCGCTATAAAACCACTAGTGCATAAAATTTTGTATGTATCACGTGCGTAAAATGGGTTTAAGGCCTTCGGCGCCATCGGGCCATCATCCACGCCGCATGCCATAAACGCCTACTTTAAGCCCTTGATACATAAATAACTATTAAATGCTGCTGAATATCGAATATGGCTCTATACGGATTTGCGGTTTCACTGTCCAACTTGGATGTCATAAATTCTCTCTCTGAGACATTTTTGGCATTACTTCAAGCAGATTTGAGCAGAGCTCACCAGTTAGATTTTTCTCAAAGAATAAAGGTCCAATAATTATTAGTATTCCCGAAAATACCAGCCCAAACGTCCACTTTCTCTGGGTACTGTGACTACTGCGTATGACCTTTCTTTAAAGGAAAAGGGCCACCAGTGCCGGCTTCAGAGTTTTGTGCACCCTGAGGCAAATGATAAAATATGCGCCCTCTCCCACAAAAAAATTACTATTTTACAAGTACTAGTTCAGGTAAATTAGCTTATTTTTCACTAAATATTATTCTTCTTTATTATTTTGATGGATATTAGAAGAAAACATTTACCGTTCTGTAATACACTAGCCACTATAACAGTCCTATGAAATGTCCCCCTTCAAAATTAGTTCAACGTGATTTTCCATATTTTTGGATTTTCTATAGGGACGTTTTCAAATTGACACCCTGTAGATATTACCTGCTCGTTGGAAATAAATTCTTGATTCTGACTGACTCACTTGAACAATCGTGGCTACTGGACCACTTCTTCTTATCATCCGAGGACAGTTGTTGGACGTTATGCTTCCTGATGGATCTACCCCAACCGGCTGTTATCGTTCCCAATCTCGTGAAGGCCCTTTTCACCATCGGAGAATTGGGCACGCTCTTCGGTCGAGGGGTCTCGATATCGGGCACCTGCAGGAAGTTGCTGCTCTTGGGCCGCATCTGTTGGGGGCTGAAGAGGGTGGGGACGGGTCGCGCCAAAATTTCCGCTACGGGCATTTGTGGAGAGCCGAATCCGGTTTGGATGCCGTAGAGCATTTCTTGGAAGACTCTGCTGCGTACCTGGGAAAATGAATTCTATAAGAAAAGATGAATTGTAGGATTTGTCACAGTTAATTCGTACAAGAATCATTCTTTCACATATCACTAGGTTTCAAAGGCTAAGAAAAAACTCTACTGATATAAAATTTATGAATTTTGAGAAAATGAAAATTGGTATGATATTCTGAAAGATTATGACCCCAATAGAACCTTCAATAATTTTATATAAAGGATAAATAATAAAATCAAGGGATGTTACGGAATACAAAATTCACCCAAAAAATATAAAATATCAAACCCGGGATCTCAAACAGTTTGATCAAATCTATCAAACATAGAGATGAATTAAAAAAAGAAAGTTTTGAAAAATTACGAAACTCTTCAAAATTATTAAGATTTATAGAAATTTATTGAATAAACTCATGAAAAACGTAAAACAAAATCATTATCAAAATAAAATCAAAGAATCAAACTAATGAAAAAAATAACTTCACAAATGAACTTAAAAATGATTCTGCCCATGTCCCAAATAGAATTAATAATAAATTATTGAAAACTATAGTGAAATACACTTCAAATATCCCTGAACATATTTTCATAAAGTAACCCCCCCACTGTTAACTTTTGAACGGAGTGAAATTTTCCTTTGAAATTTTTTTTGGTCAAATGGTAGTTCATTAGCTACTTTTTGACATTGATAAAAAAATTCTATTTTTCAAAATGGCTGCCAGGCGCCATTTTGGAATATTTTTTAAATGGCATAGGGGGTCGAGTGATACCTCATTCGATTCGTTTTTCAATTCTCTATTTCTCTATTTTAAACAGAAATATTGGTTCAAAACAAAATGGCCGTACATTATTTTAGAACTCTCACGAGAGGATCCTGTCGAATAAATGGCTATTAAAGAGCTTTAGTGCAATGATAAAATATTTTTTCGTTTCTGCAAGAGCTTCTTGTCACTCAAAATGGCAGATGGGTGCCATATTAGAAGAAAATTCAAATAAGTAGATAAGAAGTGTGATACCTCGTTTTATTGAATCTCAGCAAATCTCAGAAATCATGTTCCATATACGATTCTGAGGGACAGAGAACATTTGTAGATATCAAAAAATATTTCTTCATTTCAATTGAGCTCGTTCAAAGCCATTTGTTCAAAGAAATCGTGTATAAAAGTTCTAACATAATGTGCCGCCATTTTGTTTTGGATGAATATTTTTGTCTGAAATTTTGTAGTCGCATGGAAAATCAAAAGACAATTCGAATGAAGTATCACTCGACCCCCCATGCCATTAAAAAAAAATATTTAAAAATGGCGCCTGGCCGCCATTTTGAAGAATAGACATTTTTTATTACTGTCAAAAAGTAGCTTATAACATACCATTTCACCAAAAACAAATTCACAAGAAAATTCCACCCCGTTCAAAAGTTAACAGGGGGGGTTTACTTTATGGACACACTGTTTGTTTATCCACACGTATTTTTCAAAATCTTTAAAAAATGATTTGTTACTCCAATATATAAAGGAGAAGGTACAATATATATCGACCTGTTTCGTTAATTGATGACATTGCCAAAATTTTGGAGAAATGCTTGAAAATTAGATTGACAGATTTTCTCGAAGAACATAATTTATTATTTTCAAACCAATTTGGTTTCAGAGAAAAAACAGAGAATACAATATTAAATGTTACAGAAACTATTTATAAATCATTAGATATTTAAAACAAAAATATTGGAATATTTTTAGATTTGAAGAAAGCGGTTGATATAGTTTCACATACAAAATTATTATCGAAATTAGAACGGTTTGGCATAAGAGGAATCTGCCTGAAACTATTATATAGCTATTTATTTGAATGGGAAAAAACTGTTCTGATTGATCACATCAAAAATTATTCTAGAAAAGTGAAATGTGGAGTTCCTCAAGGGTCAGTTCTAGGACCAATTTTATTTTTTATTCATATCAATGATTTGTTAAATACGAAAATTAAATGCCGACGATACAGTTACAGTAGGTAGTGGGAATACCTGGGAAGGAACAGTTTCAAATGCTAAATTTGATTTATCAATTAAAAAAAAACAATCAGATTAATAACCAGGTTAAGTGGAAGAGCGCAACTCTTTCTGCTGGGAAACCGTCAGAAAGAGAGCGAACTTTGCCTCTAGGTCTACAGGTTAGAGGTTTTTTTGTTTCTATTTCTTTTGTGCAATTTTGTCTGTACATACAAACCTGTATCCAATAAAGGCGATATTATTATTATTATCGTATTGTTGATTTTATAAACAGAAAATATGGCTTTGATAATAATCAGTTTGGTTTTCAAGAAAATAGTGGAACACAGGCGGCGGTGCTTCAAGTAGTACAAGCAATTCAAAAAGGACCTGATATAGGAAATTATGTGGTCGCTGTATTCATTGACCTTAAGAAGACATTCGATACAGTTGATCACATAAAACTGTTGGAATATTTGGAATCAATGGGACTCAGGGGTACTGTGAGAAATCTTTTGGAATCCTATCTTGGAAATAGGACAATCAGTACCAAATGCAATAACGCTGAATCTGTTAGACTACCGATAAATAAGGGCGTTCCACAAGGATCTGTTTTGGGACCCATCTTGTATTTATTGTATATTCAAAATATCTCTAAAATTGGTTTAGCAGGGTACTTATACCATATATGCAGACGATACAGTACTTTTATATGAACACAAAAACTCACTCATTCTAGAAAACATTATTAATGAAGACTTGAAAAAATTTGAAAAATGGCTTTATTGTAACCTTTTATCAATTAATACTGATAAAACTGAGTATATCATTTTCCAGCAAAAAAATAAACAGAATATTTCCCTCAACCTCAATATCAGAAATTAAGTATTGAAACGAACTGAACAAGTGAAGTATCTTGGTATTTGGATTGATGAAAAACTGAAATGGGACAAACATATTGAGGTCTTAATAAAAAAAATATCTCCAATCATTGGTGCTTTGAGAAGATGTCCTAAACTTGATAAAACAATTATAAATATGATTCTACATTCTCACATTCTCAGTCGCATTACTTATTTAATAAACATTTGGGGAGCTTGTTCAAAAAATAATTTTAATAAATTATCTGCTTTATATAGGAAATCCTTGAAAGTACTGTATCGTCTCCCATTTGATATACCAACTAATGAATTATATGCAATTACAGACAAATTTTCTTTAGATGAATTGTATAAAATAAATACTCTAAAAATTGCATTCAAAATTATAAATAAAAAATTAAAATCAAATTTCATTTTGATAAGAAACTATGAAATTCATAGTCATCACACTAGACAAAGTAACTTGTTTCACCTCGATTCTGCTGCCTCTTCAGTTGGTCAAAAAAGATTCACTCACGCTGCTCTAAGTCAATTTAACAATTTACCTAGTAATATAAAAAACTGCAAAAAATTTTCAAAATTCAAAATTTCTGTAAAGAAACACATTTTGTCCTTACGGAGTAGATCTTTGTTCACTAATTTATGATTTATATATATATATATATATATATATATATATATATATATATATTGATTATGATTTTATCTATATTGAATATGTTAATCCTTTTTATTATTTTTTATCAGTGATTTATGAAAGATTTGTTGAAATTGTTATTCATTTTTGTTAATTTTATATTTGTACAACTTCCTTATACCAGAACTTGTTCTGACTGGAAGGTATTTACACAAATAAATAAATAATCTCAATCACGATTTACTTAACTTGAATTTGGAAAAGTCTCATTTTGTGACATTCACGTTGCATGAGAATATGCAACTGAAAAAATTCAAAAAATTGAAGATGTATAATATTTAATGCCTAAAAAATTAAAACAGTATGAACATATTTCCAAAGTTGATGTAACAAATTATCTAGTAGTTCACTTAAGATTGCAACCTCAAGTGGCATAAACAAATCAATGAATTGATAACAAAACTAAGGAAAACACTTTATAAATTTAGGTTGTAAGGAAAAATTGTCAGACGTGAATCAATCACAAAATTTTATTAGTCTCTTTTAGTCTATATTGTCCTATGGCATAATAGGTTGTGCTGGCCTATATAAACAAATTTTAAAATCATTTGCATCAATTCAAAAGTACGAGGATGTATTGATATCTAGTTAGCCCAGACCAGTTCCCTGCATAAACAATAGCAACGAACAATAACTTATTAGAAGTGTTAGCGTTATGACTGTAATCATCCCGTATAACGGTATGACACATAGAGTCTGAGTGTACGCAAAGGATGACATGATGTATTTCTATAAGGGGTTTTGATTCATTCGATGTTGAGATATTGTCCAGTGTGGTTGATTATTGTTATTGTCAAATATATTGGTGTTAGTACGCGAGTGTTGTCATTTAGTGTCCAGGGTCCTAACAGAAGTGTCAGTGTAAATTTTGACGTCAAAAAAGTAAACCAGAGTTAGTGTGGATTTAGTCAACTTTAGCACAAGCATTATCAAAAACATAACGGTAACATCAAAGGTTTTTAGCATAAACTTAACATTGTTGTATAAATGGCTCCATTTGATATAACAGAATCAACTTTCGCTTTTAACATACAGGGTGTCAATTTGAAAACTTCCCACCCTTAATATCTTCCTTCCAGTAAACAATATGAGTAATCGAAAAAACAGGTCAATTTTATTGTCAAGGGGGACACTTTCAAGGACTATTTGTAGCCCTCGTGGTTCAACCCCCTAGGAGGGGTAGATGTTACCCTTCGAATTATAAATGGGAAGGGGGGTCAAGTGGCACATCATTTTGATGGGCGTTCAAATCTTGTTCCAATGGTACCCTGACTTATTATTTTTTGATGAGCATTTTCCGAAAAATTGTGTTCTAAACTAACAGAAGTAATTATTAGAACGCCTATACTGAGATGCATGGTTTGGCCAGAACCGGTTAGAATATTAGGTGGTACCGTTCCAACCCTGTATTAGGGGTAACATTAGCCATTAGCTCCAAACGCTTTACATAAAAAAGTAGTCTAATAGTAAAACGTAGATGGTAGTAAAGTTGTGTTTATTAAATGCTGAATTTTTAAGTGTCATCGCAGAAATTGTACAGATAGCCTTCCTTTTTTGCTACTTCTGCTGTAAAAAGTTTCTGTTTTCCGGCAAAAAATTGGTTAGCAAATTTGAACTATGTGGTAGTATTGTGAATACCGTTGTACCTGTTGGGCTGTTTAGGAATTACTTTAATAAGTGTATAAAAGTGTAAAAATGGTTTACATTCTTCAAGACAGAATTGAAATGATTGTAATTTATGGAGAAGTTGGAAAGTGCGCACGAAGGGCGGCATGTCTTTTTAACGAAAGACATCCAAATTGTAATGTAAGTCACCGGTATGTGCTTGATTTGGTGAATACGTTTTACGAAACTGGTTCAGTGACAAATAAAAAAAGAAATAACCCCAGAGTACTAAATGAAGCAGCTCAAATTGAAGTTTTGGGAACATTTGCTGCAGAGCCCACGAGCTCCTTACGATCAGTATCAGAACAGACGGGAATGACACGCGAGACTATAAGAAAAGCATTGAAAATGCATAAATTTCATCCATATAAAATGCAGATTCTTCAAGAGCTCCACGAGGATGATTATGATAGAAGAATAGAATTTTGTGAAATCATGTCTCATCGAGTCAATACCATCCCTAATCTTCTGTTAAACATCTGTTTCAGCGATGAGTGTTCATTTTTTCTGAATGGCAATGTTAATAGACAAAATTGTCGCTATTGGAGTGACGAAAACCCACATATTTTTCGGGAAGGGCATACACAACACCCACAAAAAGTTAATGTTTGGGCTGGTATTCTTGGAAATGCCATTCTTGGTCCATTATTTCTGGAAGAAAACTTGACTGGCAATCTGTACCTTGATATGCTTGAAGAGACTATCGATCCTCTTATAACTCACGAGCTAGAAACTCAAATTGATGCAGAAGGTAATGAACTTTTGCAGGAGGATCTGTTACATTTCCAGCAGGACGGTGCTCCACCTCATTATTTTCTTCCCGTCCGACAGTGGTTAAACGAGAGATTTCCGGGCAGATGGATTGGCAGAAGGGGAGCAGTTGAATGGCCTCCGAGATCACCGGATTTAACACCCATAGATTTCTTTCTTTGGGGGCATCTTAAATCCGTTGTTTATAAAACACAACCTTCTGATATTGACGAACTTAAAAGACGAATTACAGCAGCATGCCAGTCAATTCCTAGTGAAGTTTTCCGTAATGTTAGAGGGGAGTTCGAAAACAGACTGTATTACTGTTTAGAGCAAAATGGACAACATTTCGAACAGCTAATAAGATAAGCGTAAGTAGATTTTATGTTGGAAATGTCTTTCTCGCAAATTAAATTTTATTGTGTAGAAGGAAAATAACCACCAAATAAAAAATCCCATGCGTAATAAATTTATTCCTGTCATTCAAGGGTTGGAGCGGTGCCACCTACTCTTCTAACCATTTTTATTAAAGGGAGTCAATACAATAATGCATCTCAGTATAGGCGTTCTAATAATTACTTCTGTCAGTTTAGAACGCAATTTTTCGGAAAATGCTCATCAAAAAATAATAAGTCAGGGTACCATTGGAACAAGAATTGAACGCCCATCAAAATGATGTGCCACTTGACCCCCCTTCCCATTTAAAATTCTAAGGGTAACATCTACCCCTCCTAGGGGGTTGAACCACGAAGGCTACAAATAGTCCGTGAAAGTGTCCCCCTTGACAATAAAATTGACCTGTTTTTTCGATTACTCATATTGTTTACTGGAAGGAAGATATTAAGGGTGGGAAGTTTTCAAATTGACACCCTGTATATTTAAGCACAATTTTTAAATGATGTTACAAACCTTATTGATTCGATGCAACATCGACTGAATGAAGTCATTTGGCGCGGGGAGGCCACACTAGATATTATCCCCTTGAAATGTGTTTATTGTTTTTTAAATTTTTATGTTTTTGTTAGTTTTCTAATTAAACTTAAGTTTCGATGTTTATTTGTTGTGTTTTCACTGGTTCGTCCGCGGTGTTCGCTTTAATACAGTGTATCTCTAGTAAAAACAAAATACTCAGAAAAGATCCGGCTTCAATGAGATTTCAGTAGACAACAGCTGATATAGTTGTTGCACTCCACAAGGTGTTTCAAATCTTGGAAAAGAAACTTCGTCTTTTTGATGCACCCCGTATATGATAAAATTCAAATCTGAATGAAAATTTCTGCCATGGCATCGTTACTAAGGAATTATTCTACAATTTAAAAAAAAGAAACATAAAAATCAAAGGAGCGGTTCGAGAGGAAGCCAACTTTGAAATTGGGGCCAGTTTTTAGTGGCCGGTTTTTTTGCCGGTGAGTGTCTATTGTCTCATTGTAATTGTTATTTTTGAAAATAAAATAATAATCATTCCATAATGATGGCCACCTGGTTTGAAATGATGTATACATCTTCCTCCAAGAGTATTCAATACCACACGGAAAATAACAACTCCTTCCAATTATAGATTTGAAACATTTTACGAAGCAGAGCGAGTTTGCTTGTTTGTATGGATACAATACACAGAATAAAGGAATGTTTGAATATAGTATTGATATTCAATTAACTCCACCATTATCCTTTTGGATACCACCAAAATAATAGGCTTGTTTAAATAAAAATTACTCAAGTCAATGCAATTATTTGATGGAATCAAACTTGTATAATTTGTGATAAACAAGAATTTGAATTTCTTAATCTTAAAAAACATTCGGTTGTGTATTTTTTTAGATTTGTTTTTTTTTTATATTTTTGGTAGTGATTTTTTTTTTCACGGTAATAAAAGAAAACGTTAACGCATCAATGGAAATGCCAAAATGTCAACTTCATTTGACAGTTGTACAGTTGTACAAAAACACTATTTTAAAAAAGCCTATACAGGCCGTTTCTTTTATCATGTGGTAACATTGCTATATTCTAAACCGTAACAGATACGAAGACGATTAAATGGGAGAAAAGGTAACTATTGTGGAGAACAGTACAATGGTCAAAGAAAATTTACAGGGAGTCTCGCCCTTCCCGAGTTATACAGGGAAAACTAAAAATGCTGTTTTTTGTTTTGTACGAATAGAATTGTTATTTCTGAAAATATAAAAAAATGGAAAAGGAAAGTATTCTAAATGTACTATAAAAATGTAACAATGAATCTTTGATTAAACGTTTCGTGTCAACACGGCCACCATCAACTTTTCTTTTCAAATACGGACCTGTCTGTTTTAGTACAAATATTGATAAAGCGATAAAATCACAATTCAGTGGTACATCACACTTGATATTTTTATAACGTTTCATTTAAAATAACCAACATCATCAGTGACAACAATTTTTAATAACGGTCCTGTCGTTAGGTCGTTTATGGATTCCACAAAACCTAACTCTCCGATATAAAAATTATCAGTGACGCTTTGAATAAATGTATCTATTAAAATTATGTTTACACTATAATAAAAGATATCTATAGTTTCAGAGACGAACGATAGCAATTTACCTCGGAAATAAACTTACTCAAGAGTAGAAGAAATCAAACAAACAGAAAACAATTTATTTCATATTGAATTTTTGAGTGAAAATAAAACCAATACAGAAAATGAATTCTTCATGATAACCTACATTAAATGCTCGAATTGCCGACCTCTTTGTTGAATGCACATAAGTTGTCTGTCCATACAATTTCTGTGGCAATTTTCTAGCATGATGGGTGTAATGCTATAACATGAATCTCTTATTTTTTGTTTGAGATGGTCGATATCTGTACTAGTTGTCGAAAAAACTTTATCCTTTATGTATCCCCAAACAAAAAAATCTAAAGGAGTGAGGTCTGGGGATCGAGCTGGCCAGGCAATTGGTCCATTGTTTCCAATCCATTTTCTTGGGAATATTGCATCTAAATGTTCCCTTACTATTGCTGCATTATGGGGATGGGCACCGTCTTGTTGAAAATATTGTATTTCACGGCGGATGTTCAGTAGCAATTCATCTAAGTAGCCATCAAACTCATTGGATAAAAAATGTAAATACATTCCACCTTTCAAATGCTCGTCGTAAAAGAAAGGACCTAGTATGTTTGTTCCCAAAATTCCCAACCAAACATTTATTCCGAACCTTTCCTGGAAATTGGTTTCTCTATGTAAATGTTCATTTGTATTATTCCACCTATAATGGATGTTTCTGTTAAACCAACCATTGTTGGTGAATTTTGATTCGTCCGTCCATATTATTTTATTACAAATATTTCCAACTTCCCTATTTCTACGTCTCAACCACATCGCAAATCGTACTCTCCTTCCGTAATCCCTTTCATTGAGGTGATGAACTTTGCGTATCCTGTAGCATTTGTATTTGTTCTTTTTCAAAATATTTCTGGTAGATTTTACAGAAATCCCTACTTCGTGGGCAATTTCTCGTAAAGAACAATCTTGATTAGAAATATTTTTGTAACTGACCAATCCTAAATTGAAAAAAAATATTTTCGTCACTTTGTTAATCTTTATGAAGTAATATTTGCTTACCTAAAACATGTATTTGGTTCCGCATACTTCCAGTAACAACACATTTTCTAGTTTTATTTCTATCAAATGCACCACAGTCTCTCAAATTTCTTTCTAATCGTCTAAACATTTGAATGTTTGGAATACGACGATTTGGGTATAGCTCACCATACATATTTTTTGCCAAAAGAGGATTTCTATTTGATTTTGCATAAGCAAATAGCATATCAGTCCTTTCGTCATTTGAATACATCTTTGATATGACTGAGTGTATAAACGACTGACAGTTCTTAACACGTATCAACAACTCATTTATTTGTTTAAAAATGGTAAATGAAGTGAGATGCTATTTAATTGTACCATATCACACAATAGTCGTATTTTGACCAAAAATTAATATTTTCGTTACTTCCAGGATTGAGAATTATAGAAATATTCAGTATGATAATTGATTCAGAAGAAATCAGCCTTGAAACAAGGATTTGTGTAATACAAAAATGCCCAAGAAGGAAAAATACGAATGTTCGTTGTGTTGGGGTATCTTCTTATCGAAATTATGGGGTGAAGTCTGAAGTATGCCAATAGTTGAATAGGTTTTGAAGAAATCAAAATAATTTACAAAAGAACTAACGACAGGACCGTAATTAAAAATTGTTGTCACTGATGATGTTAGTTATTTTAAATGAAACGTTATAAACATATCAAGTGTGATATACCACTGAATTGTGATTTTATCGCTTTATCAATATTTGTACTAAAATAGACAGGTCCGTATTTGAAAAAAAATGTTGATGGTGGCCGTGTTGACACGAAACGTTTAATCAAAGATTCATTGTTACATTTTTATAGTACATTTTAAATACATTAAAACTTTCCCTATACATTTTTTTATATTTTCAGAAATAACAGTTCTATTCGTAAAAAACAAATGACAGCATTTTTGGTTTTCCCTGTATAACTCGGGAAGGGCGAGACTCCCTGTAAATTTTCTTTGACCATTGTACTGTTCTCCACAATAGTTACCTTTTCTCCCATTTAATCGTTTTCGTATCTGTTACGGTTTAGAATATAGCAATGTTACCACATGATAAAAGAAACGGCCAGTAGACATGTTTTACAATGCAAATTGGTTCTTACCGCTAAAATTGCTCTAACTCCAACTAACTTGACCTTTTGCTTCGACTGACCAACCATGAACACGACGTCGAAAAGTTGGGCATTGGTAACAGTGTTGCCGTCGTTGTTGAGGAACATTTTGGTGAAATCTTTGGCAATTTGATCATAATCTTCGAACTGATCCCGCACACTATCCAACAATGGAGAGGATGGTCGCATATGGCCAATAGGCCTCCAAGAACCTGAATACATATCAGATTAGAACGATGATTAGCAAATTTTCAAGCTACATGAATATAACATAAAAGAAATTTGTACTTGCAGCAGCAGCCATTCAGTCATATTTATCAAAATACCAATAAAGGTCAACAATGTCGTCAATGTAATAAATACATACAAATCAAGCATTGCATAGAATACAATATACACGCAAGTATGTATAATAAGTGAAATCTAAAAATATCAACCTGATGAATCATTGAAGTATTCTTTCACAGAATGATATGTCTTTCAATGGACCTTTACAATTATGAAAAATAAATTGCAAAACTCTTTCAAATCGATAGATTCCAGTCTGAAATATCGATTTAACAAAGAGTTCCACTAATTTTTTTTCATTTTGATATAATATCAAATTTAAAAGTGTGCTGCTGACGTCACGTTCATCGGAAACAATCCCCACCATAATCCACGTTCCGCAACATTCATACCGCTTCATATTTAGGAACATAAAAATTATTTATTAGAATATTCACTGATGTTCAGACAACCGAGTACGAAGCACCTTTTCGACATGTTCACAGTTATTGCAGGGATACAGATACAGGAATTAAGAAAAAAATTTAGAGCACAAACAACAAAAACATTTCAAGACTAGAATTTCAGAATACCGTCAACAATTAGTACGTAGTGGATGACAAATTCCAATGAGATTAGTCGTCTTTTTCATAATTCACAATGTCAAACAACAAATTGTCATAAATCATGAAATATTTGTGTCTGAAAGTGTAAAAATGTTCTCGATAATCAAAAAGTTGGGATGTGCTAAAAATAATCAGACGTGCTATTGATATCCATTTGTTCCCAAGAACGTTTTATTTTCGTTTTGTAACTAGATGGTAGTCTAGTATCTTTTGTTTAGTTCTGTCAATTAAATTCTCATTACGAAAAGGTTTGCAATAACTCAAGTCAGAAAAAGTTAATGATAATCTTAAAATAATTTGGTGGAATAAAATAATTGTTTCTTCGACCTGGCAGCTATGTCGCGGCAGCGTGGAATGTCGGTCGGACTCGGCTGGATTCGGTCTGCTGCGCCGGTCGTCAGCGGTACGGTGCGGGTTGCTGCTTTTGGATTTCACCTCGTCGAATGTCATTGACTTCAGCATAAAGCAAAAATTGGTTTGTTTGGTGGTTTGGTGCTACATATTTGTGTTTTTTGCTGTTACTCTCCCGGCTCAATCAACAAATAATGTCCTAGGTACTGGTAGAGTTCTCAAAGTAGAACAAAAGGTGGCTAAAGCTAAGAAAACGGGAAGCGTTGTGGCCGCCATTGAAAAACCAAAGGAGTTTCGATAAATGGATGTAAAGGCTGAAGAAGATTCGAAGTTCCATTGAACCAGTCGATGTTTGTATGGTACAGGTTAGTTTTCATGAACAAAAAACACCTAAAAACTGAGATTCAGGTATAATGTAGGAGCACCCAGGATAACTGAAGTAATGAAGTGTTTGTGATATTATGAAACCCAAATTTTTACAAGAGAATACAAATTGGTAATTATTATTTCACAAAAATAAACTCTTTTCTAAGACCTATCATATTTCATGCACTGTTAATTTATATTTAATGTGAGTTTACTACAACATCCTGTAATATGTTTCATATTTGAAATTTATTAAAGGTAATACTGTATTTTAGTTCATTTTATTCTACTTCCCTATAACTATCAATTTCCACATGAAAACTAGGCACTGTGGAAGTCCTTGACTGACATTTATTAATGGTCTTGTAGGTCTTCAAAATAACATCATTTATAGTCTTCTTTTCAGACGTCAGAATGACGTCCTGCTGATGACGTTCTATGGCTGTGCATTTTGACGTCTTTTCAGAGTCTATGGAGACGTCACTTTCTGACGTCAGTTGGTCAATCATTTGACCAAATTAAAACGTCATTTTGACGACACCGTGCTACCTGGGATATTGTTAAAATCAGAAATAAAATAGCCCCACTGATCAGTATTTATTCAAAATAAGAACTTCCATCCCTTCAAAATTCTTTAAAATCTATTAGTATCTTATTTATTCACATCTGCGATACCTAGTTTCTAAATGGGGTACTGCAAGTAATTGCTTTTTGAATTATTTGAATGAACTACAAAATAAAAAGTCAAATGTGGGTATTTATGAATTGAAATGAATTTATACGAACCAAATGGTTTCCTGAAAATTTGTTGTTTCTTCCACTCAATTAGAAAAAAGTTAAAGCATCGAATTTAGTTCTTACTGAAGTGAACAGCATTCAAAATCATAATACCATCTGGTATATCTTTTTGGAAAAAAAAATCTGGTAATTATAATGGCTAATGGCATAATAAATCACAATTCGATATCTTGTGAAAAAAATTATACAATTCATTGAATAGATTTAAAACCAAATGGAGATGTATTGGATTGGATGTAATGGATTGTATTTTGAAGTATATTTTATTTTGTGCGCAAATGTATTCAATTCTGATTGTCCGAATTATTTTCTTAAAATTCATTGATCACATTCTCTGTAGATTTATTCATGTTAGTTTTGAGATTTTTTTTATACCTTATTCTATAAACATGTGATGATTTTGGGGTAATAAAGTTAATTGATTTAAATAACATTGATTCAAATAAAGACAATTCTATGTCTAGTTCTATAGAAACTTACAAGAAACTTTCAGACGATATGAAAAGATCAAAGTCAGGTAAATATTTTTTTGAAAAAACTCAAACAAAATTTGCTATCATACTGATGTTTATCAATCTATAAATATGCAAAGTTGTTGAATTTGTTATTTTTTGTTCATTTTGAAATTATTTGAACTTATGTAAACTCACCCCTTCTGTACGGTTTTGGAATTTGCCCAGTCTCCGCATGATTCTGGAGATTGGCAACGATGTCTTCCAACATTTGCGATCTGGTCCTCTCCTGCATCCTGGCAAACTTCGGTGCTGAATAGCTGGCCCTCTCTCCATTGACGATTTTAGTGAGGAGCCACTCTCTGAACATCGAGCCTTTGTCGAAAACACTTTGTTCCCACAAATAAGGTTTGTAAGCGCCAACTTCGTCTCTTGTAACTACAGACACCTCGTAGTGGGTGGGTTTTCTTTTGATTCTAGGGGATGTCCGGACTGAAAATTAAATGTTGTCAATAGAATCTACAATTCACAAAAACATAGCCAAGTTCAGAAAATATAAAGCTGAAGTCAAGAATTGGATTATACAATTTTTTTAGATGAATTTTATAAAATAAATACCCTAAAAGTTGCATTCCATATTATAAATGAAAAATAAAAATCAAATTTGATTTTGATAAGAAACTCTGAAATCCATAGTGATCATACCAAACAATATAACTTGTTTCACCTCGATTCTGCTACCTCTACATTTGGCCAAAAAAAAACCACTAACGCTGCTCTAGATGAAGTTAAAAATTACCTTGTAATATAAAAAATTGCAGAAATTTTTCAAAATTTCAAATATCTGTGAAGAAACACATTATGCCTTTACGGAATTGATATCCTGCTATTGATGATCAATCTTTGTTCACTAATTTATGATTTTATTATGTTTTCATCATTATTGTACATTATGTTATTCTGTTTTTCAGTGATTTATGATATATTTCTTTCAATTGCAAGATGCAATTGTTAATCGTGTTAATATTATTCTATGCACAACTTTCTCATACCAGAACTTTTCTAACTGGAAGGTATTCACTAAATTAATAAATCAATAAATATGCTGGGTTTATGTGTATACAGTGTGTAAGTGTATTAGATGTGTGGAACAGATTAAAGTTTATACTTTTTATGCAATATGTGTACATATATTTTCGTTATAATTCATCACATAAAAGTATTTTGAATACTTTCATGCTGTTATTAATGTTTCTTCATCATTATTCATGTACCAATGTTCTTATGAATTATTTCTTTGAATAAACATTATTATTATTTGTAACAGATTCGATAAACAGAATGCAATTTGGATCATTTCATTTAATGAATTGAAAATGTGAAGTAGGAAATTATCTTTTGAATGAAAAGTTTCCTACACAAAACTGGAATAAATATTACAAATTATATGATCCTGACACATTGGCAGATTATTGTATAGATAAATTTGGCAAAATTGATGAAAAATTAACAAAATTTATTGAAATAAAAAAACGAAAGAATGGATAATAGCAGCTACTATCAATTCGGTTGAAAAGCAGAGTAACATCTATAAAGCAATGAAAGAGGATGAAAACAATCAACTGTTAAAATTTGATTATATTACCTATAAAAATGAATTGAGGTAAATAATCGAAGAAGTCAAAATTAAATATTACACTAACCAAATTAAACAAAATAATAATTCGTCGAAAAGTTTATGTAAATGTATTAAAGAAAAATGCAAAGAAAACAAATCAAATGATTTGATAAGAATTATTGAATCATTTTGTTGAATATTACTCGAAAGTTGGCTGGGAAAATCACAAATAAAATTAATATCTCACATTATCCAATACCTATCAATCGAAATTGTTTTCTACTAGAAGAAACTGATGCAGATGATATTAAAAGTACAATAAACTCTCTGAAACTGAATAAGATTATTGGTATAGATGGTATACCGTCTGAAGTTCTAATAGCATAAGTGATGTCATTGCTGAACTCTTAGCTTATACCTTAAAAAAAATTATATTTTATCACACAGAAAATTTATGATTCACTGGATGAAACTCTAATTATATTTTTTGACTTTTTCGCATTCACATTAAAAAAACCATAGGATTTTGTGGAAATACAAGAATTATTAAAAAATTATCGTGACGATAGAATCCAACATGTTAGTGATTCATAACCATGTGATTACGGAGTTCCCCAAGGAACAGTTTTAGGGACAATTTTATTTAATATGTAAACATACTAGTGATTTTTTTGATTTGAAGACTATCGGAGAAATTTAAAAATTATGCTGATGATACCCTTATAACCTACCAAGCAGAAAACTGGAAGCTACTCATAATATCTGTTGAAGAAGATTTCCAATCGACAAAAAATTGGTTTGATGCTAATTTATTAACAATAAGTTTTGAGAAAACAAAATATATTCCGTTAACTTCTCAGACATGTTCAAATTCAAATTTAGGACCAACTGAAATTGATAATGTCAAAGAAATTCAACAAACAAATAATTTCAAATATCTAGGTATAATGATTGATAGAAATCTCACATGGAATTTACAAAAAAATTCAAGTTTCTTAAACAATCCCTGAAAATTTTTCCATTGAACATGTGTTATCATACAATTATACAAATACAATAAGGCTAGGGCATCCTTGGATGGGGGGAGGGGTGTGAATAATAATTATTTAAAGCTTTTAGAAATTTTTCAGAAATGGTTCCTTAAAATTATTTATCAAAATGACATATCCATCTGATCTTTTATTCACAGGAAGACAAAAAAAAATAGACAGTAGACAATCATACTCCCCAGAAGAAAAACAAAATAATGTAAAAATCATACCAGGGTCAAAAATGAAATAACAACAAAATTGAGAATAAACAAAACAATTAGCCAAAAAAATTATGCAATTATTGCTCCTTATGTTTATGATATGGTACCTGACGAAGTAAAAGCCATCACATCGATTTTATCACATAAAGTTAATCTGAAAATTTGGACATTGGAATGTCCAAGGATGATTTTTCATAAAATACTTGAAAATTTTTTTTTTCAATACTAACTAGTAAACTACTATTATGATATATCTATTATGTAATAACTGGAGAATTGAGAATAAACTCATTATTTACTTATATTTATTCTTGGGGAATATTCTGGGAATTTTCCAGGAATATTTATGTGATATCTGGGTAATAATCTGATGAGGAAATAAAACATCAGATGACTGTTCGCTCATTGATAATTTGAATGGCTGGATTTTGATATAATGATAATATTGATAATAATGGGAAACATAATATGAGGAAATGAGCCAAAAGGTGGATGTTTCCTACGTCGCAACCTCTGCTATTCATCTTAAGCTCCAACCTATTCATGATTAACTTACCTAATATGAAAGTATGCAGAAAATGGCTCTTGATGCAGGCAGGCGAGAAAGACGTGTTGTCAGCTTCAAGGAACACCACGCAAACGATATCGTTGCCGATGTGCCTCTTCCTCTGCAACTTCTGAGGGTCGTGGCGTTCGTAAGGCAGGAGTGTACTCACGTGGAACATTATCTCGATGTTCCTCCAGTTCGTGTAGACCGAATATAATCCCGTCAGATCGTGCACGGTGTCCAGTCCGCCCTTGTATTTGTCGAAACTTCTCAGTCTAACCTTTTCTCCTAAAATTTGTAAAAATTCTTCAAACAAGATGGTGTTGTCGTTATTGTCTAAGATTTCTTCTTCGGTGTATTGCCCTTCCTTCACGAAGATCACGCCGACTTTCAGTTCTGATTTTATGAAGACCTGAAATGAAACTGAGGTGAGAGAGCTGGACTTGTATGACACGTGTTTCTCAATTATTGACTTATTGGTATTGTGAAAAACCGGTAAAATCATTACGATCACCCGATTTCACACCTCTAGATTTTTTTCTATGAGGCATCTTGCATCTGTTGTTTATGAAACACAGCTGAGTGTAGAGGAATTCATGCAGACATTTTTCGGGACTTTAGAGAAGAGTGTTTGAGAGCAGCATTTACAAAATATTTTCTAAAATTGAAAAAAATAAAGTAATTTTCATGAATATTTTATGTTTTATTGAAAAACACTCAGTTATCTGAACATTTTTCCACTTGATTCTCCTAGATGTACTGAAATGAAAAGTCAAGTATGTGATGGTTTTTCTCAACCCCCTTCCTATCTATGATTTCCGGGGTTGTTTCTATCCCCACTAGAGGGTGGATATAATTCAGTAGTAATCAAACCAGCATACAAGTGAATATTTATATTACATTAAATTCCAAATTTTTTAAAAAATATTTTCCGAGAGTTTTCTCTGATCAACTTATACGAAGTGACTCGTTTGAAAGCGATTCAAAAATCCTATTTTTCATTGGATAGAGTATCAAAAGTTTCACTTCAGTGCCATAAATTCGAAATGAAATTCAAAATTTTAAGGCCAACTTCGATTTTATTTTATCGCCAAAAATCCAAAACATGTTTTGGTAATTTTTTAAAAGAAATCTGATCTATAACTTCCGACAGTAAAGTATAGTTTAATTTTGACTTTGAATACGTCACTGGATTTGCAATTCTTTCAAATGGGTTTTACGAAAATTTCATAAAAAATCGATTTCTAACAAAAATATAGCATTAGCATTAGCAATAGCATCAGCATTGGCATTAGCATTAGCATTAGCATTAGCATTAGCATTAGCATTAGCATTAACATTAACATTAGCATTAGCATTAGCATTAGCATTAGCATTAGCATTAGCATTAGCATTAGCATTAGCATTAGCATTAGCATTAGCATTATCATTATCATTAGCATTAGCATTAGCATTAGCATTAGCATTAGCATTAGCATTAGCATTAGCATTAGCATTAGCATTAGCATTAGCATTAGCATTAGCATTAGCATTATCATTAGCATTAGCACTAGCATTAGCATTATCATTAGCATTAGCATTAGCATTAGCATTAGCATTAGCATTAGCATTAGCATTAGCATTAGCAATATCATTAGCATTAGCTTTCTTCCATTGTGGATCACAGATAGTAAAAACTATTGAATGTGTACGATATACCCTGAACTGAAGAGGAGTTAAAATCGAAAACCGGTATTCAGGAGGTTTATTACAGGTCAAATAGAATTCAATTATCCGTTGAATGAATCATCCACAAATATTTGCACTAGAATCCAATACATGAGATTGAATATCCATTCCGAAATTACCAGAAAAGTTGTGTTGATGAACTCCATTGTAGTTTCCATTGAAAAGGATTTTGAGAATGTCCATTTCTATTTTATATTCATTCGCTGAAGCAAATCAAACTCTCACCTTCCCTTGGGAAAAGTATCAGTAGCAGTCATAAAACAAAATGCATATTCCAGTACACCATCTCCTAATATACACACAGTGTATCCATGAAGTTTCGAATACATTCCTCATTTCTGAATTTGAAGATATTTTGGAAAAATCCTTGGATAGGTCGGTTTTCTTTCCCAAGGAGTCAATTTTGGAGTACAACTGATTCCTCGGTCTCCGACTTTAGCCCCCTTGACCTCAGAAAGGCGTAGGACAAGTTATTCATACATACAAAGCCAACAATGCTGATACAAAATATGGAACATGAATAATAATGAATGAAAAAATCAAAAAGGAGCTATAAATGGTTACAGTAAAATTCCCTTAAATTATAGTACGCTTTCCATATCAGAGAGTAAGGAAACACTTTCTTGAGGTAGGCATTTTTTTCTCGAAATTCTCAATATTGAAGGTGATTTACATGAATATTGGAGTGATTTGGGTATGGTGGCCTTTGTGTTCAAGTGATTACGAAGGCTTTTGTTATGGATGATGTGAGTTGAATCAATCAAGAACCTGTATGTGGTTATTTTGAATCATATCATGTGATGAAATAATCTACTTCTACAAATTGATTAGTTATCAATGCGAAAAAGTAAGTACACCCTTTTGTTAAAAAAACAGAAATGACCCTGATTGGAAATATAAAATTCAGAAAAAATCTGTCAAATATAGTTTCTCGGGTGAAAAACTACATTATTGCAATCAGTCATTTATCATTGTAAATGTTTTTGAATCGTATTGAATTCAAATAGCATTTTTGTAATAAGAAGTAGATTGCCTTTTGAGACCATCTCTATCTTTTCTATTCAATAATTTAAAGTTTTCTGCATCTGCTGAAGATTCTGTAATGTCTTCAATAGTAGAGAAACATACTCTACATTTGATAATTTTTTAATAGATTTAACGACAAATCCTGATATGTGTAACCACATTTTCTGTCAGAGTATTCAAAGAGGGATGACAGAAACAACCAGGGAAAATAGCACAAATCGCAAGCAAAGCAATAATTCCAAAACTCGAAAACAAACTAGGTGTCAACGCACTCCTAAAACCTAACAATGCCAAAGCCCAAAAGTCGACACTGTTCACTTTCTTCACTTATATGTCACGATATGATTTTGTGACGGAGTTGCCAAGTTTACTGTATTTCCCACAATTACCTGCATTAACCACAGATGATATTCCGAACTTCATTAGGAACATACGAAAAAAAACTTGGCAACGACTTGGCCAGAAAAAGCATCATTGCGTAAGCGTAAAGGTCGGTGATCACTCCCTATGAGGAGTCAATTAACTGAATCTCGGAGAGCGTGTTTGGCGTTCTAGTGTTCATTATATTTCTATGAAGATACAACAAAAAATACTGATAACATTATGAATGTTGACTTATGCATCATGTTCTTACCTGATCTAATTTTAACAGCTCTTCAGGTGTATCCGGAAGTTGTCCTAATGTAAGTGGAGGGTTGATATTGACTTCTTTTCCTAAAGACCTCACCACCTCCTCTCTGTTATACCTATCTGCAAAAACGCAGCTTGCTGGTATCAACCCATGGACCGTATAACTGATCGCTCTGACTAGTATCCTTGAAAAAAGTTATGTTACTGTGAATTATGTGAATATCAGTGCGACTACAGATTGAGTCAAGTGAAGGAAGAGCCAGAAATTTCATTATTAAAAATACTGAACAGTTCGAAAAGGCAAACGATTGCAAATGTAAACGCTGATAGAGGAAGCAAAAACAAAAATACAACAAATGAAAGTGGCCCGCTGTCGAATTACCTGAATTCTTGATATGTTACAGTCCAAATCATTCCAAATAAAAAGTCCAATGGGCATAACTTTTTCTATAGGCTAGTTTTGACGCTAGAGGCTGCTGAAAACTCTCATTTTGCCTCCATTGTTAAACAACTTGAAACGCTATCCTGAATAATTTTACCTATTCTGAGTAATCTTCAATATGAGATACTATCAAAAGTATTGTTTATTGGTGTCATTACAGGTGGTAAATTATACAGTATGTTCCAGCTAGTTTGGTCCAATTAATACTTCGAATTGATGATGCGACTCAAGGAAGATATAACAAAAAGTGGTATATTTCATTTCGATAGGGTTGTGTCGAATGAGTATGTCACTATATCTGATTAATGCATTGGCGATCAGGAAGTGTGGCGGAGGAACTCCTTGCGGGTCAACCAAACCTCCGCATTCGTACATTTAGTATAAGTATAATGTGTAGAAAATAATGGACCATAACTCAATATATGAGGGTGAGGGTTGTTACAGAAGGGGGAGTGTGTAACAACTTCTTCACTAACATATTTCTTAAATTACTGGACTATAATACCTCGCTCCAGACAATGCGATATGGAGATCAACAACTGTCATTGTTCCAAGGCGATCCGGACCCAAAAAGGAAAATAGGAGTGGTCTACCTGTCAACGTGACTTTTCTTGACTTTTTGCCAGTATTAATTTAAAATTATTTCAATCCTGTGTTATTCTGTTATAATAAAAGTTTATTCTTGTTCCACTCACTCTCGATATTGGAGTCTACCCACCCCGTCTGATAAATTTATTTATCAACATCGTTACAATGTTATATTTAACGAACCTATTGAACTTGGTACCGTCTACCCTAATGAAAAACCTCTCGAAACTTTGACATCGCTTCTAAAGCTATCTACAGAAAAATATATTTTTTTTCTAAATTATAGGGATGCAATGATTTCATATTATCCAGTACGTACCCCACAATTTCAGAAAAACTCAAAAAATTTCAAAACAAATCTGGACCATAACATTTTTATACAGGGTGAGGCAATAGCGCATCAAAGACAACAGGATCTAGAACAAGAATTAATTGCCACACATTCAGGGCGATACGAAAAAAATAGGGTTGGAAGGTGAAGTGCATCATTTTAAAATGAAATATTAATAATGATAATATATATTAGTTGAAGTGCGGAAAATGATCAGTATACTATTGCAGTATTTCTTGACCTTCAAAGGGCATTTGAAACTGTAGATAGATGCAGATTGATTAGAAAGATTGAAGTGTAGGTATTGATGGAATAGCACTAAACTGGATCATGAATTATCTAAGCAATAGACAGCAAAGGTTAAAATTAGCTGAATTTTATTCAGATAAAATGCAAAATAATATAGGTGTGCCTCAAGGGTCTATTTTGGGACCATTGTTTTTCCTCATATATCTAAATGACATTGTAACCATAGCAGAAGAATGTAAAATTCACTTATTTGCCGTCGACACCCTACTGTACTTTAGTAGTGAAGATGTACAAGAGTGTGTTGATACTATGAACGCTGGTCTTGAAAGGGTGTATAGATATTGCTGTGCAAATCTGCTAAAGGTGAACGTAAATAAAACAAAATGGATGTTATTAGGGAAACATAAAGATCATAATAATGAAAACCTACTTCTAAGATTGAATGACAGTGATATAGAAAAGGTAAACAAATTCGTGTACTTGGGTGTAACTATTGACAGTAAATTAAAATTCAAGGAACATGCTAATCAGGTTATTAAAACAGTAGCTTACAAAATCAACTATTTAAGAAGATGTTCCCCATATCTTAGCCAGTGGTCTAAATTATTAATATACAACTCCATAATCCTTCCACATTTAAATTATTGTTCTACCATTCTGTTTTTTCTCAATCAAAATTAAATAAACAGACTACAAAAGATGCAGAATCGTGCTATGCGAATAATTTTACAATGTTCGAGAATAACACCAATATCAAATATGTTGCAAACACTTCAATGGCTACCAGTGAAAAAACTGTTCGAGTTCCAAACACTAATTTTCATATTCAAAATCAAAATTGGATATTCACCTGTATATCTACAGAATAAATTAACTTATGTGGCTGAAATACACGAGTACAATACAAGAAACAAAAACAACATAAAAATTGAAAAGTATAAAAAGAAAAGTACACATAATTCTTTATTTTATAAAGGAGTAGATTGTTTTAATGACCTCCCACAAGAAATTAAAGAGAGTGGTTCGATAAATACATTCAAAAGACTATTGAAGGATTACCTTATGAAAAATTAGTATATTTTTATGTATGACTTTTTTATGTAACTTTTTATTTATACGTGTGAATTTTTAATCAGACTGTTTGTATTTTTTCATGTTTATTTTATTTATAAGATATATATATATATATATATATATATATATATATATATATATATATATATATATATATGTACATTACTAAGTTCATGGGTTGAACCACGTTGAGAGTTTATAACTCGACGTTTCGGCTCCTGCTTTGGAGCCATTTTCAAGAGTGTGACTGCGAGGCCTCTATCTGCCTACTCCTCGAGTCGTGGTCTTGAGAGATATCAAGGTCTCAACCTGCCTACTCCTTGATCTCAAAAGACGATCCGATGTTGGTTGCACTGTAGTATTTATAGGTGGTTGGCTACCTGGAGGTGGGCGGGTCTTTACGGGTTTTCTCGTTTGTCTTGTCTGCTGGTGCCTGCTGTGTAGTTGGAGTTAATGGGATAATAATTGATTGCGGATAAGTTTCACGTGGCCTGGTAATTACGGTTGGAAGAAGGGGCTTCCAAATGGGGTTCAATTTACGGCTATCATCTTTAATGTTCAGGCAATCAGGCCGTTTTTCGATTTCGATGGCTTCTCTGATAAAACGAGAAGTTCTTGAACGTACTGGGGCGATGGTTTTCGTTTTCTCGAAATCTATGGGGTGACCCGTTTGGATGAAATGAAGAGCTAATGCGGAGCTGGTGTCTCGATTTCTAACTGAAAGGGAGTGTTGATAGGATCGAAAATGGATCTGTTTCGAAGTTTCTCCTATATAAGAGTGGGGGCAGATAGAACAGGGAATTTCGTAAATACCATGGTCTTCGTTGGGAATTTTGTCTTTTGTTGGTCTGATGAGGTGTGATAGTTTTTGTTCTGTGGTAAAGATGGTTTTATATATATATATATATATATATATATATATATATATATGTGAAAATAGAGTATATTTCGTTTTAATTCCGAGAGTTCTAACCTTTGACAGCTGTTTCGTGCTAACGCACTCATCAGAAAGGATTTATGGAGCTCTCGAAATCAAAACGAATCCACTCAAGAATTAATACCGTGAGGCAAGACAGAATATAACAGGAAGTTATTCATTACATCTACAGTCACTAGTTGAAACTTAATTTGACACGAACCAAGGAATCCAAAAGTAGAGGTTTGTCCACAAATTGACAGGCAGCCAACAATTCGTTGTTCTGACCAACCCAAGGTTCAATCAAGTTTCTAATACGTTATGAGGAACGCAAGCAGAATCTAAGTGAAAATAGAGTATATTTCGTTTTAATTCCGAGAGTTCTAACCTTTGACAGCTGTTTCGTGCTAACGCACTCATCAGAAAGGATTTATGGAGCTCTCGAAATCAAAACGAATCCACTCAAGAATTAATACCGTGAGGCAAGACAGAATATAACAGGAAGTAATTCATTACATCTACAGTCACTAGTTGTAACTTAATTTGACACGAACCAAGGAATCCAAAAGTAGAGGTTTGTCCACAAATTGACAGGCAGCCCACAATTCGTTGTTCTGACCAACCCAAGGTTCAATCAAGTTTCTAATACGTTATGAGGAACGCAAGCAGAATCTAAGTGAAAATAGAGTATATTTCGTTTTAATTCCGAGAGTTCTAACCTTTGACAGCTGTTTCGTGCTAACGCACTCATCAGAAAAGATTTATGGAGCTCTCGGAATCAAAACGAATCCACTCAAGAATTAATACCGTGAGGCAAGACAGAATATAACAGGAAGTTATTCATTACATCTACAGTCACTAGTTGAAACTTAATTTGACACGAACCAAGGAATCCAAAAGTAGAGGTTTGTCCACAAATTGACAGGCAGCCAACAATTCGTTGTTCTGACCAACCCAAGGTTCAATCAAGTTTCTAATACGTTATGAGGAACGCAAGCAGAATCTAAGTGAAAATAGAGTATATTTCGTTTTAATTCCGAGAGTTCTAACCTTTGACAGCTGTTTCGTGCTAACGCACTCATCAGAAAGGATTTATGGAGCTCTCGAAATCAAAACGAATCCACTGCCTGTCAATTTGTAGACAAACCTCTACTTTTGGATTCCTTGGTTCGTGTCAAATTAAGTTTCAACTAGTGACTGTAGATGTAATGAATAACTTCCTGTTATATTCTGTCTTGCCTCACGGTATTAATTCTTGTGTGGATTCGTTTTGATTTCGAGAGCTCCATAAATCCTTTCTGATGAGTGCGTTAGCACGAAACAGCTGTCAAAGGTTAGAACTCTCGGAATTAAAACGAAATATACTCTATTTTCACTTAGATTCTGCTTGCGTTCCTCATAACGTATTAGAAACTTGATTGAACCTTGGGTTGGTCAGAACAACGAATTGTTGGCTGCCTGTCAATTTGTGGACAAACCTCTACTTTTGGATTCCTTGGTTCGTGTCAAATTAAGTTTCAACTAGTGACTATATATATATATAACAGAAAGTTATATATACATATATATATAAGATATATCACAAATCTGTATATAAAATGGAATTACGAATATTTTTTTTCTAACTCTATCATTGTAACGTCAGGGATTTTTACGGTATGCATCTGCAAATGGGCTACAAATGGGCTCATATCTTCACTCTGATTGTGTCTGAATCACTTGGATGTTACGAATTTTTGGTCGAAATGAGCCCATTTGCAGATGCATACCGTAAAAATCCCTGACGTTACAATGATAGAGTTAGAAAAAAAAAAATTGTAATTCCATTTTATATACAGATTTGTGATATATCTTATACTTTCTCATGCCTTGAAATTATACAGGATGGTCGAAAAATATTTCTCATACGGAACTTTTCTAATGTAACTTTAGCTCTCTTTTAAAAGGAACACTCCATATATTTTCCGACCATGTGACGTAGAATATGGTATAGAATAGGACTCATAAACATTTTTTGATTGTAGATCCCTAAGGCGATTTGTAACCATTTTAGAATTATTGAACTCTAAGAATTGTAAGTAGGTGGAACGCACTGTATAAATGACCAAATATAACAAAACACTTTTAATAGCATCTCATATTAATGAGTGTCTACATTTTGATCAATCAGAATAGTGATGATTATCCAGGATTACGTTTTGTGCCGTTTACCAATGAAGAACAAATGAGAGTTTTCAGGGGCCTCTAGCGCCAAAACTAGACTATAGTAAAAGTTGTGCTACTTGAACTATTGGTTTGGAATGACTTGGACTATAACATATCAAAATTTCAGCCATTTCGACAGAGGGCCCTACGTGCTCGACCTCTGAAAGAATTAGGAAAACAAAAAAAATTATTTCTCACACAGAAATTGATTGACTCTAAAAGTTTGAATATCTATGATGTGTATCTTCTGAAGAAATGAATGTCTGTAATGTGCAGCAATTTTTTTTCTAACCAGTTGAAATTTCACCTGGATGTGGACCTGAAGCAATTATTTCAATGGAGTACGTCGTATAATTTTTTTCCTACTAGTACCTATGTGAAAAAGTGTACTGTTCTGAATGATTTGTTATTCGAAAAGTAGCACTTTTCCGCACTATCACTGTAAAGTTTTTTTCCGCATTAGTGCGGAAATAGTTAAGTAGTGCATGAAGTTTGCAGCTGGAGACTCACCTAAATTGATCCCTGGAGTTAATTGTTTCTTGCTTGATTGACAGTATCACTGGCCCCAGATCCTCATCATTTGTAAAATAGTTCCAATGCTCAGTCCCGTAAAAGTATTTTTCGTAAGTCTCTTGCTCCACGCTGGTCAGTTCGAACCCCTGATTCTTTTCCCATTGCTCCTCTATGACAGTTTTTTTCTTCAGCGACGATGAATCGTCTTCATCGTCCTCGTTATCTTCGTAAAGGTCACTGCAACCTGCAGAAAATAACCACAGGGATATAAATCGATGGTACATTCTGTCGATAAACCAAAACAACTTTATACGAGGCTTGTTTGGTAAGTCCGTGACTTTTTAAATTTCCCGCGCAGTAACTTTAAATGCAACACTGCTGCTGTTAACCACCATCTTTCAATAGACTACTGTCAAATTTTGAGCAAGCTGCGACATTTGGTTTGTGTTTGACAGCAATTAGAAGCAGACAACCTCGTGAATTTTAACAAAAATGGAAAAAAGTGAATTTCGTGTGTTGATTAAGCATTATTTTTTGCGTAAAAAAACCATAACTGAAACCAAGGAAAGACTTGATAAATACTATGGGAACTCTGCACCATCAATTTCAATGGTTAAGAAGTGGTTTACTGAGTTCCGTTGTGGTCGTACCAGCACAAGTGACGCCGTACGTTCCGGTCGCCCAAAAGAGGTCATCACGCCAGAAATCGTCGATAAAATCCATGGAATGATATTGGACGATCGGAGAATAAAAGTACGTGAGGTAGCTGAGGCTGTAGGCATCTCAACTGAGCGAGTACATCACTTCATTTTACATGAATATTTGGACATGAAGAAGCTATCCGCGAGATGGGTGCCGCGATTGCTCATACTCGACCACAAGCGCAACCGTGTGACCACTTCAAAGGAGTGTTTGGCAAAGTTCAATCGCAATCCGGGCGAGTTTTTACGCCGTTATATAACCGTAGACGAAACATGGATCCATCACAATACCCCAGAGACCAAGGAACAATCAAAACAGTGTGTGTCAACTGGTGAACGTGCACCAAAGAAGGCTAAGGTGCGTCTGTCAGCCAACAAGGTTATGGCCACAGTTTTTTGGGATGCACGCGGTGTCATTCATATAGATTACTTAGAGAAGGGTAGAACGATCAACGGCGAATATTATTCAGAGCTTTTAGACAGATTCGATATTGATTTGAGGCAAAAACGACCACATTTAGCGAAAAAAAAAGTGCTGCTTCATCAAGACAATGCACGAGTGCACACGTGTGTAGTCACTATGGCAAAAATTCATAAATTGGGCTACGAACTACTACCCCATCCAGCATATTCTCCAGATTTAGCCCCTTGCGACTATTTTATTTTCCCAAACCTGAAGAAATGGCTGGGTGGTAAGAGATTTGGGTCGAATGAAGAGGTTATAACCGAAACAAACGCCTATTTTGAGGGCCTTGAGAAAACCTATTATTTGGAAGGAATAAAAAAACTGGAAAAACGCTGGACTAAATGTATTGATCTAAAAGGAGATTATGTTGAAAAATAAAACGCTTATTTGCCAATTTTTTTTTTCTTTATTCAAATAGTCACGGAGTTACCAAACAGCCCTCGTATTATCAATCAACCAACTAAGAGGTCTGTCGGAAAATATAACGTTCTAAATATAGCCTGGTGCCAGAACGAATTTTAAATGCTAAAAATAAAAAAAAAATAATAGGCAAGGATCAGGTGAAAGATGTTGAGGTAGGTTCCTTGGGGAAAAGAAAATTTAAATAATGAAACGCTCAAAATGGTAGAATGGGGATGTAGTTTAGGGGTTGAATACGATTTTTTTGCGATTTGCGGCAAAACGTAACCTTCCTGCGGAAAATGTTTTAACCAAAAGTTATAGATAATGAAGAAAACAATAACTTTTATTTTCAACACTTTTTGGCTTAACCTCAAATTAAACTTCAAAATTGCAAAAAACGGTTTTTTCTTTATTTAATTTTTTCCTTGCTCATAAATGACTGAATTCGCATGAAAATTTGGAAACATGTATTTTTTGGTGCAATTCAGAATATGACTAGTTTTTGAGCTATAATACATTTTTCGAAAAAAATTCCTTTATCTTCCACGAACAATTGTCTAGATTTTTTTTATTTCGAAGGTCTATAAGTGGTCATTTCAATTGTTGAATTATCTACTTCAAAATGGACTAGTAACTTGGAGGATTACTGATCGTTATCCGCTTAAAATTGAGAAAAACTGAAAAAAGTCTCTCTGAATCATGATTTTCTCAAAAATTTCAATGATTTTCGATTTTCTTCATTATTTTTATAACAAAAAGTAGTTTATATTGAATTATCTATAAAAGAATATTTCAAATACCTAATAACATTACAACATTAATTTGACAAAATGGTCAAGGCTTTCGCGGGTAAAATTTTCAGTGTCACAATCACGTCGTTTTTCGGAACATTTCGCTTGCGCGAGTGGCTAGCTTCTTCAGAGGCTTATAGATCATGAATAATCTCAGATGACTGGAGATTCCGTCTGCGGAGATTGTATTTACTATGACTTAGATAGTCTTGAGCCTTAATTACCGTATCTGGATTTGGTACATTGTCACTAACCCTAATTGACCCCTTTCTACCTGCCGATTTAATGTCGACTGCCGAATTGTCCGTTCGGCCCAATCTGCAGTTCCACTGATGTTCCTTCAGCCTTTTTCGTGCGTATCTTCCAGATATTTTTAAGGTCACAGACAGAATTGGAAAACTCTTGGGGCAACACAATATAAAACAGCCTTCAAACCCACCAAGAAAATACAACGAAGCCTTAGGTCGGCAATAGACAAAAGAGACCCAGTATCTGCAGCGGGGGTATATCGCATACCATGCACTTGCGAAAAAGTATACATCGGAACCACAAAAAGATCCATGGGAACAAGGCTGAAGGAACATCAGAGGAACTGCAGATTAGGCCAAACGGATAAGTCGGCAGTGGCAGAACACGCACTCAGAGAAGGAAACCACAAGATTCTGTTTGAGGACGTAAAACTTCTTGCCCCCAACCAGGGATATCATAGCCGACTTGTACGGGAAGCAATAGGGATCCAAAAACACACGAAGAATTTCAACAGAAAAGAAGGAGCTGTGAACCTCAACCGAATATGGAATCCCTTTCTTAGAAATTCCAAAATAACAAAAGAAAACTACGACATTGAGACAACAGGCAGAAAGTGTCAGTTAATGTTTTAGAAAATATGCCTAACCCAGTTACGGTGATAAGCAATTTTCAAATAACAATTTGTTTTCAAAAACATATCCTCGCAATTTTACAAACATTTATAAAAAATCAATTTCTATTTAGTAAACCAAGATATGGCTACCGAAAACACGGCTCGAAATGTACGAATTTTTGCAGTAATTTTCATGAAAACTGTTCTGATAGAGATCCAAAAATATTTGAAGAAGTAAGTGATTCAGAGGAGACTATCGATGGAGAGCCAGCAAAGAATCTTAACATTGAAATTGAAGAGCCTGAAGACGTCGATGATTTTGAAGACCTTCGGAAATTCCAATTGTGATAGACGAGGAAGAGGAACAGCCGGAAAGCAAAAGAATTGAAATTATTTAAATTTTAATTTTTTTTATAAATTTTTGAAAACAAAACAAATCAATAGTTGTGAAAAAGAATAAGTATTATATTAATAAATTAATTTTGCAGTGTAATCATGTTTTTCAAATATTTTATCATAAACTACTCTTTGTTATAAAAATAATAGAAAATCAATAATCTTTGGAAATATTGAGAAAATCATAATTCAGATAGACTTTTTTTCGGTTTTTCTGAATTTTAAGCGGTTTAACGACCAATAAACCACCAAATTACATAGACCATTTTGAAGTAGACATTTCAAAAAAAAGATCACTTCGAAGTATAAATAAATATCAAGACAACTTGAAAACTAGTTGTCTTCTAAATTGCGAAAAAAAGATGCTCATTCGATACTAAAAAAGACAAATTTCCATAAATTTTCATGTAAATTATATCATTAATTTGCGAGAAAAAAAATTAAATACTGAAAAATCGGGTTTTCGCCATTTTGACGGTTAATTTGAGATTACATACAAAAGTTGTTGATTTTATCATTATCTACAATTTTTGTATTAAAAATTTTCATCTAAAAGGTCACGTTTTGCCGCAAATCGCGAAAAACCGTTTTCAACTCCATTTCTTCCGCATTTCAGCATTTTGAGTGTTTTCCTGTTTAATTTTGTTTCCTTGAAGTTGGAACCTCAACAATATTCTCCACCTGGCCCTTGCCTGTGATTTCTTCTTTTTCACAAAAATTATAGACACTAGCCTAACAGTCAATGGGTCAGCCAAGATTTTGAAATAATTTGGGGGTACTGATTTCCATTCAGACAGTAATTATATGAGTATCTGATCATAAAAAATAGTTAAACAACTAAGCAGTCAATAATACCCAATCGTTCAATCAACATGGAAACTCACTTCGGTCCCTCCTTTTGAATTCATGGTCGTGGTCCATTCCATCGTGATGACCTTCGTCTTCATCTCCTACGTGAATCTCGTGATCATGATCAGATTCACTCTCATCCCATATGGTATCAGAAGTGATTTTCTGTCTCGAACATTCGATCCAATATCCAGGCGTTGGAATGAAGTTGTGAGGAAATTCTTCGCAGAATTCGTCTGGAAAATATAAATATTTCAATATAATAATAATAATGATAGCTTTACTGCCCAACAGTTTAACCCATTTAGAGGACAATGTGAGTTGAAATTCAATATTTTATTTACATACATTTTACCAATACTGAATATAATCCAAATCTTTAGGTATTCTGTCTAAGAACACAAGATTAATCTTATTCTGTATGTACTCTAGCTAATTTTACTATTTTAGCAACAGAAACAAAGATATTCTGTTAAAGTTTTGGTACATAGGATAAATTGGTGCTTTGAACAATATGTTCGTTCTGGCTCTCGGAAGTTTTAAGGTCTCTATACAGTGTCCTTCATAAAGTCCGCAACATATGGGAAAAACTTTTATTAATGATTTATTTTGAAATTCGACTTGGGCGTTAAATTGTGCTTTGAAAAATAGGAAAAATGACCTACTCGGATGTGGTCACGTGACTTTCGCTACCTGTCAAAAGTAACATTTTTTCAAAGTAATCGCTGAAAATAGGCTTATTTATTCGAATTTCAAAAAATTTCGAAGGATAAAGTTGTTTCTTTTTAGATTTTACACCCACTTCTCGAATTTGAACGTTCTATTGCAACTTTCACTTTTTGCCATTTTTTTGATAATTACAAAATTTCTGGAACATTAAAAAATTCTTAACTTCGACAAAACTGTTTTATACCAGTAGCTCTAATATGCGACTAACTTTCAATCACAAATCACCAAAAAAAATGTTTTTCTCAAGAAAAAGAGAATTACTGTTAACATTTCTGTTATATTTGATGCAAAGTTGACGTATCTTCAAGCATGTAGGATAGGAATTCATCTAAGGGGATTTTTTCAGTATTAAAATGTTATAATTCAAAACATCATCAAACTTCTTTACTTTTATCTTACCAAAGTTTACGACTTTTCACGGTACACTCAAATTAAATTCTTACTACTCCGACTATGAAACTTTCATCAATTTTGTGAAGTATGCTTTGGAAACAAATGAAAACGGTAGTCAACGGAAATAATTTCATATTAAGCATTGTTTGACAATTAAATACGCGGTTCAGTACGTTTGAATCAGAAAAACGTAATAATGTTATCTGTACAAGAAAAAATTTGGATTGTTTTAATGTGTGGAGAATGTACACCCCATCGACAAGTCGCTGAAGATTTTAATATACGACACCCAGGAAAAAATATACAACAGTCTATTGTTAGTAGAATTTTGACAAAATTCAAAAGTACTGGTTCAGTTTTACCTGATTTCAAAAAACCACATAATCCTTCGGAAAACATTGAGGAAGTGCAATTAAATGTTTGTTTGGATGTTATACAGCAAGGAAAGTCCAGTATTTCTCAAATTAGCAGAAGAATGTAAGCGAGAGCAGTGTTTCAAGAATTTTAAGAAAAAATAGATTTAAGCCTTACAAGCCGAAATTCATTAATACCCTGAAGGAAAGGGACTTTGATGTCCGTTATGGATTTTCAGCTTGGTATCAGGGAAACTGTGACGAAGATTACAGATTTCTATATAAAATATTGTGGACCGATGAAGCAACGTTCACTTCAAACGGAACTGTTAGTTCACAAAATTGCAGATGGTGGTCTCAGGAGAACCTTAATTTTGTTATTGAATGTCGCGATCAGTACTCGTTTAAAACCAATGTTTTTTGTGGTATACAATTGAACAATCAAGTTATCGGACCATATTTTTTCAGAGGAAACTTAAAACGCTGCGCGATTCTTGAATTTTTTAAGAAATGTACTTAGTGAAATTGTAAACAATATGCCCCTTCAAATTACTCAAGATTTGTGGTTTCAGTTGGATGGTGCACCTGCTCACAATTCCACAGATGTAGAAATTTTCTTGGTGAACTGTTTATAGGTAAAATAATTGGCAATAAATGGGAACATCATTGGCCACCTCGTTCTCCTGACTTAACCCCACTGGATTTTTTCATGTGGGGTTATCTGAAGCAGCAAGTTCACAAGCACCGGCCATTTAACGATATTGACCATTTGGAGCAGACCATTCGGGAGTGTGAAGCGAATATACAGCCACAGTTCATCAGAAATGCAGTAAAAGATGTACACAGAAGAACTATGTTATGTATTGAAAGAGACGGGCAACATACAGAAATGTAAAGATGAGTGAGGCTCAGAAAATTCTTACTCATATTTTGTGTTTTTTATTAAATTCATTTTAAATTTTTTTTGTTTGACTTTACACTCTAGAATTCTTAATTGAGTGAGGTTGACAATATATTTTTTGTTAAATTGTTCAAATATATTTAATTTTCATCATAGATTACCCTTTTCAATTGTCTAAAAAGCCTACTTCACAAAATTGATGAAAGTTTCATAGCCGAATTAGTAAGAATTTAATTTGAGATTTGTACCGTGAAAAGTCATAAACTTTGGTTAGATAAGTAAAGAAGTTCTATGATGTTTTGAATTATGACGTTGGTATCATTTTAATACTGAAAAAAATCCCCTTAGATGAATTCTTACCCTACATGCTTGAAGATACGTCAACTTTGCATCAAATATAACAGAAATGTTAACCAGTGATTCTCTTTTTCTTGAGAAAAACACTTTTTTTATGATTCGTGATTGAAAGTTAGTCGCATATTAGAGCTACTGGTATAAAACAGTTTTGTCGAAGTTAAGAATTTTTTAATGTTCCAGAAATTTTGTAATTATCAAAAAAAATGGTAAAAAGTGAAAGTTGCAATAGAACGTTCAAATTCGAGATGTGGGTGTAAAATCTAAAAAGAAACAACTTTATCCTTCGAAATTTTTTGAAATTCGAATAAATAAGCCTACTTTCAGCGATTACTTTGAAAAAATGTTACTTTTGACAGGTAGCGAAATTCACGTGACCACATCCGAGTAGGTCATTTTTCATATTTTTCAAAGCACAACTTACGCCCAAGTCGAATTTCAAAATAAATCATCTATAAAAGTTTTTCCCATATGATGCGGACTTTATGAAGGACACTCTATATCTTGCATGAAAAGTAGGTACATTGAAGTTGATTTGTTCAAGTATTTCAATACTATTGACTTTGTTGTGTACTAGTTTATGCAAAAAAACAATGGATGCACATTTTCGTCGTAATTCAAGACTGGAAAATTATAACCCGTCACATAAAATACTATATTCAATACCTCGATCTGGATGAACTCCATCAATTTCAAATGATAACCACTTTAAAAATTATCGTTGCACTTTTTCAACAATGTTAATATGGATACTGTAATACGGTGACAAAATTATAGATGCATAATCCCATTTAGAGCGAACAAATGAACATTTGTAAAATTTCTACAATTTCTTACGATAAAGCCATAGGTTTTCATTGCTTCAGATGCCTTAAGGCATATGTGATATTTGAAGGTTAACTTCGAGTCGAAGATTACCCCTAAATCTTTTACAGATTCACATCTTATGAGGTTGGATTGCTCAATATTGTAGGGGAAGTAGATAGTAGACATCTTTCTAGTGTAGCTAACAATCTTACATTTACTAGCATTCAAGTGCAGTCGATTAACCACACAGCAAGGTTGAACTAGTTTAAGTTGTTCCTTCAACCTTATGCAATCATTCATATCATGAAAATATTTTCAGATCATCAGCAAAGCAAAGTTTCCTACCTTGAATAGCCTCACACAAGTCATTTATGAATAATAAGAAGAGTAGTGGTCCTAGGTTTGAACCTTGGAGGACCCCATAAGTAGCATGAAATGCATCAGATATGAATCAGTTGCTGTCGGTTGTAGAGATACGATTTTAGAAATAGTGTTGCGTCACTACCAAACGCAAAATAAACTAATTCATTCAATAGAACTTCATGGTCAATGCGATCAAAGGCCTTTGAGAAGCCTGTATAAATTACATGCACTTGACAATTTGCATTAAGATTTTCAGTTAAAAACTTTGTGATAGAAATAGGGTTTATAACAGTTAGTGAAGAATCCATGATGATACTGCGACAGCTGATTACAAACCAAGGGATAGATGCGGTTATAAAAAACAATCTCAAAGACCTTTGAAAAATTACATAAAATTGTTATAGTTCGAAATTTTTTTACAATTTATCTCTCGCCATTTTTAAAAACTGGACATAATTTAGCTACCTTCCAAGACAATGGGTATTCCTTTTTAATGAAACCTAAATTAAAGATTATCATTAATGGTTTCACAAAAGCTCCAGAGCAATCTTTCACTAAAAAGGAGGAAATATTATCTGGACCAGCAGTCATTTTATATTTAAGTTTCTTTTATAACTACTTCAATTTCTTTTTCAATGACTGGGTATAAATAAATGTTTTCATTATATATCGGTAGTATTTATATTATTTCCATTAGAATTTGAAGAGAGTTCAGTGTTGTTGAAATTCCAGAAGCCCGTTGTCAGACATTATTTTGAATAAACAAACAATTGTTGGCAATTGGTGCAATCTTTTGACACCGCATATTCCTTAACCCAGGTATACAATGTATCAAAACCGATATGTCAGTAGCTTTGCGCTTTTATGCGACTGGTTTGATTTGGTGAAGATTTTCACCTGGAAGTAAGACAGTACTTAGGAAGCGCTTTTGAGTTTTACAACTATTTATGTTGAAATATCCAACTTAAGAGGTCAAAATGTGGTGCTCTCTCAAGGACAGAAAAAGGGCATAGTCCTCCTTCTTTTTTGTTTCAACTGTGCAATAGCAATACTGACACGATTATTTCGTTTGGGTCACAAAATTTTCAATTCTTAGAAACAAGCTATGAATGAAGGTCAAAAACCATAGTACTGAACGTTGACTTTGAATGCACCATTTCTTTTATTCCCGTGACTTACTATTAACATCCGTTGTTAAAAGCTTTATCAATATAATTTCTTTCATCATGCACAATAGCATATTTTGAAATGAATCGAATCAAAACTGCTCCTTTCATTCTGCTTTATATATTTTGATGATTTAAATGACATTTGTAGTCGATACTCACTTCTCGATATGGGACATAAGAATCGCAAATTTTGTTTATTCGACACAACAGCTGTCGAGTCGAGAGATAAGAATCCCGCTGCTGTATTAACGAAAATTTGTTTCACAATCTCCCAAATCTGTACCTTCTTTATCCACCCCTCCTGGGGTGAAATCCAGAATCCACAACTGGACAATCGAGCCATGCTGTGTTCGTAATCATTCCCAATTGATTGATTTACATCACATTTAGATTAATGTGCTTGTTTGTTCGATATAGAAAAACAAATCCTGATTATCGAATTTATGTTACACGTGAGCACATGCATTTACGTAAGCGTATTTTGAGCCCTTTGACAGCCCTTTTCCATGTGAATAATCAACGAGGACAAAGCGCAGTTCTTAACGATTTCTTTATTTCGAAATAATAGTAAAAAATTGAATAATTATATGTACTTATGTAAGAATATACGTACAATTTTATTAGAGTTCCCATAACGGTATAATTGGAAAATTGAAGTAAACGGTAGTTGTTTTTCGGCTTCCTCAGAATATTGTATCCATTGGAAACAACGTCCAATCCACAGTCATAAACTGGCGACAAATGGAAGACGAAAGATGACAGGGAAACAAAATAAAAATAAGTTAGGGGTTTGAAAAAAACTGAAGAAACAAGTTTTCAAAGTAATATAATAATAGTAATAACGTTTATTCAAAATATAGATATATAAATATACAAAGACAAATATTCAAATAATGTAAATGATAATAATGTTATATAATATAATATAAATATACAAATCTAAATATTCAAATATAACTTAAATATGAATATATGTGACTGAATGAATGAACATATGAGTCGCCCATTTAAACCATTTCTGGTTTCTTTATGGGTTATACAATTATTTAATTACCTGGCTAGTGTATTTGAACTGAATATGAGAAAAAATTAGGTCCCTATCAAGTGTTCTATTGGATCGGGTTCCATAATAAATACAAATGGTTTGGAAATTTTTTTGAAAAGGTTGAATGAGTTCAGTGTTCATAAATATGTTTTGTACATATTTGGTAGAAAATTGTAAAATCTTGGTGCTATATAAGTGAAACATCGCTGTCCTGCTGTTTTCTGTGCTATCTGAACATTTTCTCTATTTCGATATCTAGTGGAGTATTGGTGTTCTATATTTTTGAGACATCCCTTGTTCTTATACATATATTTGACAACGTTAAACAAATAGAGTTGTCTAATATTATGGACTTTCGCCTTGGTAAAGAGAGATTTTTTAGAGTAAGTATATTTTTTACCATACATTATTTTGAGAGTTTTTTCTGCAGTATTTCTAATTTTTTCAGATGTGTCTGAAGAATTCCTCCCCAACTCAGAATAGAGTACTGTAAGCGAGATTCTACTACAGAATAATATATAACTTTCAGGTGAGTCGGATCCAGTATAGAGCGTAGACATTTGAATTTGTATAGCATATATCTCAACGTCTTTGCTACCTCTTTCACATGTTCGTCCCATTTTAAGTGGGAGTCAATAGTGGTTCCTAAATATTTCGTGTATTTCGCAGATTGTATTCCTTGATTGTCCACTGACAATGTGCGGAATATCGGTAGAGATGAAAGATAGCTTGCAAAAGGTACAAAATTCGTTTTTTCAAGGTTTACTGTTAGTTGCATATGAATAAACGAGTCGATAACTTTCGAGAGATCAGTCTGGGCCTTGTTCTTCAATGTTTCCCAGGTGGTTGAAGAGTAAATGACTACAGTATCATCTGCAAAGCTGTATAATTTCACGGTTGAGTTCAGACTCAATAAATTGTTAATATATATTGAGAATAGAATTGGTCCGAGTACGGTACCCTGCGGGACACCGCAATACACTTCTTCTTCCGAACTTTTATAGTCGTGTATTTTGACTAGCTGTTTTCTGTTCTGAATATAGCTTTGCATAAGTTTTATTGCTTTACCTCGGATTCCTGCATCCTCCAGAACTTCCAGCAGCTGTGTGTGATCCACAGTGTCGAAAGCCTTTGTCAGATCCAGGAAAACGCACAATGTAGGTCTACTTTTTTCGATGTTATTGTACAGTTCACTAGTAAGTGTAGCGATCGCGTCACTCGTTGAAGTATTTTTTTGAATCCCAACTGATTCTATGAAATAACATTGTATTTCGTGAAAAAGTTTTCTAGACGGTTCGCGGAGGCTTTTTCGAATATCTTGGCGTTGTTCTTAATGAGATTGGGCGGTAATTTTTCATGTAATTTTTGTCCCCTTTTTGAATATAGGTGTGACTTTGGTCTTCTTGAAACTATCAGGACAGTTTCCAGTATCGAATATAGCATTCACGAGATGTGATATTGGCAAAGCTCTCTCATCTACAATAAATTTCAGTAGTTCTGCTCGTATTCCGTCTATTCCGGGGGAATTGTTTGTCTTCAGTTCTTTGATGATATTTTTTATTTCTTCTTCTGATGTAGGCATTATTGATATTGAGTTTTGTACAATATTTCTTCGTGGTTTCTGAGATTTAGGTTTTTTATTTTTCGTGCCAGTGCGTTCCTGATATTTTAAAAGAATTTATTGAATCCGTTCGCTATCTCTGATGGCTGACAGTATTCTGTGTCATTTTCATCTTCGATTTTTTTAATTTCTGTTGATGTTTTTACTGTATTGATACCGTTTACAATTTTCCACGAATGTTTAGAGTTTTCTCTGTTTTTATTAATTTCCTTTCTGTAATAATTAGTTCTTGCTATTTTTAACAGTTTATTTACTTGTTTCTTGTATCGGAAGTATTTGTTTTTCAGATCAAAATTATTTGGATTTGTTTTATGTTGTGAGTACAATTTATTTTTTTCATTCACTTATATTCGCTGCTGGAATTTGAAGAAGATTTTTTCCTTATGGCACCTGTTGCCTGCTGGTTAATGTTATGTTTATCAGTATTATTCTCGGGTCTTTCAATATTTTCAATGGTTTCAGACAGATTCTGATCATTATCTACAAATGAGTTATTTCCTCTAATATTTGGTGTTGATTTCTAAATCTTCAAATTGGTCTGCTTCGTATGGTGCTCCATCGACGTATAGTTTATTATTTTTTATGTAAGCTTTATGATTGGCGTTTCTTGCAAATTTCAAATGATGTATGAGTATTTTATTTTTGGCGCTCCGATCGTGTGCAATAACAATACCAGTGTTTTTCAGATTTTTTGTATATTTTTAATTTATTTAAATATCTAGCAAATTGTAGAATTACAGTATTTTTATTTCCTAGTTTACAAATATTGCTCATTTCGTTCTCCGTGAAATTCGTTTCAAGGAGTTGATTGAGTTTGGTGAGTGCAGTATAGAACAAATCTCCGTTAATAGTCGGTAGTCCGAATATAACAATATTATCTCTTGAATTTTCTCTCAAGGTCAAGGTATTTTTCCTCCAATTTCTCAACTTTTTCGGTGAACGTATCTTTTCCGGCTTTAATTTCCTGTAAATAGACTACTGTTTGAAATTTCATTCACGTTTCACTCATTCAATTGTTTTAGAAAGGCAGGCTCATGTATATACATATAGACTGAAATCAGTGTGGTCATTTAAGTGTGCAACATATGGGAATCTTTTTAATGAATTGCACAACCAAAATACAAATAGTGCCAAAAGTTGGTGCATGCTCGGTAATCATTTTAGGTGCACTTAGAATGGCTGCAAGTCAAATAGCATACAGGGTAGGTCAAAAAATATAAAAATTGCTCAAGAGTAAAGTACCCTTATTTCAGAAAATTCAGCAAAATGTTATTGAGAAAAGTTGTTTACAATTGAAAGTTATGCCCAAATACCAAAACATGGCCTCCCAAGTGATTTTTTAATTTTTTAATTTTTTTCGTTAATAATTGCCAAATTTGTAATTTTTTTTATAATCACCCTTAGCACTTCCATAAAGTAACCACAACCAAATTGGTTGAGCATAGCTTTGTTCAAATTCAAGAATATTCGTGAAATTAACTTGGATTTTTAATTTTTTAGGGATTCACAAACTTCATGTTTGTTGCAACGATATTTAGCTTAAGTTTAAAATTTTGCAAACCATATTTTTAACAAGGTAAAACATCATTAATGATAATATGCATATTCAAAAACTTTCATTTAATGTGAACATTTTGTGTTTGAAATGTTTATGAAAAAGCTGTACAAATTAATCGACAACCATTAAATCCTTTTAAAATAATCACGGATACCCAAAGAACAAAACAAATGAGTGTTGACAGTAAACATTATGACAGTTTGGTGACATTACCTTCTCATTCTCGAAGAATTATTGTTCGATTATTGAGTTTATTTGATTTCAAATGCCTCCTCCAAGACAGTTAACGTTAGCCGAGAAGGCAGAATTAGTTTTAATATGTGGAGATAACTATAAACCAGTGCGTGAAGCAGCAGATATATTCAATGAACGTCATCCAGACAAACAAGTGCACTATTCCACTGTGAGCAGAATTTTAAATAATTTCAAACAGACTGGCAGTTTGGATTATAAATATAAAAATGAACGTACGAAACCTGTATGTAATGAGGAAAATCAATTGGAAGTACTTCAGGCAGTTGTTGAAAACCCTAGAAGATCCACCCAAGAAATTTCCAGTTATACGGGTGTAAAACAAAGTTCTGTTAAGAAGATTCTTAAAAAAAATAAATATCATGCCTATAAGCCTATGTTTATTTGCACGTTTCAAGAACGAGACTATGACATAAGGTATGATTTCTGCATGTGGATTCAAGGACAAATAGAAGATCAACATGATTTCCATAAACACATTCTTTTTGGAGACGAATCTACGTTTACAACAAATGGCGTTGTCTCTTCCCAAAATTGTAGGTGGTGGTCGGACGAAAATCCGAATTTTGTAATTGACAATAAAAACCGATATTATCAAAAAACAAATGTATGGTGCGGTATTGTTAACAACAAATTATTGGGGCCGTTTTTTTTTCGCCACAACCTAACTGGTGATACCTATTTACAGTTTTTGGAAAACGAACTAACGGACTTTTTGGAGAATATGAGCTTACAAGAACGACATAAATTATGGTTTGTACATGATGGATGTTCTGCTCATTCTACTAGAATTGTTTCAGAATGGTTAAATGGGAAATTTGGTGATAAATGGTTAGGACGAAATACTGATCCACGATGGCCTCCTCGTTCGCCAGATCTCACCCCATTAGATTTTTTTATGGGGATATTTAAAGCAAAAGGTTTACAAGGATCGACCATTTAATAATGCTGAGGAGCTTGAAAATTCGATACGACATCATTGCAGAAATATTCCAGGAAGTGTGTTGCGATCTACTATTCGTGAATTTCATGATCGGACAATAAGATGCATTGAACGATAAGGTGGACACACAGAGACCCGTCGATAAATCTTTCTTCACACATTTGATAATGGTGAAGTTATGATTAAAATAAGCCAATAAAAATTGTCAAAACCATCGGCACCGCTTTCAAATACAATTGAAATCATTGTATTATTCCTTTTTGATTATTTTGTTAATATTTATTAATAATAATGTTTCCTTTCAACCCTCATTTTTTTTGTTCCTTGGGTTTTCCGATTATTTTAAAAGGATTTCATGTTTGGCGATTAATTTGTATAGCTTTTTCATAAACATTTCAAATACAAAATGTTCAGTTCAAATGAGAGTTTTTGAATATACATATTATCATTACTAATGTTTTACCTTGTTAAAAATATGGTTTGCGAAATTATGAAGTTGCAACAAACATGAAGTTTGTGCTTCCCTAAAAAAATTAAAATCCAAGTTAATTGAACAAATATGCTCGAATTTGAAAAAAGTTATGCTCAACTGATTTTGTTATGATTAACTTATGAAAGTGTTTAGGGTGATTATAAAACAAATTACAAACTGGGAAATTATTAACGAAAAAAATTGAAAAACCAAAAAATGTCTTAGGAGGCCATGTTTTGATATTTGGGCATAACTTTCAACTGTAAACAACTTTTCTCAATAACATTTTGCTGAATTTTCTGAAATAAGGGTACTTTACTCTTGAGCAATTTTTATATTTTTTGACCTACCCTGTATGCTATTTGACTTGCAGCCATTCTAAGTGCACCTAAAATGATTACCGAGCATGAACCAACTTTTGGCACTATTTGTATTTTGGTTGTGCAATTCATTAAAAAGATTCCCATATGTTGCACACTTAAATGACCACACTGTATAATATATAATCCTTAAAAATTAACTTCTATGTTAAAAAACTGATAACTGATATCAAGGTCCTTTGATATGAGTTATCCTTATTTTTTATTGATATAGCTATTAGTAAATGATGTGATTATGAAAATGTAAGTGCTTTTTTAACATAAAAGTTTAATTTTGAGGATATCTTTTCAATTTTTAGTCCATATTACTATAAAAGCGTGTTTCTTTAGTTTTGTCCAAACTATAATTAATTGATTTTGGTTTCATAAGTGGGAAAAAACTAAATTAAAAAATTCATGTGGATATTATTACAACATCATTATTTTAAAATTCTTGTATTGTCGTCGGTCCTTGATAAGTCCTAAATTTTAGGTTATTTGGAGGATAGGATGTGAGTGAAAATTTCATTTAAAAATTCTCATTATTATTATCACATTAATAATATGGTTTTTTGGCCCTATTCTTACCGTTCTGCGCCTGTATTGACTGATGACTTGCATTTATATTTGCAATTAATGTTGCAAGTGATCTCACCAAAAAAATTGGTTTTATCGGGTATGTACGTGTCTCATTCTCTGTACGAATTGCAAAAAAACCTTATCAACCATTAATTGCAAATATGAAATTTTATCTGCTGATGCAAAGGACACGTTGTCACGTTCATATGACTCTAGTTGTCCCGTACTAATGGAGGGCCATATAATTGCAGATTTATTTTTGTAATAACCATAAATGATAAAACCATTAATACATAAAACCAATGAAATGAATCAGATCTATCAGAATAAAATTTTATAACACATTAAAACTGCAGAGTGAATTGTATAGAACTAATTTTCAATCCGAATAGAAATTAATTTAATGTGTTGGTATTTATGACAACCAATGAAGCATCACACGAATGGTCTTTTCACATTTTACCAAATTTGAATTATACAAAAAATTGCAAGGATAAAAAAACTCGAAAAAAGTGTCAATAAACTCGAAAAAAGTCCCCGCACGGTTCTTATGGAAAATTGTATTGGCTAAGAATTCAGTAAAATGTAGTTGATGATGTCCTGGTCGATTGTCCCGGTAAACACAAGGAGATCTAATCGACAGTTTTTGAGATACAGGGTGTCAAACATGAATATAAAGTATTGTCACTTATTTATTTATTTATTTATTTCTGTAAATACCTTCCAGTCAGAACAAATTCTAGTATAAGGAAGTTGTACAAATATAAAATTAACAAAAATGAATAACAATTTCAACAAATCTTTCATACATTACTGATAAAAAATAATAAAATAATAATAATAACTTTATTGTCCCAAGAAACATTACATGTTTATGACTAGGGACTAAAAAGGATTAACATATTCAATATAGATAAAATCATAATCAATAAATATAAAAATCATAATCAATATATATATATATATATATATATATATATATATATATATATATATATATAAAATCATAAGTTAGTGAACAAAGATCTACTCCGTAAGGACAAAATGTGTTTCTTTACAGACATTTTGAATTTTGAAAATTTTTTTGCAGTTTTTTATATTACTAGGTAAATTGTTAAATTCACTTAGAGCAGCGTGAGTGAATCTTTTTTGACCAACTGAAGAGGCAGCAGAATCGAGGTGAAACAAGTTACTTTGTCTAGTGTGATGACTATGAATTTCAGAGTTTCTTATCAAAATGAAATTTGATTTTAATTTTTTATTCATAATTTTGAATGAAATTTTCAGTGTATTTATTTTATACAATTCATCTAAAGAAAATTTGTCTGTAATTGCATATAGTTCATTAGTTGGTATATCAAATGGGAGACGATACAGTACTTTCAAGGATTTCCTATATAAAGCAGATAATTTATTAAAATTATTTTTTGAACAAGCTCCCCAAATGTTTATTAAATAAGTAATGCGACTGAGAATGTGAGAATGTAGAATCATATTTATAATTGTTTTATCAAGTTTAGGACATCTTCTCAAAGCACCAATGATTGGAGATATTTTTTTCATCAATGCAAATACCAAGATACTTCACTTGTTCAGTTCGTTTCAATACTTCATTTCTGATATTGAGGTTGAGGGAAATATTCTGTTTATTGTTTTGCTGGAAAATGATATACTCAGTTTTATCAGTATTAATTGATAAAAGGTTACAATAAAGCCATTTTTCAATATTTTTCAAGTCTTCATTAATAGTGTTTTCTAGAATGAGTGAGTTTTTGTGTTCATATAAAAGTACTATATCGTCTGTATATATGGTATAACTACCTGCTAAACCAATTTTAGAAATATTTTGAATATACAATAAATACAAGATGGGTCCCAAAACAGATCCTCGTGGAACGCCCTTATTTATTGGTAGTCTAACAGACTCAGCGTTATTGCATTTGGTACTGATTGTCCTATTTCCAAGATAAGATTCCAAAAGATTTCTCACTTACCTATAGAAAATCAGTAATGTGGCGATTAATTTGATACAAAAAGTTAAATATAATAATTGCAATCAATATTGTCTACTAGGATTGCAATGGAAAGTTTTAAGACTCCGTATACAGGGTTATTAATAATTACATAATTTATACGTGATTCTTTGAACAAAGTCAGTCAAACGCAAAAGCTCGTAGACTTGCAGGATAAGTAAATATCATTCGATTTTGATATTGGACGATCTGAGGTTACTATTATACAGGGTCAGTCAAAAATTTCTACTTTAGTTGTATTTATTTCATTTATTTTAGGCAATAACGTTTTCTGCAGAGACGAAAATTATACGAAAAATGAGAAATAAAACTTTCTATGTTTTTATACCACTGCATTAACGTTGGTTACAAATAGAAGTGGTATAAAAACATAGAAAGTTTTATTTCTCATTTTTCGTGATGATTTCCTACCACGTAGTAACGAAAATTATAGTTTTTCAATTCATTTATTGGGATTATATATGAATCAAATTCAATATTTTTGAAGAGCCGGTTCAGCTTCTTCCCTTGTAATTGTTCGTAGATTTATGAAATACCTTGATCACTCATTAATTTTCGTTTCAACTAATATTTTTTGACAAAATCATGTATGGAAAGTACTTTGAATTTTCTCAAGTTGAAATATTGAAAATAAAACACACTAAAATTTGTTCCACTAATTTATTATATACCTAAAATGTAACCAAGTATCTAGTTTATATGAACAAAATCACTATTGTACCTGCGACTCTCTTTACATCAACGATAACGGTGGATTGTCCACTCTCTGTCTAAAATCATCAGTGTCACTGTATCTATATTCACGTAGATTTCTTTCTAGATCCAACGCGAGTCTTGCGAAGACGAGAGTGACCGCAGAACAGTTTAGGCGTATTCTTCGTTTATCCAATGAGTTTGCGTCACAGCAGAGAACAATGCAGCGGCCAGATGTCCAGGGCCGGCTCCTGCTCGATACAATATACTTGTGTGTGAAGAAATCACTTCGGAAATTATGGTAAAGGTTCATCACCGTTGAGTTTTCCGATCCTGGCAACGAAGTGGAATAGAAATCTCTGGTTCAGTTTTACGTTTCCCAACTTCTTTGTATTGTCGTGCAGTGTAGGAGTAGAGTCCGCTCACTGTAAGGTAGAACACCAAACGAATAAATGTAGCTTGGTGCTCAAACTTAGAGTGACCCGACTTTACACATTGATCTGGTTTCCTTGTTGCTTCTGTGACTTTTATCATCATCCTGGATGGAGAAGAAACAAAGAAAATTATAATTTTTTTTCCATTCCATTCATGCTTCCGTCAATTTCATTAGAATGAAAGAAACAAAAGAGAAATTGAAGACGTACCTCGTTTCATTTAATGGTCTTCATCTTTTACTCGGATGTCAAATTGTAAGAAGTTACAATTTTAAACGTTTGTAAGTAGAATAGGTGACACTTGAGAAAATCAAATTTGTCAAATTCATTTGAGATATCGTGGGGGACTTGTTAAATATGTCGAAGATTCATTGTTTTCCAAAAATTCGTGATCATTTCCTGCAGAAATCAACAAATAGATAAAATGCAAGTTTCTGTATTGTTTCAACAAGAAGTGCTATTGATAGATAGATAAATATATTTTATTTGACAACGTTACATTACATGTTTGTTGCAGAAATATGATAAGTACTTATATAAAATAGTATGAAGACAAAAACAACAAAAATATGTAAAATGTGTGCATGAACAGGTAGTCACAAGTTGATATAATTGATATACGTAAAAAAAGTCAAATTCACATATTCCTCAGCAGTATGGAAACAACTCCAAAGAAATAATGATTTCATGTTGAATGAACAGTAGAAATTGAAAAAATGCTTCTTACACTCAATGTTTACAACATACAGGAATTCTTTGATGCTAATATTTCCTCTTTAAACAAATATTCAGCTATGATATTTTAATCTCTGAACCTTTACATATCTGGGGGAACCAATGTATATTATTCCATTATTTAAATGTATTTATTTATGTATTTGTATTTCTAATTAACTATAAACCCCATTTCTGACGATGCTAAACCATCATTTGTTATTTGAGCAAATAAAGTATTATTATTATTATTAATAATCTGGTAAATGACTATATACATTGACTTAAGTGAATTTTTCTGAGACTTTGATAGTCTGAACCTAGGTGGTAAGAGCAGATGCAAATTTTGTTTTCTATAATCATGGACATTCAAATGTCTAGTGAAGGAAGATTACTTTGTATATATTTTTGAAAGAGTGTTTATTTTTATTTATTTATTCATTTTTCACTGACGTAGTCTAATTACATTCGCAGAAGATAAAGGAGAAACGCCAATCTTTATAATGAAGGCTTAAATAAATAATCAGCATTCAATATTATTCTAATGGCCTTTTTTGCAATAAGAATACTCTCACACATTGAGATGAATTTCCCCCGGAAAATAGCCCGTAATTTATATAAGAGTGGAACAAAGCAAAATATGCAATTTTTAAATGCGACAAGATTCAAGAATTTTCTAAGTTGTCTGAAGGCAAAAATATTCTTAGATAATTTTTTTTGACAATTCTTCTACGAGAGCTGACTAGGATAAATTTCTGTCGTTGATCAAACCAAGACATTCACCACTTCGAATGTTATCAATAATGTTGTTACTGGAGAATTTATTCTCTCGTGTTTTGTCTCCCTTAAGTTTCAATTGATTGGCTGCAAACCTTCTAGAAGCATGTTCCGAAGCATCACTTTACTTATCTTAAGTTAATTAATATTTTGTCGATTGTTGAGATGGTTGTATCGTCAGCAAAGAGTACACATTTGTATGTAACATGCATAGGCTAAAATCGTTGATGTAAATCAAGAATAATATTGGCCCCAATACCGGTCCCTGAGGACTTCCATGTTTGAAAATTTTGTTGGGATCAAGCAAGTATTTAAATAGTTAACGAACAGTCGTTACCGACCGATGATGAACCCTTTACTCCCATAAACACCTAACTATGTAGGCTTATTATGGCAAGAACCTGTCAGAAAACAACTACTCCCCTGGCTAAGACCACGACGGGTATTGAATTAAATCTAACAGCTACTTGTGGTCTTAGCCAGGGGAGTAGTTGTTTTCTGACAGGTTCTTGCCATAATAAGCCTACATAGTTAGGTGTTTATGGGAGTAAAGGGTTCATCATCGGTCGGTAACGACTGTTCGTTAGCAAACGATCTCCCAAAGATTTCTGTCTTATTTAAATAGTGTTGTTGAGAAGATCAGCTGGAAATAAGAAAATGGCGGTCATGGTCCAAAATCCAGCAAATTTATGAGAAATTGAAGCTATTTACAGTCAGTTCAGCAAGTTGCGAATAGATTGCGTCAAAGTAAAATCCATTCATGACAATAGAAATACTACTTCAAAATTATGAATGAAGCAAAATGAGGGTTCGAAAACAATAAGCCAGTACAGTACTCATAGAGACTCAAGAGTAGAATGGAATATGTTGATGTATTGCTTTTTATAATATGCCAAAAGGAGTCATTCGCTTTTAGATTCTTTCACATCTTAGCCATATCTGTGAGAATGAGGGGCAGCTCAAAATATTCACTTGTTAATTTAACTAATAATATCGGGTTTTCAAATAAGACTCACGTTAGTATCGAAGGATTTTATTGAAGGTATTGACGGTGCAGTGATTGAATGAGATCAATGGAATAAAGTGTTGAGCCTGAGGCATACATCCTGCAAAAATTCTAGAAGAACACCAATTCCTACCTACTTTCCCTCGGCTCTCACCATGTTTCTTGTACATTACACAAGTTTCCTCTTCATGAGAATCAAAACATAAGAAATGCTCGTCTGAAATATCATCATTCATTACAAAAATGTAAAAAATGTTGCACCCCTACGCGCAACCCTCAGAAGTCCTCGAGAGACTTGTGCGAGCTAGGGAAGACGCATTCCTTACTTTTAACGTGTGATGCCATGTCCCCGTCGAACAGTAATGGTTCGAAACATTGCAGTGCAAGAACGACAGGAATGTTCTAGAAAGGAGAAAATATAAAAAAGTTTTATCATCATTACATTTTCAATCTCTATTTGTTACATATTTAATGTAGCTATTTACCTTGAATTAAAGTCTCTTAAATGCGAAAAATCGATGGTGTATAATCTGCTTTATGTGCTCTCAGCGAGATTAGCGAAACAAAGTTGTTGTAATTGGATTATTTAATGGACCATTTCGCAGATTAGGTTTACGAATATCTAACAAGAAACTTAAATTTGGGAATTGAGCATGAACTTGATTATAAAAGAGGTGTATAAATGGTAAATCCAAAAAGACCAGACGTACATTCTAGTAGTGATATTCGAAATGACGGGTTCAACGAAGTTAGTGTTATTCTCATGCCTTTTTGTTATTTTGATCGGAGGGCAATGCACAGCAAAAGGTGAGTTTTGAGCAACTAGTTTTTCTTTATGTTGAAATTTACTTGTTCTGTTGAATAGAAATTTGTAAATATTTCTCAAGAACAATCTAACTAGTTAGGTCACATCTGGGCGACTTACCCAGTTATCAGTTTGGATTTCGGAAAAACATGTCCACCATAAAAGCTATACAAAAGGCAGTTGAAAACATAGTAGAAGGTTTTGAAGACGGCAGGAAATCTGCAATGACTCTATTTGACTTAAAAAAGCATTCGATTGCGTAAAACATGATTTGTTATTAGAAAAATTGAACCTTTACGGTGTAAGAGGTATTCCCTTAGCTCTTTTCGATTCATATCTCAAGGATAGAAAACAGTCGGTGTGCTTCAATGGTATTTCGTCAGAAACAGTAGCAATGAAATATGGGGTACCGCAGGGCTCTGTTCTGGGGCCCCTCCTGTTTATCACATATGTAAACGACCTATTTTTCCATCTGGTTAACTCAACCTGTATCATGTTTGCAGATGACACCACTATTTTCCATCAAAATGTATACGAGAAAACAAAAAATGAAACTACTGAAAAAAGGCAGAATCTTGGTTTGCAGCAAACAGTTTGAAACTCAACGCAAGCAAAACCAATCAAATGATATTTTCTTCACAGGCTACAAGAATCAATGAACCCACAAAATTGTTAGGAATTTTTTTAGATTCCTCGCTGAATTGGTCATTTCACATCGAGAAGCTCTGTTCTAAGCTTTCTAGCTCAATTTTCACTATGAGACAACTAAAAAATGTACTAAGTTCTGACACACTAATGAATATCTATTATGCTTTTTTTCACTCGCATATTTCTTATGGGGTAACCCTATGGGGTAATGCTCTGTAAAAAAAAAAGTTGTTGACTTCCTTTTTTTTTTCTATTTTTACATCCAAGTGTTGTACATCTTCGCACTTGATTTTACCGTACTGATAAGAGCTTAAACTCGAAACACGTGTCTACGGTTGCACAACAATTTGAGGGTTATACCCAAAAACTTTTCTCTTTATATCTATCTATCTACCTACTGAATTCGCTGATGTCAAAGCTGGTCCGAGTTTACAACAAACCATTTGAATTTTTCCTAAAATATCTACTGCTACATCAGCTATTTCAGTAATACAGTTGTGATCTGATAGGATTCAGAAAAACTTTTCAAAAAGATGTGAAGATTTCCAGTGTATAGCCCATTTTTGCACAAATGAACAAATGAAAATTCACTCATTTGAAATTAATTCCAAATAAAAGCCTCTGCAGCTATATCAACTCACAATGGAACATTCAAAATTTGAATATCTTCTTTCATGTGACATCTCATTCATTAACAGATATAGAACTAACACACCCAGGAGCACAAGACGCTTAGAAAACTCAAATATCCAATTAACAATTAGCAGAAAGAGTCATATGCAGAGATTTATTTTTTCTTTGGTCCGAAACTATTCAACATGCTTTCAATAAACCTGAAGAATATCAATAATATGAATATATCTAAAACTGTTGTGATAGATAATCTAGTAAATACTTATATTTTTTGAAAAAAAGAAATCAGTTTTAGTTGTCAACCCTGCCTCGAAAACTATTGCTATTTGTTCCCGACATCCCACTTTTCTATTAATTAAATGTATAACATATCCATTTTCTGTAGTGGGTACTAATCACTAAATGTCAATATATATATATTTATTGTATATTTAAATTTATTTATATAAATGAGTAAATAAGCACAATACAGGCATTTGTATGCCTAGATGTCGCTTTCCCTTTCATGATAAATTATAGAATACAATTTCTTTAATATGTATTGTTGTACTTAAGAATTGAAAACATTGACTAACACATATACGAGTGCAAGCATGCATATATGCTTGCTATGCATATAACCTCTGCAGTGAATCACTATCATTTCTCAGATTACACGAAACTTATATCTGAATAAAATACTTATAGTAAATGAAAGTGTAGGGATTGGAGTTGTTGAGACTTCAAGATGAGGCGGCTTCTCTTGTCAGTCAGCGACCTCCTTCGTTGACCCTCTTTGCACATATATTAGCATATTTGAGATTCGCCTGAATATGTTATAACACACATTGAAGCATATTTTCTATTTGTGAGGAGAATTATGCGTATCTTTCAGTGCATGCCTAAAATCAATATTGATCTAAGTCATTGAACGTCCAATGTTTTTTCGGATATCGACGTAAAATGTATTGAAAATTTCTGCCGAAATTTTGATATATATTTTTTCCGTCTGTGAATTCATCATTTTTCGAAATGCTTTTGATTTTTGCTTGAGTTTTTTATGAAATCTTCATTCGCTTTGCCTTTGACATGATCGACTGCTTTTTGTTAATTCGAATTGATTTTTTATGAAGATTATGTACCTACCGTGACTGTATACATTATTTCAAAGTATATATAGCTTCGAGTCAACTTCAATTCTTCAGATTAGTATATAAACTATGCCATGAAAATATATGAATTAATCCAAATACAATGAAATGCAAACTAAATTGCTATACACTAATTAAAGTCAAAGTCAGAATATACTTTAATGTCAGAAGTTTTACAACGTATCGACGAAGGTTTTCAACTATAAATATATATTGATTACGTATTATTCAAAACTAAAAAGTCTACACACCCCACTGGTAACAAAAATATCCTATAACAACAAATATATCAAGAAATACAGGAACCGTCAAGTAGCATAAAATATCAATCACAAAAAAATTTGTAAAATAAAAAAATAGCACAATAGATGAAACATTGTGATCACCGTTGTCTTAAATTCAAATCATGTGGTTATGTTATACACATCATACTAAAAGAAATGAAAAAGAAAAAATCAATACATCTTTCTTTCTTCAGCTTCATTCTTCATCATCATCTTTCTCTCATCATGAGTTTCTTCGATTAACACGTCTATTGATAGCATAGTTTAGATAATGTAATGCAAATTTTGGAAAAAGTAGAGTCTCGAAATTAATTTTTTTGACAAATTTCAAACTTTTACTTTCTATAGCCGACCATTAGCAGATAGAAAATTGTAACAATAGCTAAAAAACTTCACGTTTGATTTTATTTTCTTGAAGACCACGTATACTAGAACTCGATATGGAAACTCTTTACTTTCTTCACTGTTCTAACAAACATATTGATCATTAAGTGAATGTTTTCAGCTGTGGATGATGCAGTCGAACATGTTGTTAAGAAGGCAGTTGCGGCGAAACCAGGTAATTTTTGAAATTTTGATCAAAATTAATTTTTTTTGTGATGTCAAATATTTCACATGTTGAAAGAACTTCTCCAATATAGTTTGGAAATACAATTATTATTACATAATTCTTGAAAGTGGAAATTTTTTATTCACGTTATTACAAAAATGAAATAATTGTTATATTTTTGTTAAACTTGAAAAAATGTTTCATCGACTCAAATACTTATTATGCTCATAATATACAAAAAATGCCATTAACTTTGTTTAATACAGACGTACAAAATGTACAGTGAGAAACAAGTGTGAAAAGCAATTTGCTGGAATAGTTATTTACCTAACAAGTGCGGAAAGTAGTACTTTTCGGCACGCGACGGCAGTTGCACGAACGACGCGGAGCGGAGTTCGGGCAAGACGTCAAGGGCGAAAAAGACGTTTTCCGCATGAGTTAGGTACAATGTTTTTCCCACGAGTGTTTTTGTCCATCTTATTTATGAAAAAAAAAGGTTTTTATTAAACAAGATTTTATAATAATGCTACAAAATGACACATAAGACAGAATAGTTACATAGATCATTTAGTTAGTCTTAAATATCCACATTTTCAACAATATAAAAATCGCGCGGAAAAGTAACTTTTCAGCAATAGTGCGGAAAAGTAACTTTTCCGCATGATTTTATCTTTCCGCGGGATTTATAATATGATATCGAATCTCGTTTATTAACGACTGTTTGATAATAACTCTCCAATATTCCGTAATTTTCATAAAATTAATTTCAAAATATAAAGTAATTAAGACATTATCAAAATAAATAGTGATATTTAAAATTTGACAGGATTTGATATGGTATTATAGCAATTAAATTAATATCTGAGCAAAGTAAGGGAGCAGTCGTTCTACGCTGGTTAATGGTTAATGGGGTAGGTGGTTCGAATCCTGGGGAAGTACTTTTTTTTGTATTTGTTTTGAAATCGATGAGAGTACTTACTGTTAAATTTTCGTTATATTTTTCAATATTTGTATATTCAATGACGATATGAGAGTTTTTGATAGAATCTGTTATGAAAAAAATAATTCGCTCGTACTACAAAATTTCATATACCTACCTACTCGTGGAAAATGTATGTCATTTCATGCTCATTGTACAATATACTAATCTTGAATTAAAATATTATGCTTTAAAGAGGAAATCTTGCGTAAAAGTAAAAATCGTGCGGAGAAGTAGAACTTTCAAAACGAAAAATCGTGCGGAAAAGTTACTTTTCCGCACGCTCGTAGGAAAAGTACTTTTCGCATGCGAGCTATCAATGCATAATTTCTGTTTCGATTCACGGCTGTAAAGCTGTCAATTTTATAATCTCAATTTGAATTTACCCAAGTAATATTTACATTGGATGCACGAAAAACAATCTAAAATTATGTTTTTCAACGAATTTCAAACATTTTCTCTCTGCTGCCGATCATTAGCTTATACAGTATGTAACAAGTGGAAATCGTTTTTCTTATTGATTTCACAAAAAAGTATTCGTGATAGAAGATGGTGCTTATCGAAGAACTGATGATGGGTTATCGAAAAGTTATATTCGGTCTTTGGTAGGTAAAGAAAATTTTTTTCAAAAATTCATCAAGATTAAAGTACATCTATTTTTCAAAATACAGAAAAAATGGATAAGGAACATTTCGTTGTAATGTTATGAATCACTCAAATTGTCATCAACTATATAGGTTACTTGCAACAACGTAGATGAAACAATTAACATCCTAAAAAAATCAACATTGCAAAGAATTCATGAATTGACGTCAATTGTTCAATAACTAGAGGATATCTCATCGAAAATAATTTGAATGACGAGAAGATGACTTACCCGTGGGATCCAAATTGAAAACCTATGATAAATCAATTCAAAGGGGACATCTTCAATATTCAAAATTTCAATAGTTTACTAGAAGACAACGAAATATACCCAATGATTTTTTACTGTATTATGAAAAATAGAGGTACTTTCTTCATGATGAAGTTTCAATTTTTTTTCTTGCACCAATCAAAAACTTCACATAATAACTTTTTGCATCAACTTTTATCACAAATTGCTTTTTCTGTGAAATCAACAATAAAAAAGTTTTCCCTTTGTTGAATACTTTTTGAGATACGCTTTAGAATATTACTGAAATGAAAAAACTTTGTTGCAAATGTGACAATAGCAAGAGTGTTTTAAATACATCAAAAGATAAGTTTACATTCAGAAAAATTTCACGGTTCATTTTGTTTTCTCGACGACTACGTATAGTAGAACTCGAGATAAAAATATTTAGTTTCTTCCCTTTTTTAAAAAACATATCGATCATTGAGTGAATGTTTTCAGTTGTTGGAAAGGTGGTAGGAGGAGTGGAACATGTTGCTGCCAAAGGAGCAGTTGTAAAAGGAGGTAAGTTTTGATATTTCGATTGAAAATATATTTATTGCGATTGTGAGATATTTTTTATGCTCAAAGTAGAACTTCTTCAATACAATTTGTAAAAATATTTTTTATCCACAAACGTCGTGAATGAATATCATGAGTAAAGTTCAACCTTTTGGCCATGAAGTAAAAGTTCTACTTTTGTGCCTAGGTATTTTCATTTTCAACAATTTAAGAATTTTATATCAGGAATGCTTAAATTAATACCAAAGGTGAAACACGAAGTATATTTCATAATGTCTACAAATCAGATTGTTAAATTAATGGACATTTCCGAAAAAATCAACACACATTCCGATATCAGACCGTAAACCTAGAAGAGAACGGGTTAGGAACGTGACCGATTTAAATATGGACCTACCAAAAATTCTAGAATGGGGATCCAACAACTTGGTAGAATTTTATGCGAGTAAAACCCAAGTGTGGCTTTTCTCTAGAAAGGCTGATCTCACATGATTATATCAGGAGTCTCCATACCAATGAAGTCCTCCACTTCGATGCTCGGTACTACCATCAGCAGTACCCTGTCATCGGATAATCATGCGAGGTCCAATGCTAAAAGTTCCTCTCAAAAACTTGGTTTTCTGCTTCGTGCCAAGAGCCATTTCACTTCCCGTCAGTTGAGTATGATTCTGTCCCAAAAAGAGCCATTTGTCTCGTCGGTGATGCTGATCCCACAAGCTCACTCACTTCTCTGGAACACTGCAGAAATGTTGGCTATCTCTCTCTGTATTACAGATATTTTCATGGACGATGCACTTCTGAAATAACATCAATCGTTCCACAGTTAGCGGTCCCATCAAGACTGACCCGTCGAAGACAGTCTTTACATCCCTTTATCGACTCTTTAGAGACATGCCGAATATCTCATTCGCAGGGCTCATTCTTCCAACGAATGACAAAGCTTTAGAACTCACTGGTTCTTCACTATGTTCATTGAACATTACATGATTTTTCTCTTCGTGAGAACCAAAACAAACAAAAAAAATCATAATTTTGACGTATAATTCCTATTGCCCTGAATGGATTTTTCCCAATCCTAATCTATTCGCAATTTGCTGAATTAACACGCCAATTTCGCATTTCCAGCTGTTCTTCTTAACAACGCCGTGTAAATATTTGCTGTTTGTTAGGTTTTGAACGATATCAATAGAACTTCTTATTGAAATAATACATAATACAAAAAATTAAAAAATAAACATTTTGCTACGCCACATAAACTAGCACTTTTACTCCTTATGAAATAATCTACTATTATCATATTATTAATGAAATTTGTCGAGTAGTTATAAAATTGCAAAAGAAACTACTTTTTCGAATGTTTTTTTTGGGAATTCGGCTATAATTTTTTTTATCAAATGCCAATTTTGACACGAATGACATTCTTGACGAATATTCATATGATTTTTGGTCTACTTTGAAGCAAAAACAAATGACAAAAGGCCACTTTCATGTAGGTCTATTAAAAAAATCCAAATATTGCCGATTTTTATTTTTTTTTTTTTTAGTATTCTGAACTGATTACTTCTTTTACTAATTCATTCTAGCTGCAGTGAAAACTAAGGCTCATGTGAAAACAGCAGCAAAAGAAAAAGTTGTTGTTGGAGCCGATTTGGTAAAAACAGGAGCACACAAATTAGGTAAGTTTCGAAATTCGTTCTTTGGAAGGAATAATAATAAAATATTGTATAGGGAAACATTCTCAATTGAAAATTGAATCAATACATGACTCCTCTGGAAATGGAGAAAGCCTTCGATAAAATGAAGTTACTTTTTTGTAATATATAACAGAAAACAACTACTTCCCCGGCTAAAGCCACGCTGGACATTGAACTACATCTGATAGATATTGTGAAGAACCCTATATAACTTGAGAGAAAAAATCCGAAAGTGAAAATTTGAATTTTTATTCAGATGGTTGATTATTTATGAAATGTCCAGGTTTCATTGCAGATTCTCATTTATAAATGATATAAGGGAAAATGTTATTTAGAAATGTCACTCACAGAAAATCGCTAATTTCATTGATGCGTGAATTGCATCTCTTTCGCTAGGCCTCCAATACATTTTGATCGACAAAAATCTAATTCACTCTTCTAAAATCATCAGGGTGGTCGGAGGAAATGGAAATCATACTCTTTAGAAGCAATTTCACACTGTAATGATGGAATTGTTGGACTGTTTCTTGTGCGGTGACACTTTGAAAATATTTTTCTGACATAAAACCTGTCATGGGTATGGCATTTTGATTGTAAAAAAAATGTCTACCTACCATAGAGAAAAATTTTAATTTGAAGTGCGTCTTCCATACCTACATTGTTGTGATACTGATTTCAATTTCCTAATTTCCTTAAAAAATATAAAATTCTCACACTACCCTCTCTATTCATTTACCATCGTATCATGTATGTGAAAAAAACATGAATAAAATTTTCAAACTAATCGTAATGTGTATACCTACCCCACAAGAAGCGGTAAATTAGTGAAAGTGAAACAACATAGAACTAAAATATTTCAGAAGTCGTCTTTATTAAGCAAATCTCATCTTTCGTTGGTTTCAAAAAGAAAATTGAAGAATATGTGCTGAAAGGAAGTATTTATTCTACGATAGAATTTCTTCAGAGGAAAATGTTAAGTTTTATACCAATTTTAATGCAAAAATTGTCCTCAATGTATATTGATTTTTCAATAAGTAGATGTTCTGTACGTGTACTTTATTCAATATCTTGACGATTCCTATATCATTTTGTATGATCACTTCAAAAAGTAAATATTATTATCATTATATTACGAGCTAGCTGAATGGAAATGTTCATCTTTCACCATTTTATTACAAGTCTAGTGCCAAATACTGACATCATAAAATTCAGCATCTCAGAGCAAATTTTTTCAGAATCGCCTTATAGCAATTTCGAAAATTCCGCGGTAACATATCCAAAAAAAAAAAAAATAGTTTTTGGGGCATTCTCGTCGAAAGGACCCAAAATTTTGCCTTGAAAATGAAACGTCCTCAACCGAGAATTTTCACAAATAGCATGTTGTCCATTCTACATGAATATCACATAACTATACGACATTTAGGTTATAATTTTTTCCCCGGTATTGAGCCCGAGAACTACTATTTTGAAGATTTTTTTTGATAAAAAATATGAGATCTATGAGATCGAATGAAGTCTGCCTGATGATAACTTTTTGACATTTCATAGTTTTCATAAAATTCGATTCAATACGACATCATCAAAATATTGTGGATATTCAAAATTTTACACCACATGGTACAATTGTAGCAGGTACTTTCAGACTTTATTCAAGTCGAAGATTGGCTAGATGTGATAATGAAGGATATTGGGGTTCAAATCCTGATCATGCAATAAGAAGAATCGGTTAGAGTAGTGTTCGATTTCTATGATCTTTTTCAATGTGAGTATTTTCAATGAGGGCATGAAACTGTAAAAAACAGATTTCGTTTGAAATGATTCAAATGGTTGTAGAAAAACTATAGTGTACGGTGAGGACGTACTATACTATTTCGCGTTAGTCCCAAGTAGCACTTCATTTTCGCCGAATATTGATATATGTATTGTAAATGTAAAAATAACATTGACACAATATGGATGGATATTGGAGAAACACTGTCATATTGATGATATTGGTTTAAACGATTCTGAATGTAGATTGGCACAAAAAATATTGTCGAATAATTTCGAACAATATCGATGAAACAATATTGTCTATATTATGGTTTCCAACATCTTGAATGAATATTGCAATTCCATTATTTTGCTCATATCAATTCTTTGGTTGGAAAACAATTTCGAATATCCAAGTTTGATGGCAGATGGATTGAATATTATTTCCCCAATATTCAACAAATCATATTAACCATATTGGGTCAGCATTGGTTGAAATTTTTTACCAATTTCGATGAAACAATTTCATATAGGTATTGTTTCCAACATCTGGAATGAATATTGCAATCCCAGTATTCCTCTCATACACAAAACAATATTGTATATCCAAGTTTGACAAAACATTGGTTGAATAATATTTGACAAATATTCAACGAAGGTTATTAAATATTGATTGAATAATTTTCACAAAGAATTGATGAAACAATATTGTCTACATATTGATTTCAGTATCTTGAATAAATATTGCAATTCCAATACTCCTCTCATATTGATTCTAAAGATGTGAAGCAAGATTGTATATCCAAGTTTGATGGCACATTGGTTGAATATTATTTCCCCAATATTCAACAAAATATGATTTGTTGTATTGAGTCAGCAGTGGTTGGAATTTTCTACCAATTTCGATGAAACAATATCGTATATGTAATATTTCCAACATCTGGAATAAATATTGCAATCTCAGTATTCCTCTCATATACAAAACAATACTGTATATCCAAGTTTGACAAAACATTGGTTGAATATTATTTAACAAATATTCAACAAAGTTTATTAAATATTGATTGAATAATTCTCAAAAATAATCTTATGAAACAATATTGTCTACATATCGTTTTCAATATCTTGAAAAAATATTGCAATCCCAATATTCCTCTTATATTGATTCTAGGGATGCACAACAATATTGTATATCCAAGTTTAATAGCACATTGGTTAAATGTTATTCCACCAATATGCAACAAATCATATTAACCCTATTGGGTCAATATTTTCAGAAATTATTTTACCAATATCAATAAAACACAATATAGTCTGCGTATTGTTTGCAACATCTAAAATAAATATTGCAATCCCAATATTTCTCTCATATACAAAACAATATTGCACATCCAAGTTTGACAGAACATTGGTTGTATATTATTTATTCAATATTCAACCATTCATTCTAACCTTTATCGATTGAAATTGTGACGAAACATCACAGCAATATAGAAATAGTAATGTTTATACAATACTACAGAGAAAACCTATTGTCATTATAGAAATTTGAATATTGCTTGTAACTGCTTGAAAATCTTGCGATAACCAATATTGGTCATCAAAAAGTACGACTAGAAATTATTTTGATTTTCAGGTGCACTTGGAGAAGTCCTTGTGGGTGTTAAGGGTACTATCAAAGAAGTTGTCGCAGGTGAGTGTATTTTTTTAATGTGTTCAATCAACTTGTCTATAAATGGAAAACTTTTTTATTATACTGAATTTATGAAAAAAGTCACTTATGATAAAAATTTTTGCTTATCCCAAATCTTACAGCGGTTCAATGAAAAAGTTGAAATATCTCATATTATACGGGTAGGAGCAATAGCTATTTGCATACCAAGGGAGGACAATCATGCTTTTTCTCCCGCGGATAGTTTGATGCCCGACGCGAAGTGTAGGGCATTAATATACGCGGGAGGAAAAGCATTTTCCTCCTGAGGTATGTATATAGTTTTTTCTACTACCTTTAAGGTCGTCATTTTTATAACGTCCTAAAAATTATAATTCGTGCATACTTATAAGAACAACTGCAGAAAGTTGTGGAACTATATAATGCGGCCATATGACAAAATATTAAGTAAGCGTTGCGTCGTCGTCATCATGTTGACAACGATTTGTTGCTATGGCGTTGTTTGGTAATACAAACATAATAGTTGTCATAAGCTGTCACGTTGTTTACCCTTTCAAGTCGCTTCTAAGTTTTGAAAATGAGTTCTAGCGAAGACGACCTGCCAAAAGATCTCGCTGAAGTGGCAAAATTGATTTCAATGCATCTTCTTCCTGATAAATCGAGAGGAAAAGTACTATTTTGCTCCCGGCGGAAGGAAAAGTACCATTTTCCTTCCTTCTTTAGGGGTCAAAAAGTTTTCTAGTGAGGTAGTAGAAAAAAATATTATTTTAACCGTGAAGTAAAGTATCATCAGTTTTTTGAAAAATACTAAGTTCAACTCAATTTTCATTGAGTCAATTAAGGAAAAAAATTCTTCTTTACTAATTTTGTGAGAAAAGTAAATCTGGATGAATAATTCTGCTTATACCAAAATTGAGAGCAAACCAACGAAAAAGTTAAATTCTCTGATATTATACGGAGAGGAAAAACCTTTACTTCATCTCTGAAGTGATATAACTTAAATTTTCAAAACATTAACCAAATTAACTTATTTCTTCCTCAGTCACTCTGAAAGATAAGGAACTAACTGATCATGAACAAAACATAAAACGGTACTTAAAAAATATGAGTAGGTATATGATGAATAACATCCAGAAAAATGAGATGTTTTTTAGACAGAAAGTCAACGTGAAGTTTGCAAATGAAAGATATATAGGGGGTAATGAAATAGATAATAATTTTTTTCTGAAAGATTGAGTCAAGTTATTGATGAATTGCGGAGAACAGGATTCTTGTTACTCAATGTTGTTTCAATAGCTAAAACGTTAAAATAAATTATGTTTAAATTTTGAAAATAAATTTTTTCATGCATTTAACTTTTTTCGCTTTTGATGTTACCTAACCATTTTGTAACTTGTGACTACAGTCACTAGTTGAAAGTTAGTTTTTGTAATATACTGTCTTTGCCGTGCGCTATTGATTTTAGAGTGCATTCGTTTTGATTTCTAGAACTTCCTTAAAGCCTTTCTGATGAGTGGGTAACCAGGAAACAGCTGTCAAAGGATGTTGGAACTCTCGGAATCAAATCGGAAAATACTCTCTTCACTTTCGATTCCATGGTTCGTTTCAAATAAGGTTTCAACTAGTGAATGTAGATCTCACAACTAACTTTTAGTTGAATTTATTTTTGATTAGCAAGGAAGGGTAGTCGCTGACTAGTTGAGAATATAACCAATAGCAATGCCTGCTGCAGGCCCTACTATTGGTTATTATTTTTTCATTATCTGTGCAAAGTTACATGAATAGTCAAATTGATGGATAGCGTGTAAATAAAACGATCAATTTCGTGGATGTACCTTATAGCATGATCATCTGATATGGTAATTGAGATTACACTAATTAATTAATTTTTTTTTCATTTATAGAGAATTTGAAAACCCTCACAGAATACCTCGCAGGATTGAAAGAAACTGTAGCAGGTGAGTCCAGTTTATTCATACGCTTTCTGAATTAGGAGCAGTGTCACCTAGTTCGAGGAGGTCTGGTTTTTCCAGAAATTATTTTATGTTGTACGAAATCCACCAAGAACTGTTCAAATTTTTTAGTAGGTGAAATTAAGGTAGTGTCCAAACAGTTGAAAAATTCAACTTCAAATTTCTTATAGGTCCATCGCAGGCAGTTTCACCAGCTTGGCCTTTGACACATCGAACTTTTGCTGTAGCTCTAAACACAGGTTCAATTTCTGTCTCCCAATTTGGGACTTTCGGGAGTCAAAAGAAACAAAACACAGGACTTCTGATTGTTGAAGGCTTGTTTTTGATAGATGAACACGTCATGGTGAAACAAATGTACAGGTTCAGAACTCAAATCAAGTAAAAAATTGCCATTTGTGTATTTAATCTTTGGAGAACGGTAATGACACTTTGTGCTCGAACTACACACAAGATTTTTTCTACGAACGCATCTTTTCATATTATTGCTGTCGAATTATAGTTTTAAACTCATTGAAGTCAAACTTTACAATTTCTAGGCCCTTTGACTTCCAAACTTTTCGAGAGAGTCCCCTTCAGAAGGCCATGTAATTTTGGTGATTTTAGAAAAATAAAAAATTCCGTTTTTTGAAAACAATTCCCAGACTATCGATATTACGCAAAAAAATTATCCACATTTTTTGTAGACTTTCAAAAGATGATCAAAAGAGTTCTTCTGTGAAATTTTAAAATCTTTCGCCATTTTTGAGTTATTGGTGGATTTACACAAAAATTTCAAAATTCTGTACATTTTCCAAAATATGAAAAAACGAACTTCATAGAAACTTTTTGTAGACCTCTTCGAGGACAAAAAGAGTGCCCATCGACAAGTTTTCGATATCTTGTTTTGTTTTCGAGTTTTTGTTGTTTCTCACGCCGAATCCGACGAAAATACTTGTTTTGTACATTTTTGTTGAGGCACTTTAATCATTTGTTTCTTATTTTATTTTCAGAGGATGTGAAAACCGCTGGAGAAGCTGCCGTGAAAATTGCACTAAATACTAAGAGTAAGTTCCTTTCTATTACCTTGTGAGGTCAAATAAGAAAATCAAAAATGGTCATCTGATGTTAACTTTTTGAACAAGTATTTTGGAGGAAAAATGCCACCAACTATTCCTCTTTAGTATAAAATCCACAAAAATGGCAAGGAAAAGATAGAAAAATATACTGTATATGCAGACGATTCTGCAATTTTGTATAAAGAAGGAAAACCATGAGTAGGCAGAATTTGAAAAAAAAATTGACTATCAGAGGAGCTGTCTATCTGGAATATCTTCAAGAATATGAAGTTTTCGCAAGTACAGGAAATAGATCGCAATTTCCTTATTTCAAATGGGATTCCCTGTATATTATAAATTTTTTTGATTCTATTCCAAATTCGGAATATTCTTCATGTATACTGTCCTATATCCAAGTTTGAACGTTTTAGAAATACGAGGGCTGACAATAAAGTAAGGTCTCCAACGCTGCAACTTCGCCGGATCACGCGCTAGGCGAAATCTGGCAACACCGCCGTGTTCCTTGGTTCCCCCACTACCACTTTGCTGCTGGGTGAGGCTTCCCCGACCGCTCAGTCTTGGCTGAGCAGCCGTCAACGATGGAGGTACCACTCGCGTCAGCGTCCAAGTGCGAATTGCGTTCTGTAATACGTTTTTTGAGTGCGAAAAAGGTGACACCTATTGAAATCCATCGTCAACTAGTTGAAGTTTACGGGGAAAAGTGTATGGACATAAAAAACGTGCGTTAGTGGAGCCGCGAGTTCAATTCCGGGCGCACTAATGTTCACGACGAGGAGAGAAGTGGCCGACCGTCGGTCTCGGATGCGATTGTTCAAGCAGTGGAGGCAGAAATGCTCAAAAACCGCCGTGCGACAATTAGGGACTTGGAAGAGAAGCTTGGAGGAGTGTGTAGCAGCGAAACAATCCGTCATATCCTTGTGAACAAGTTGCAGTACCACAAAGTTTCTGCCCGATGGGTGCCGAAACAGCTGACCGAAGACCACATGAAGCGGCGCGTGGAATGTGCGACCAAAGTTGTGGCCCGTTTTGAAGAGGAAGGCGATGATTTTTTGGAAGGGTTTGTTACGGGGGATGAAACGTGGGCTCATCACTACACACCCGAAACAAAGGAGTCGTCCAAACAATGGCGCCATAGCGATTCTCCGAAACCCAAAAAGTTTAAGGCGACACTGTCAGCCGGCAAGGTGATGGCTACGGTGTTTTGGGATCGCCACGGGGTATTGTTGGTGGATTTCATGCCAAGGGGAACCACTATCAATGCAGCAAGGTACTGTGAGACCCTGGAAAAGCTTCGTCGTGCCATAAAAAACAAACGCCCGGGATTGCTGAGCAAAGGAGTGAAATTTCACCACGACAACGCGCGCCCGCACACAGCCAACGTTACCCTTGACCTGCTCAAGACATTTGGCTGGGAAATCATCGATCACCCTCCCTATAGTCCCGACGTGGCCCCCAGTGACTACCACATGTTCCCCGCCCTGAAAAAACATCTCGGAGGGAAGAAGTTTGATAGTGACGCGGAGGTTCAGAAAGAGGTCAACACCTGGCTGCGCGAGGCGGACGGAGAGTGGTATTCTGCCGGCATAGACAAGTTCATCGTGCGGATGCGCAAGGTGTTGGAAAAAAATGGCGATTATGTAGAAAAGTAGCCAAGACCTTGGCCTTTCCAACGGTGTATCGCTTTTTGTAAATAAATGTCATTTTCTATGAAAAAAAAAATTGGAGACCTTACTTTATTGTCAGCCCTCGTAGTTCGAATTTTATGTTGAACATTGCACATAACAAATCCAGTTGATTCATATATGGACTTCAAGCTGGCCATAGTGTTGGACCCTTATTTTCTGTTCTAATACCACAAGAGAGTGAGAATAAAGTGAAAATAATTCGACAGATTTTTCGAAAACTTGTTGCCAGGCAATAGACACGATAGCCCGAAGGGCTCGAGTGGCTATTGCCAAATGGCAACAAAATAGAGAAAAAATGTGGAGAATTATTTTCTACTTTATCGAACTCTCGTGTGGTATTCGATAGATTATTTTTTGATGCCCCAATCATAGACACATTCTCTATATAACATTTCTATTCATTACGGTTATCTAAATTCATTTTTCAATTTGCATGCAAACTGATGACATACGTCAAATCAAAAGCATCAGTTGTTGTCACACAATAAAAACAAACTACCACGAATATTCCCGAGGCAATAATCTAAGTAGAAAATTCCCACTATGATAATGTTGTGATTGGTTTGAAAGTACATCATAGCTTTAAATTGATGGGTTTTATTGGTTGCAAGATATGTCGAAAAATAATCAATCCAATTCTCCTCAAAAATTCCATCCATTACTATTCTAGTATTATGACCACAAACGTAAAACTGGATGCAGTTTCGTTAAATCTGACAGATTTTTTGACAAATCAATGTATACTTGTATTCTTGCTTTTCATTTTGACACATTCATGCCCCCGTTTCGAAATATGCAATGAAATTGCCGTTTTCAAATCAGTAGTCTAAGGAAATATGTGTGCTATAACGCTGAACTCAGAATTTGATTCTTGGGTTCAAAAAAGCAGAGCAAAAGAAATATCTGTGGCGCCATTTAAAAAAAAATTATAAAAAATATTCAAATATCCACGACGCTATCACGTCTTGGCGCATAGTAAACATTGAATTGCCTAGATTTGAAAATTAAGTTCCCTGTTCCCATGTTGATTTGAGTCACTACAATAATGGCAATTATTTTAGATGAAGCCACCATTTGTGTAAATTCAACATGATATTAATCAAAAATAATTCGTTCCCTTGCGACCAATTTAAAACGAACTCACAAAATCTCATTCCACGTGGAAAATCAGTTTTCTTCTTGTGCTGAACTATGGAGAACCTTAATTGGTGAAATTCATGTTAACGCAGTGTTCTGAGTACTGAGTTTTTTTGACAATCCTAATTCTCTTGCAACTTCTCAAAGATATTGTTGAATAAACAACAAACTATCCCAAAATAGCAATTTCATTATCTTCATCATCAACAATTGGTTTGTTTCTGTGTGGTTTTGGTAAGAATAGGATTATACTGTATCCTACCAGATGGAGTATCATCACTTTCAATTACCTTTTGAAAATAATATTATGGATATAGTGGTCCCAAAACGGTCCCGTGCGGCATATCATAGGTAGTTCAATGTTAACTGCTTTAACATTTTTTTACCTTAACCTGCAGTTTTGCCTCTGATGCCACATATTTTCAATTTCCTCGGCAAGATTTTATTTGTTTTCCTTCCGGTGTATTTTTATCCCACGCTCCTATCATTGCTATTTACTCGGTATTTTCAAATGATGATGTACTAACCTTTCTCTCCGGTAACATTTGAAGTTCCCTTTTTTTAAATTTCTTGAGTTTTGTGCGGCTGAAAATATGGGACTAGAGAATGGATCAATTTTTCTATTAAACTTCTTCAAATAGGTATTTTTCTTGTATTTGTTTTGCCGTTACGTCCCAAATCGTTTTAACCACATTTTGTTTATAATTTTCTCCATTACCTTTTCGCATATTGAAAGCCCAATCTTTCAAAATGGATGCTATCATTTCGGTGGAAATTGATTCATTTAGTACATAGTTTCTATCACTACAAAATGTAAGAATTTGTTTACATGCGAACTTTTTTGTTCAGTATTATGTTTACTTTCTTCTATTGCATTCAATGATAATCTCCGAATCGACTCAAAATTTGACGGTCCTGTTTGTATATTATTGTATATTGATGTAAAATCAGGTATTACCGTAATTATACGAGGTAAAAAAAAATCTTGAAGATACTTTAGCCAGATAACTCCCATCAAAATAGTAAGCTAATAAATTTTCAAATTCATCCCGCTCTCAGTTTTCTATGTATTGATCGATGCAATTCCTTATACGAGCTCCAATCCTTCGAAGGAAACATAAATGGCCGTCTGCCTGGAAAAATATACGAAGGATATGCAAAACCGTTCCAGAAACAGGTGAATGAAGGGGTAATGAAAAACTCAGACGATATACTGCGTGAGGGCAAACAAATGATAAACGAGTACATCTACGGACCAACAGTCAAAACAAAAACCCTATCAATAATGGAAGAGATGACAGCTATTCCATTAACAATTTACATGACAATGAACGCAGGTCTCATTAGCAGATTTCTTTCTCTTCAAACGCCAGACGGTATAAAAGCTACATTACTCAGAACAATATCAAAGGCTGCCGTGGAATTGATGACATTGTGGAAGGGCGTTAGATCAGTTGTAGAAATCATTCGTCAATTTTTTCAGATCTCTGGAAATATCGAAGTATATCTCAATAACAAAGGATCTGAATGTTGTGCTGCAAACTAAAGGGTGGGGCAATAGTGTGCCTGGGCTCACAGGTCGAGATTTGAACTTCAAGAACCATTTTTTAAAATGCTCTGAACCTTCAAAAGAAGCCTCTTTTCAGTGTCTAATTTTCTTGATGTACACCTGCAGATGGTGTTATTTCAACAGAAAAATTGTGGGGATATGGTCGAAAGTGTTATAGGATTGGACAAAGATTGTGGAAAGTCTTTTCAACATGGGAAATTATTAAATTTTGACGCGCCCGGTATATTCGACAATTTTCATAGCTTTATCATTTGATTTGATGATGTTTATACATACATTCAGATTTATACCATCATTGAACTCAAGCTATTGAGTTGTAGCACATCATTGCCCCACCCGGTGTATACCAGGTGTCCCAAATTTTATGGGAAATAACACAATAGAAAAAAATGAAGTAAAAACAGAAATGTTGATGAAATGGTGATGAACCTGGGAAACGAGCCAGTCACCTAATTGGACCCTTATCCATACAGATGGATGTTCTTCATACCGAAACCTGGCCGAAACTCATTTGACCAATGAGCTTATCATCTTTTCTCCTGAAAGGACTAGAAAAACTGGTAGACAGGGACATACGGAAGGCAGCTCTTATAGACTGGCCTTCACATGTAAACCAGAGGCCTATCTAACAAGAAAATCGAACGGGACGGCTGCACCAATTGGTGTCAAGGCTGGAGGACACTGTGGAAAAAAAAGAAAATGCATCATGCTCTCTTCTCGATATCGAAGGAGCCTTTGACAATACATCCTTCTAAAGCATTCTCAGTGGCCAGGAGGAGAAGCATTGATGAAAACACCTGCAGGTGGTTACTGTCAATGCTCCAAAATCGACAAACCCATTCCGACATGTTTGAAGACTCCGCGAAGCTGGAAACTGCCAGGGAGACCCCATAGGAAGGGATTCAATCCCCCCTACTGTGGGACATGGTAGTAGATGAACTTCTGGAATCTTTGAATAATCAGGGATAATGCTCCCAAGATTATGCTCGTACAGGAAAAGTATGCACTAATAACCTCTGAGCTAATGCAAAATGCACCAAGGACCGTAGAGGAATGTTGCAAAAGAGAAGGACTGAGGGCAAACCCCAGCAAAACCACACTAATTCCTTCCACACGCAAAATAATTCTGAGGGTCATGAAGCCACACAAGTTCTTTGGCGTAACACTATAAGTTCCTGATCATTTCCAATATTGAAAGCGGCTTTTAGATAAGAAACTAACCTGGAACATGCATCAGCAACATGTAGTCGTTCATGATGTGCAGAAGAGCTTTTGGAGAAACATGTTGACTGAAACCTAAACTCTTGCACTGGCTTCACACCGCGATCATAAGACCCAGAATAACATATGGCTCACTTTTGTGGTTTACCGAAAATACATAGGCTTTTCTGTCTGTGTATCATGAGTGCTATGAATAGAACTCCAACCGTTGCTATGGAAATTATCCCAAACATTCCACCTTCAGACGCCACAGTCATGGGAGAGGAGAGAATGAGTGCCTACAGACTTAAACAACAACAGGTAATTGGAGAACCCAACCACAAACTGAGTACACCAAAATCATCTATTAAGTCAACATCACCGAACTGAAAATAATATTAGAACCCCAATACGCATACGAAAAACCATTCAGAACAACTCAAATGGAATGAATGGGACTCTGAAGTAGAATCAGTATCATCTGGAAACATAATCTGCTATACAGATGATTAAAAAACAGATGTAGGAACAAGAGCAGGAATATATAGGGTGAGGCCAAAAAGGAATGCAATAGTCCCACTTGGCAACACTCCACAGTATTCCCAGCTGAGACACATGCCATAAGAACAGGCTCACAGCTGAATGTAGACAGTGGGTATAAAAGAAAACACATCTGCATTCTCTCTGACAGCCAGAGTGTAATAAAAGCTCTGAATTCAATACAGATAAAGTTAAATCAAGTTTCAAAACACAACAAGGTGACAGTTGTGTGGGTGCCCGGACATAGGGCACCCACACGTCTTCAACCAACCAGCTAACCATATAGATGGATATGTCTAGGCTGCTCCACCTTGCGGCGTGTATAGCAAGATAGCTGATTCGTACGGAGAATTACACAAGTTGTGAAGAATAAACAGATTTAATAGTCTGAGAATAGCTACGTATAGCATTTTCCTTCTTTTTCTTTTTTAAAAGATTACATTACTTTTCACTGCAGCTATCACTATTGATTTTTCTAATAATATTTCAGGTTTCAACAACTTTGACGACTTTGTGGAACTGAATTGAAACTTTGTAGAGAAATAATTTACTAACTTATTTAAAACACTTTTAGTGTGACAAACTATGAAATAATTACGTCATAATAGTGTGGTTAGGAAAAATTGAAATTTCTGAAAGAAATTAATTGATATATGCCAAAATAAAATGATATTTCTCATAATGTCGTATTCTTGAAATTCTTGATGAGTTCATTTATACTGATGATTCAGTCATGGAATATCGAACCTTAGGTGCTAAAAGATGTGTGTTTTTGTTTCAGAGGAAGTACTAGAAACCGGAGTTGTGGTAGGAAAAGTAGTGAAGGAAGACGTAGCAGGAAAGATAAGTAAGTTATTCAAACTCGTTCACATTAGTAATCTACCACGGTATTCTCACATTTGACGTCGAGCCATTTTTTGATTTTTTATTCCATTGAATTTCGATTTTCAACACTAAAAGGCTTTGAAGGTGAATTAAACTCGGACGGTTTATTTTCTTCCAATTTAATTTTTCTCTCTAGATTTCAATGTTTTATTTTGCAATAAAGAATTTCAAAATCTCTGAAACATGTTAGATTGCCCATTTAAATCTGATCGTGATATCGATTTTTTTCTTAACGATCCAAAATTTGCAACTCGATTGTCCTGGAACATCTCGGTCAAGTGCATAATGCATTTTTTCTACGACCATGCGTTTGTACCCAAACGCGTTTCAGTTTTGAAAGTGTCACTTTTCCTTACAGTGCGGGAAAATAAGAATATGCCATTTTTGAGGTTATTATATATATTTCATTGATTTTACCTGTTTTTTCTTACTAATTCAGGTTTTAATAAATATAATTCAACCTAGACTCTTTTCGTGCTTCTCTATTTTTCATTTATTATAATAAAAAAAAATTGGTATACTTTTGTATATCTACCGTATATATTTTTCCAAATCAATCCAGATAACAATTGAACTGAGGTTTGTCAGGTGGTTTGTTCGAAGATTTTCATTTGAAATAAAATATAGACATATTTTTATTATGCCTTTTAAATTTGTATGCGGTCGTAGAAAAAACAATGTTCTCTTGGGCCAACGGCAGTCGCGTGCGGAAAAGTGTAATTTTCCGCACTTGTTAGAAACATAACTATTTTGTTTTTTACACCATATGGAGTTTATATAACTTTTTTTATTGATTACATTATTGTTCATACTTTTTTTCAGAAATTGCCGCCATCGTTAAGGAAGGAGTAGCAGACATAGTAGAAGGTGAGATTTATTTTGAACAGCTTCAGGTTTTCGGTTTTCGGACATGAAGATTCAAAATGGGGAAAACACCTACCGGTTTCATGGTTATAGCTAATTATTTTGGTTGTGCATGGAAAGTGAAGTCAATGTCAGAGTAGCTTATGCAGACAGGTCTGCAAAAGTCGTACAGTCGAAATTCAACAGGAACGCATAGGGGTATTTGGCCGATCTAGGCGGCCAAAATTATTTCTCTTTCTCTATTTATTCTGAACGAGGTTTCCTATCAGAGGAGTATGATGAAGTAGTGTGATTGATGTACTTTGGAATAAATTGAAAAAACAAACCATACTGGTGATACGGGGATCCGAGCTCATCAGTAACCTATTTATAATATCAAGGTTACATGTACAAGTATGAGATTTGAGCCAGTCCTGAACCGTCCTCCACCACTTTGACATCATCAGTGTCCTTCTAGTGACCTTCACTGGTCTGTCTAGTACTTGAAAGAACTGCTAGAAACAATTGCTTACAATCAACTCAATGAATTCATCTTCGAAACTAATATAACACTGGAATGCCAATCGAGTTTTAGAAAACGTCAGAGCTACAGAACTGTACATTTTGTATGTACTCTTTTTATGAAAATGGAGCTTGACATTGATGAATATTTAGGAGCAGTATTTTGGACTTGAAGAGGTCATTTGGAACAATTGATAAAAAAAACTTAAAATTTAATAGCACATGGCTTTGGATTAGTTCAATGATTATCTAAAATGATCGACAATATGGTTTCCATAATTAGATATCAACTGGTGACCTGCAGGCTTATGTGTCAGATACATGGCTGATATCCATTGAAAAATATGGTGAAACTCTGGCCGTTGAATTGGATATCTCCGAAGGCGTTTGATCGCGTTTGGCAACAAGATCTAGCATTCTCTGAGACAGATCTCTCCATGAGGTGGTTGATGGAGTTTCATCCGACACCACGCCTATAAATGCTAGTGTTCCACAGGGATTCATTTTATCACCAACACTGCTTCTTTTCCACATCAATGATTTGTTGGGAGTAACCTCATGCCCAGTGCGTAGCATTGGGCCATCAATCATACCGCATTCTCTTCGAAAGTTCCAATACCAGCCCGTGACACTAGAAGAAAACGGGGAGGGACCGTGAACAATTGGATCTAGTATTCTAGAACATGTCTTTTTTCTAGAGAGCCGATCTCACAGTGGCCAAAGAAATTATGTCAGAAGCATCCACACCATTGAAGTCCTCCATTTTGATGCTCAGTATTAATATGAGCGGTATCCTTATATGGGAAAGCCATTGACAAAAAGTTCCTCCCTAGAATGTTTCGTGCCAAGAGCTATTTTACTTCCCGTCGGTTGATTATGATTTATATGGCACAAGTGCTACCTGTCTTTCTTTAAACATTACAGGATTTTTAACGTCAATATTGTTATGTCCTAGAGGCTTAGCACCTTTGGAAAAAACAAGAAGGTGGTTTGGAGTTCTTCCGAATCTAGTTGACGATATTATCGACTATATTTTTCGCAGAAATCTTAGAATCTAAGGCAGCAATCAAACAACTTCGTAGTATTGAATCGTACAATTTTGGCTGACATGTTTCTCCAATGTGTCGTGACAAGCGTAGATTGAAATGAAACGAATCAGCAAATTCTTGATAATCAAATTCATGTAGTTCGTCACGTAGAAGACGTTTGATCCATACGAAGTTAGTTACAGGAATTGAATAAATAAATGGGCCGTAGTGGTAGACCGTTCGCCCCCCAAGCGTAGGGTCGTGGGTTCGATTCACAGCATGGTAACCTGTCTCGTGAATGCCATCACACGTTAAAAGGAAAGGGCTGCGTCTTCCCTAGCTTGCACGACTTCTCAGGGTTGAGCATAGGGGTGCAACAGGATGACGGAAATGACAATGTTACCAAAGCAATGACAATTTCAGCTTGATAATTTTGAAAACAGTCAGGAAGGATGGGGTCTAAACGCTCCCGTAATTACAATGTACAAGAGCGTGCCAGACAATGCATACTTATTCACGATAGTCATTCAAAAATTATTCAAGCGGTCATATAAACCATCCATGATAACGATCATGGAATATCATTCGTTCGTGAGACACCCTACGTTTGGCGTTGTTAAGCGGTGGGGAATTTCAGATTTTTATCTCAACCATTTCACTGGTTAAACACAAAATTTGTGATGAATTGCACTCATTAGAAACAATAATTAAAGTGCGAACTGCACCTTCAACATTGTTTTTTTTTTCAACACTACATTTGCGGAATTATGTTATTAATTGATGACTTGTTTCACGTCAGTCACGTAAACATGCTGTTTGCAGACAGGACAATGGTTCTGGAGTGGCAAAATGTATTGGGCGATAACAAAGAGCAAGTAATCTGAAGAAGTCAATTTCATTTCTATTCATCTAGACATTCAATTTTTTCATTCGCGATCAAATACATGAGAAAAAAACAATTGATAGGAAGTTATGAAACATTCCATTGAACTGTCAAGTTATCTTTGAAAACAACGAAAATAACAGAAAAACGAAACAATGATCGATTATCAGGATTTTCACGAATTGATTTTACGAATCCTCTACCTTGGTTCCATCATAGACAAGAAGTTTTCCATTACGTTCTTTATCTTTCTTCATCAGTCCTGTTTGTTTTGATTTTCTCTAACCCTTTCCTGTTCCTGCGAAACTTTCTTCAAATGGCCCTGCTTTTCTTGTCTCTAACAGCATCTTACATATTTCTGTTCATGGAAAAATGTTCAACGCAGGTCTTCATAATAATATATTATGGCAGGTGTACAAGCGAACCTTCAAAACACGAGCAACGAGTTGAGATAAGATGAGATAGCATCTTTATTTTCCAGCAGACAACACAATATTGTGTAGAATTAGCCAAAATATCACTTGAATCTAAGTAAATATAAGAACATAAAGAATCCAAATTAAGAATTTCAAATTCAAGACTGGAAACCAAAAATCTGAAACTACAGTTTTGAAATCAAAAGTAGCAACTTCATTCTGTCACTTCTTTTATTTGTACCTGTTATGATAACTCTCACATTTCTGGTCTAACAGTATTTTTCTTTCAAACAATTGTGATGTTAATTTTCATCTCATTCACGGATCAAATTCAAACTAAATATCCAGAAAGTTAAAACTCCATTATCGCTTGATATCCAAAACAATTATAACTGTTCTATTGCTGAAATATTAACAGAAATTGCATCTCTACAAGTTGATCATTAGCTCACTTTCAAGGTCTCTTTTCAGTTAATTTTCTAGTACTCCATGACACCGATATACATGAACTGAGAAAAAATGTTTTTTTTGTTTTACTGTCACGAAAGCTTTACCATTATGGTGTTAGGGGTGTCCTTCAGGAAGGGCTAGAATCATATCTATCAGATCGAAGCCAAGTTGAAGAAACGACAACATACTCCAACAAGTTGCCTGTAGAATGCGGTGTACCTCAGGGGTCAATACCAGTTCTCTTCCTAGTCTACATAAATGACTTCGGTAGAAAAAACATTTCATGAAAAATTATCCGAGTTGGAGATGATTCCAGTATATTCTGGCATAATAATCATGAAACACTTCTTGAAATCATCAAGGATGATATGTATGAGGTGGAAATCATGTCATTGAAAGGTGGATAAGATGAGCTGGTCGTAGGTGATGATGTTAGATGAACATGTTTCAATTCTGAACAAAAAACTGTTTCCTGGATGTTATGTAGTAAGAGTCACATCAATGAACTTGGTCTTCCTTTCTCCAAGGTTCTGTACCATTCTTTAGTAGAATTTCATTTGTGTTTTGCAATCCCGATCTGGGGGTGTATAATATGAACCTCTAGACTAGGATTTTGTATCACAAAAACGCGCAATGAAAGGAAATATCCGTGAATCATGCAAACCCCCTTTTGTTATATATAAAATATCAACAGTGATTGTAATTTTTGTTGAGGAAACGGTGTGTCTGATTCAGAAACATTTTCACAAATTTCATTAAACCTATTATAGTTTACAAGAATTTTATGATTTAAATCAAACTCGTTTTTAATATGTTGTAAAGTGTTTTTCGTGTGCTAACTTTCATGTTGATTTATAAGACGTTGGAATAATAGTTTACCAACTGTGATTTTACTATGTTGTTGATATTTCTTTGGATTTCTCATTTTTGCGCGTGTTTAACTTCAATTTGAAGTCAATTTTGAGCCTTTACTTTGTGAAAAAAAATCTAAATCTTTGGACAATAAAGCATATTTTCTTTCTGTCTCTCTCTGATTTGAATCTCGATGCGTTTTGCTCGCAGTAAACTCGCAGTAAACGTTCACGCGAATTCACAGGTACACGCGCCAACATTTTTCACGCGAATTCGCGGGTACACGCTCCAACATTTTTCACGCGAATTCGCGGGTACACGAGTCAAATTTTTCATGCGAATTCGCGTCCAGTGGACGTTCAGTCTAGCCGATATCAAAACACATTAACGCCGACAGAATCAGAGAGAACTTCAAACCGAAACAGTAAAATGCAAAAACATTCAATACATGTTTCGAATGATTTATGTTTAATTTTCAGATACAGCCCATGCTGTTAAACTTGTGGTAGATGGAACAGTGTTGAAGTTGAAGGAGATTGTGGATGGTGAGTTGAATATACGTTCAAGTAATTATACAATGCAGGATCATCCGAATATATCTGCTCAAAATAGTTTTTCTACGACTATAAACAAGTTTGCATTGTGTGAGTTGCAGTGAGTATTCGATTGAGAAACAACGCATTGATAATTTATTTTCAGACAAAGACATTAGTTGTCTGATATTCACCAATGTTCATAGTTGCAGAAATGGCGACAAGAGTCAAAAATTGTAATACTAGGTGTATTTGCTCAATCGTACCACAGACAAAGTTGCTTCGAATTATTTTCCAATAAAAACAAACATGAAAATAAGACAACACCTGCGTAGAGGACAATGTCTGATGCACTCATAATTTTTACTTTATACATCTTAGCAATTTATCGAAATTTGAATGGGAATTAATTTAAACATTGTTGGCAGTTCTTCGCCATTGAATTTCTAGCATTCAAACTATTGAACGAATTTTGAATTTTAAAACAATTTTGAAACCATTTTTGAAATCAACATTTTTTTTAAATTTTGTGATAACGCCATCTGTCGAATCACTTCGAAATTACAAGAGCAGGCCATCTCATAAGTATGGCCATCTCCCTCTATACCTTGTTCCTATTTAAGAAAATATCCAATTAGGAATGTATTTGTATTTTGAATGATGAACCATACAGTTTTCGAGATTTTCCATAAACTTCATATCCTTCTTCTATTGCAGCTGCGATAAAGGCAGCAGAACTTGTTGGAGAGAAAGCAGTATTACTAGTCAAAGGTGAGATTGAAAAAAAACAAACATAATTGATTCAAGAACTTCATCTGATTCATTTTTTATAAATGTATGTAATCACCATGGGTACTTATCTATCTATCGCAATAAAATCATTTATTATCATTATTATTATATCATGCGTTTTCAGAGATTTTCTATCAACTATATCTGATCTCTCTTCAATTATAGGTACGCTACATGAAGCAGAACATATTGGAAAGAAAGCAGCAAATTTAGTTGAAGGTAAGATTGAAAAAAAACATTGATTTTCAACAAGAAAGCTTATGGCCGACGAAAACAGTTCGTAGTTCCAGAATTATGAAGGGAAATATATAAGGTGGGGCAATGATACGTTAGAGTCCTTTCTTTAGTTCTATGATAACTAAGAAGAAGATTAAAAAATTAAAGTAAACTAGATAACAGAGTCTATTTCCAAATGAACAGGGTCAACCAAGGATAATCTACAGGGTCGAGTGCTTTTTTTATGGAATGCCATTAATACATTCTGGTGACCTCCACTCACCCCTACAATATTATTAACTGTATCCCCTTGGGAGTTTTTTGTATTTCAACGAGGTTAATTTCACCAAATCAACACAAAAATATTTCTTGTGAATTTGAAGTTTCTATTTCCTCTCTATTTATCAGAGTTTTTTTAAGTGACAGCTATGTCCAGAAACCTATTTCCCCCACAAAACAAAAAATTTTAGTCAATATTAAAATATTTCTTTCATTGCCCCTTGAAGATAAAATTCCATTGAAAAAATAGGGTTGACTTGAAAAACAGCAATTTGCATATTCATACGACCTACCATTATAGAATTTCATACTTTCGAAGCCTACCACTACACAGTTCATCAATTATCAGAAATAAAGTTCTCTAAAATACACAGTAATGAAAAACTATACTTAAACTGAAGACTCGATTCAAAATTTTATCTCAACTTTTCTCATATCCCATTTTGATATAATGACCTTTTGATTTTTCACTATCATTATTATATTCTCCATAAACCTAATCGCGAACTCTTTCATTACAGATAAGGTGGATGGCGCCATACATGTCGGGGAGAAAATCAAAGATGGTAAGAAAATATCAAATGAAAAATGATTTTGAACCAAGAAGAATAGAATTGTAGACTAGTTCAACAATCATGATTTCAATTCAATCAAGGAATAGCAGAACGTATAAATTTTTTAATTTTTTGCTCTTAATTTGATAATGATCGATCCTGGCAAAAACGTCTTTTGGAACAAAAGTGGAGTTGAAAAACTTTACGAGAGAGTTCATAGTAATTTTCTCCTCAGCCTCAACAGTTTAAGCGTTGCAAGCCGTTGAAACTTGTAATTTGTTCTAAAAGTCATTTTCACACCACGTTCTTGGACATATGGAATATTCTACCGTCTATACGGTTATACTAAGAAAACAAAGTTGTAGAATATAAAGTTATCTGCAAAATCAAGTATACTAGTACAATTTTTTCACTACATCAAACTATATAACAAAAAAGTAATCTTTCCCTATAAATAGTCCTATAAATGGGTCCTCTTTTATGGCACTTTGACGAACTATATTTTTATGTCATGCTTCTTTACATCGGTGACACTTTCTTGAAGAATTCCATGAGTTTGATTTCCTACTATTGATATTACAAACTTGTGTTTGTGATCGCATTTCTTTCAATACAGCTGCTTCTTTACACTGGCACAACTTGAAAATGTCATCAACTGTCGCAGAAACTGGAAGAATTCTGCATTTTTTCCCCTAATATTTCTGTGTGTACCAGTGCTTCTATGATATGCTGAACACGTATCGTGGCAATGTTTGCAAGGATCTGTTAACTGAAACGAGTTTAATTTTTCTCTAAAAAATACATGAATGATTCTTCTGGCTCCTGCTTCCTTGTTATAAATTGGCTACGTCTAATCCGTCCGTTCTATTTTTGCCGAAAGTAATCTTCCAGTTTATCCAGCATCTGTGCTGCAAAAATATCATTATGTTTTCAAATTTCAGCACCAATCTAACTACATCAGATATATCTTGACTGAAAAAAGAAGTCAATAGAGCTGTTACTTGATGCGACAATCTTTGAAAAATAAAATAATCCTGGAGTTTTTTCCGCCAGTTATTACTAGACTATGCGAGAGATGTGTTATCTTGGATCTTTTCCGGACCTTGTATAGCACCTGTTGAACGTATTCCTAGCTGAATTAATTCTTGATGATACAGGTTGATTATCAATTTGAACAGAATTGTCTTCGATATTACGATCTTATCATTGTAACAGTTCATCCATTGTGTCTTGCAATTTCTTCATCTGATACCCCAAAACGATCATCCTGAGGAAAAAAATCAGTAGTCTTCAAAACAAGCTGAATGATTTTCCGAAAAACTACTTTTGAAAACAAACAGATTCATCCAATAGAAAGATTGATCTAAAGCCCCAAAAAATGCTTGCGGCACTAGTTAAAAGTTCTTAAGGCATGTCGCTCATTGGCAAAATTTGAAAAAATATCCCTTTTTCCTCCAAGGACATATCCTACATACGCCCTTGTATCTGGTTCTATAGTGGTGACAAACTTCTCGAAGGGGTGTTACTGGAAAGAGACGAGAGAAGTCTGCGTTGGTGGTGCTCCAAACCGATTGAAGAGGAAAAATAGCGACTTGAACGATGGAAAATAGCGACTGAAGTTTGCCTTGCAGTCGCAGATGATTCCATATCTCATTTCATGAGCATCCTGTTCATATTTTCAATAAAAGCTACTAACGGCCAGCTTCTTCAATGTCCTTGGATTGAATGTGGGACTGGTGGATACCTCAGCAAAATTCTGGATATGAGCGTTTTCTTGAAATAACTTTACAAAATCGTGTCACATCCTGTGAGTGAATGCAGGAAGTGCTGCAGATCAGTGAAATAATTGTAAGAATTGTGCCCAATGATAGAAATATTTACCTTGGTGCCTATATACTGAATATATAAAGGTTTCAGATTTCGCCTATTGCAGTAACAACGGACATCCAAAATGGCAGCCTGTGAATATTCTTTATGTGCTTCTTTCAAATGTTTTTTGATGAAATTGAAGTACACTTATTGAAGTACACTTATTGAAGTTATGGCCAGTAATGAATGCTTTTTGCATGTTGTTTGCTATTTTCAATATAATTATAATGATAGCTGTGAGAATTGTGCCTGAAAACTGTGCTAAATATAGGTATTCCAATTCCACTTCATACAATCTTCAATAAATCCCTTGAAAATGGTGTATTTTCGTCAGTACGGAAGAAAGCTCATATTTTCCAAATCTTAAAATCTGGTTGTGACGTAAAAAACACACTGACTCTCCGTACTCTTTATATGTCATACGTTAATAGTGTTATGGTTAAGGTTCTGTAATATGGAACCCTGGATACAATATTTTTATGAATAAAATTGAACGGGTTCAGAATTAATTCATTGATTATTTCAATAAAAAATGTTTCCAATCCAACCCCAACGTCCGTATTTACGTTCAGAATGGGTTAACACTATCGAAAAGTTTATCTTTGAAGTCATAAACAATTAAGTCGATTCGGCTGCTATCGTAACATATATTTAATGCTCCTATATATCCTACCAGGCATGAACATCTTTTTCTTTACGATCAATCTCAAATAATAGTTATTTGTTTTACTGGGCATAAAAGCACAAGATTTAATGCAGCGGTTGGTGTCTCATATGAAACCAGCCAAAGCCTTTGATCTGCTTTACTGCCGTGTGAAACTATAATTTTTTCTTCAAATTTGTTCCAATTCCACGCAAAATCGACTTTTTTATATTTATTAATTGCGTTTCATTATCAATATCCAAATAATTAAATTATTTTATCGAAGGTAACTGGGCTCTTCGTTACTATGTGTACCGCTGATGACGCTTGTTGAATTGTTTGTTGTTACTTCAATGTCATTGTCAATTTTAATGACCAGTTTGATTTAAAATATTACTTGGAAGGTTGCATGGCAACGAACTTTTTCTGCCTAGGCAGTAAAAGTACAACTTTTAAGCCTGTCAAGTGTCACAAAAAGCCGCTTTTAATGTCATTTGGAGAAAAATTTGTGTTTGAACTCTTCAATGCATCTATGTAAGATATCATACAATACGCTCTCAAACTTCATCAATAATGATATTTTCTTTTACTCATTGTCAAAGTTTTTCACATTTTGAAAAAGCACTTTCTCGTTTCATAGACTTGATGATGATTTTTTTTTCATTTTCATCCACTACATTTACTCGACTCATTACTATAATTGATTTTTAGTTTTTATATTTATGACCATTTGCAGCAAAACAGCAATTTGCTGGCAAGTCGCCTAGTCTTTCTGAATAAAGACGATCTCTTACTATTATTACTATATTCTTCATGACCTTATCGTGATCTTTTTCATTGCAGTTAAAGTGGAAGGCGTCAAAGATGTCAAGGAGAAAGTGGTGAAGAAAATCAAATGAGAAATCATTTTGAACGGAATTCTATAACAGCAAGAAGTATCGAATTATAATTAGTTCAAAAATTATGATTTTGGGAAATAAATATTCAAATTAGCACAGTCGTTTTGATTTTTTTACTTCCCTTCCTACAGTGTAGTCTATTTTTGTAAATACCTGTCAGAAAATTAATTCCTTCCTGGCAAACTCAATGACGGATATTGGATTGCATCAAACAGATACTTGTGCACTATTCTTCATTACAGAGGACACTGTAGCAAGTGCTTCCTTTGGACAAATATCAAAATTTTGTTTTGATTCGGACAGGGGGCCACCTGCATACTGACTTCGAGGTTTTGCCTCTCATCAGTGCAAGAGTAGCTCAATACCGACAGCTTTATGGCCACCCGTACGAATCATAACATCAATCTGGCTATTTAGTTACTCTGGTCTCACGCTAATGAAACAGAGTCTAGGTCACTCCACCTCACGAGCAGAGCAAAAAGCATTACGAGTCTCCAGGTCGTCAAATGCATGTCACGAAACATCTATTTCCCTGGTTAATACCACGACGGGTATTGGATTATATCAAACATATACTTGTGCAATGTTCCTCATTGCAGATAATACTATTTCTTATATTTGGGTACAGGGAGCGCTTGTAAAAGTGTCGTCCTCTGCAGTAAGTGACATTGAACGAGTATCTGATATAATTCGATACCCGTCGTGGTATCAGATGAGTATTTGCTATAGAAGCCTACACCGTGGGTAGATGGGGGTTTTGTTATCCTACACTATTGTAAAAGTCCGATATGGTTTTGGATATTTTCCATGAAACCGCGTTCAGATCCTCTTCTCTGCATGGTCCACGAACATGAAGAAGCAGGGATTGGAGCATTTCTTTTCAAGGCAGCAACCCGTGCAGCATATGAAGTTGGTCTCGTATTCGACACAGAACGGGACAACCCTAACTCTATCACCGAGTTGGAACCGGTTCAGCAGAAAGCTATATCAAAGCTGATAAGACCCAGGTCCTCCTACAGCTACATATAGATAGGCCGATACTTGGGGTCTTCTTCAACAAAATCAAAGACATAGGCTTATCCAAAATTTTTACCTCTGCCTACCTCGGGTCAGGTGAGCTGAAGTTGGAGACCGAGGGATTCATAATGGTCTGCCAGGATGGTGTCTCTAACACCCTAGTTTACCCTAGTCGCGTGAAGAGTATAGAGGTCCCTGACACCAGATGCAGGGTGTGTCGTGGCGGATCTGAGACCATAATGCATTTACTGTCAACATGCCCAGCTTATGCGGTCTCAGCTTATATTCACAGGCATAACGTGGTGATGAGTGTTGTACCAAAATCTACGACACTCGTACGGTATAGACGAGAGAGCGGTGTTCAGGAGGATATTGGGTCCATTATGGAGAATGAGAAGTGCCGAATCTATTGGAACTATTCATTCACCACATTTACAATACAATTAAATTAGCATAATGTTGTCCTCCTCGACCACCGAAGTAGGACGATTTTCGTCAAGGAGTTTTCCGCTCTAGACGAAACAAATATCGTTCGGAATGAGATCTATATGAGCTCCGTATTCCTGCAAGGTTTCGTTGGGTTTTTGGTAATGACTCTTTAGTTGACTAGAACATTGGTTTGAGATATTGCTGTTCATATCTGATCTGCAAGGCCTCAACTATTTTGGAATACTCTCAGTGATGGTCTGTAGGATGTCCAACGCTTGGCCTCGTAGATACAGAACTAAGTAGTGACGAAACCATTTCTTCCTGGGACCAGCCGTTTGTATTTGCCCATCAAATGATGTAGGTTTCAGAATTTTCACTTGTTGTTCGATACGCATTTGGGTTTTATAATGACTTCATTTCAGACTCCAAATAGAAACACTATAGAAATACAATAAGAATATTCGAAGTTTGATCTAGAACAAAATTTAGTGCCAGAAAATGCATCGAAGTTTTCCAGAACTTCTCTATGCTTCCTTACATATCAGATGCATAACAATATGCTACGAAAAAGCTAATAAGCTCAGTAGTTGATGCCAAAATGCTAATAGTAATAATAATAAAGAAATTGTGAGTATTATTTTTGGTTTTAATTCGAAAAAAAAAGTTTTTTCACTTACCTGAGCAGGCTTGTGGTGGCAACGGAAAAATAAGCGTAGTGGACGATTTCCTCCTGGCGACGGCGCAACCCAGCGACTGCGGTTTGAAGGACCGCAGCTGCTGCATGAAGTCCGAGCACTCCATCAGAGCCACGTCGGCGAAGTGCAGGTCGCAGAGGATTTGGTTCTTGAAGCGTCGCGCCCGCTTTTGGTTGGGGCCGGTCAAGTTGAGCCCGCACGAGTTGCATCGCAAACACTCTTCGTGGTAGTGGTTATTGTCGTACAGGAGCGAAGGTTCTGGAACAAGCAATAAACGGTCCTCTTTGATTCGTTTTGAGGTAGGGAGAAATTGCTTGGTGCGGAAGCAGTTCGCATAAAGCTGCTAACATTTCTAAAACTACAATTTTTCTAGGCGCCATCTGTTGCGTTTTACGTATTTTTTATAATTGTGTGCATCACCCTTTATGTAATAAATGATACTGTCACATAGAAATATATAAATATATACAGGGTGTCCGGTAAACCATGGATCATACTTTAGCTGGTGATTAACAAGTTCATTACCTATCAGAAAATCACAACCTGACCTCAGTAAAAACCTCACGGTTTTCGAGATATTGGAACTTTTATAAAAAAAAAAAATTATTCCCATCTCAGATCATTCTTTTATGTTCCAAGCAAATAAGGAGAGTTTCATGTTCATTCTTATTTTCGATAAATATTACTGAATAGTAGTTTTAACTATCGCAGAAGGCAGATTTTCAATAGCAGTCATTACGGTCTACAAAAAAAAATTATCCTCCGATTTGAATCCCTCAAGATTTTTATTATGAAACTTTGAACTCTTTTTGTGACAAATTATTCTCCAACGAAAACCTGAACATTGGCCTTGAAAACTTGCTCGTTTTGTCCATAGTCCAAAAATGTATAGAAGTTGCCATGATTCTTTTTTGAAAAAAAGATATTGCTAATAGAGTACGAAAGGGGATATTTTACGGTGGATCACAAGGATTGAAGCTTAGTTCAAAATGGGTTTATTTTCTATTTTATCGAAGTGTGAGCTGCAATTCGTTGCTCTTTTATCTAGGCTGATCTGTCAGTTGAATGACAGGTCGTCAGAGAGTACACCGTGTTTTCGTGAGTTGCAGTATTTACCACATAATTCCTTATTGAACGTTATCGTGTATTGTTTTCTCTTTAGACTGTTAGTGTGTTTTGTGGATAGGATTTGATAACTTGGCAAAATCTATTTGCAACAGTATCAAAATGCCGTACAGTCCACATGAGTATGCCGAAATGCATTTTATTTATGGTGAATGTAGAGGCAACGCAAGGAGAGCTGCTGCATTATACCGTGAAAGGTATCCCAATAGGAATATACATCCTGATTATCGTGTGTTCATAAGAGTACATAACTCATATACGGAGGGCAAGATTCCTGGTGCTCAAGGTGGATCAGGCAGACCACGTCGTGATGACCTTGAAGATGAGGTCCTTGAAGAAATTGAGAATGATCCGTCCACTAGCGTTCGTAGTATCGAGAGAAGAACTGGCATAAAAAAATCCCCAATAAAAAAATCTAACGGGTTCAAGTCCGGTGAACGTGGCGGCCATAGTATTGGCCCAAGTCGCCCAATCCATCTCTGAGCATATGTCCTATCTAAATATTCTCTTACTTGTCTGCCGTAGTGAGCAGGACACCCATCATGTTAAAACCACATGGTCTGTCTGACTGCCAGCGACACATCTTCCATTAGATGGGTTAATTGGATTTGCAAAAATTCCAAATAATTTTCGGAGTTCAATGTCTGCGGAAACTCGAACGGACCAATCACGTGGCCATTCAGTATGCCGGTCCAAAGATTTATTTTAAATTGATGTTGGTACCTGTCTAGTCTCATTATACGAGGATTTTCAAAGTGCCAACTTTGGAGGTTGTGGATATTGAAAACACCCCGACGGTGGCATGATGATTCATCTGTCCATAATATTTAATTGAAGAAATCTGGGTCCTCTCGGTGTTTTCTCAACATACGGCGACAAAAAGTTATTCGTTTTGGATAATCTGTTGGCAGCAAAGATTGAACACGCTGTACGTGAAGAAATAGAGTCCTTGGCGTATAGAAATGATAATCTAGTAGTATGAAGTTTGGTAACCAAGGGAAAAGAACTGGATAGATCTTCATATCAAACCAGTCATCCCGTAAAATTGAACTTGCATCACCGTCCGATATAACTAGTTGTCCTGTTTCATGAAACAAGTATGCTTGTCTTATGAACCCAGATCTATTTCTATACAGGGAGTTAGTAAATAAGTGCGACAAACTTCAGAAGGTGATTCTGCATGAAAAAATGATGACAGTTTGTTGTATAGCTTTTGTCCGCAAATGCTTCGTCTTCGGAGATACTGGGTGTTAAAGTTTTTCTTAAAAACTGACTTTTTCTTTATTGCTCTGAAACCAGTACAGATATGCAAATCAAATTTGGTGGGTTTTAACCCTTTCACTGCGGACCAAAATTATAGCCATTATGGCATGTGCGGAGCAGTTTTTTTTGACATATCTTCATCCGTGAAAGACGCACATGTGCGTTCTCCGCACATAGTGGGGGCCTGATATAAAGCGCATGTGCGTCCTCCGCAATACCAAAATTATAGCCATTATGGCATGTGCGGAGCAGTTTTTTTGACATATTTTCATCCGTAAAAGCCGCACATGTGCATTCTCCGCACATAGTGGGGGCCTGATACAACGCGCATGTGCGTCTTCCGCAATGAAAGGGTTAAGAGGTAGTTATTCCGCATTTTCTGACATGCAATTAAGAATTTTATGTTCATCATTGGCACGCATACGGGTAATGATCTCAATTATTTCAAAGAAAAAAATGGTACGCCACTGAGATATATCAAACTGACAATAATTTTTGGATTCTTCGTTCAATTTGTGACAAAAAATCTCTCCTGCCTTTTTTTGCGTGGGCCTCCGTTTTTATGCAAAAAAATAAAACATCCTAACGCGCATTTTTCATTTCTTTAATACTTCATGAAGAACTTGTTGTTGTTGTTGTTTTGTAGTACAATAACATTAAACGAGAACAATAACAGAAAATAACACTTATAAATGAATAGGCGCAAAGCTACAACAAATGTTCAAAATGACCTCCCTCAGACGTGATACAAGATTCAACTCTTCGCCTCATTGATTGTCGTATTCGCGCCAATTTTCCTGGTGTATTTCATATTGTCTCACATCCGGCTATAATTCGATCCCTCAGGTCCTCATTTTCGATGGGAGTGGAATGAACTAACTGAAAACCCTAAATGCAAGAATCTAGAGGATTTAAATCCGGCGATCGTACAGGCCAATGTTCCGTACCTCCCCTACCTATCCAACGATTTGGAAATACTGTATCTGAGTGATTAGGTACATTAATGCTAAAATGGGCTGGTGCACCATCATGCATGAACCATAAGTGTTGTCTCAGCTGTAGTGGGATTTCTTCCAGAAGAACAGGTAACTCTTCCAGTAGGAAATGAAGGTAAGAGTTGCCTGTTATTCGCTGTGGGAGGAAATGTGGACCGACTAAATAATCATCAATTATCCCAAGCCATACAGTTACTGAAAACTGATGCTGAAAATGAGCTTTGGAGATTCCATGTGGATTTTCCTCAGCCCAGAAGTGATTGTTATGGAAATTTTGTATACACTGTCGTCCAAAATTAGCTTCGTCAGTAAACAAAACCATTTAAAAAATTAGGAATTTGAGTGATTACATGGATAATCCAATGGCAAAAAACTAGGCGCGGAAGAAAGTCTCTAGGTAGTAGAGCTTGCACACGTTGACTATGGAACGAATGCAATTGTTGTTCTTCAAGAATTTTGAATACAGTGAAGTTGCTTACATTCAATATGTTGGCAATTTTTCGAGTACTTATTTCAGGTTAGGTTAGGTTAATTGCGGAGTCAATAAACTCGAGAACTGCTTCTTCTAGTTGCACAGTTCGTACTTCTGGAGGGCGCCCACAGTCAGCCGTTTGTTTCTTAAATGTACCATTTTCGTGCAAACGTTGGAGAAGACGAGCAAATATTGTGTGATGGGGTACCCTACGTCTTGGATACAACTCAGCATACAATCGTCGAGCTTGCCGACCATTTCCATTACTTCGACCATAGACAAAATGCATGTCTGACAACTCTGCATTTGTATAATTTTCCATTATTTTCGACAAAGGAAAATTTAATTACTTTTTAATAATAATTTTATATCAAACTGAAAGCTTATAAATGATGAAACACTAATTTGAAATTTCGTTGAAATATTGGTATTTAAGAATGTTGACAGTAGCCTACTAGCGTCGCTACTAGATAATGTGATAAGAATACGCGTCAAGATGTTTTATTTTTTTGCAAAAAAACGGTGCCTCACACAAAAAAGGCAGGAGAGATTTTTTGTCACAAATTGAACGAAAAATCCAAAAATGATTGTTAGTTTGGAATATCTCAGTGGCGTATCATTTTTTTCTTTAAAAAATGAGATCATTACCCGTATGCGCGCCAATGATGAATATAAAATTCCTAATCACATATCAGAAAATGCGCAATAACTACCTCTTGAAACCCACCAAATTTGATTTGCATATCTGTACCGGTTCCAGAGCAATAAATAAATAGTCAATTTTTAAGAAAAACTTTAACACCCCGTATCTCGGAATACGAAGCATTAGCGGACAAAAGTTATGAAGCAAAATGTCATTATTTTTTCATACAATCACCCTCTGAAGTTTGTCGCACTTATTCACTAACACCCTGTATAATGCTAGAAACATTGCAAAGTAAGATACCTTTCAACCTTCAGCCAAACTTTCTTTGATGAATTTCCATATTAATTGAGAAAAACGGGCGAATCCTTGATTTTGACTAACTTTATACAAACACAGTAACTCAATTGCGATTATTCGTTAGCGCGAGTGGCTAACTTCTTCAGAGCTATGTTTCACAATTAAATTCTGGAAACCGGTCCATAAATGTAGGATGTGACCAGCTTAACTAACATACAGTGTGTACATGAAGGAATAAATTCATTATCAAGAGAAGGAAAAGCTTTTCGAAAATATCCGCGGACACATCAACATTTATTTAAAGATGCGCATCTTTTGACGTTTTGGTCGCATTGATGACGTCATTAATATTTCGGCTATGACGTCATTGACATTTTTTCAAATTGCAAACTATATTTTTTATAATGCCATTTGAAAAACCATATTTCTCTGCACACGCTACACCAAAAGTTTCGTTATGTTACATGAGGAAATTTTCGAGGAAATTTTTGAGAAACTAAAAAAAATTTTTTTTTTACCGACGGTAATCGAACCGTATCTCTTGTTTATTAATTGGTGTCATTGTTAGTTATATTACTAGTATTCTGCAGATTAGTGAATTCATTGATTTACTCATTTGAATATTTTATAGTATAAAATTCTTGGTAAACTGCATATTTTTCTTCATTTATTTTTCTGTATTATTGGCCAATGTCTCCGAAAGTATTGCTTATTGGACTCTCGCGCAAAGGTAACTTTCAATCAACAAGACATTCTCTGAACAATATCAAATATTCAAGCAGATCCCACATACGTAACTTTTCCAAAACGTTAAAATGAAAATAGCTGTCAAAGCGGTGGGCTTTGATGTGAGCCCTAAAATGTAACATTTGTCTCAATTTTGATCTTAATTCGGGGTCACCACGGAGTGGGCGACCTCTACATTTCGAAATTTGTATATAAAACTCCGGGAAAACAAACATTCTGCCATAAGATCGCGTGTTAATAAATTAGTGATTATTTCTTTATCATTCTATATTTGGTTCAATCTTTTTGATTTAATGGAAGATGCATAGCTTTGATGTGACAAGTAAGCCAAGAAAAAATTGTCCAGTGCCACAAGAATTGTTCGTCTGCAAATGTCTCAATGCTCTCTTTTCCCAGAAACCAGAAATAAGTTAAAACATTGGGAATTAAACTGAAAATCGGGAAACTAATTCATAAACATACGTCTATTTGCATCCGTGAACAGTGTGAACTCTTTATTTTGAATGAAATTTGGTTTATAACTGGCGTAAATCAATCCATTCATTTTCTAGACAGAGCATTAAAATAATTGATAAAAATTGTCATTTCATCTCAAAAAATTGCAGAAACGAGTTCACTGCGGCAACGAAATAGGGGAATAAATGAAGTAATACAGGATTTTATAATTGTAATTGTGTTTGTTAACTTCAATACTTGTCAAGGTCGATCAAGGTTAGACGCTGTTGAAGTTTCAGGATCACGGGCCATTTTCCGTTCAAACACTACTGAAAAATTGCAGCCAAATGAATTTTCACAAGGTTGAGGTAGAAGTAAAATTCAATAATTAAAAAAAATATCAAAAAGTCGTCAACTGTCAAGAAAAGATAATTAAATGACATTTGCTTTGTTTTCCCGGAGTTTTGGAGCGCCACCTGGTGTCAATGGTGATTATCTCGAAGAAGAATATCAGACTGCACTAGAGCATTCAGGCATACTGCAAAAAAAATCAAATTGCAATTGGGCCAAAATTAATTATCCGACTGCGCCTGTTTTGTGCACACACAAAGTACACATGATTCAATACTTTCAAGAAAATGGCCAACTCCACTTCTTGCAAAATGGAGGAGTTATGAATTTTAAAAAAATCGCTAAATTTTCCGGTTTTTCTCCGTTACTAATAATCCGATTGGGTCGTAAAATATCCCATTTTGTTTGTATTTGAATTATCTACAATTCTTTCCATTGTAAATTTTTTTCAATTGTAACAACTAGATTTTTATATTAGTTTTTATTTTATATGTTTATTTACTTGTTTATAACAAATTAATGAATGACAGTTGCGAGTGTTTCATGTGATGGCACAGTCAGTTTCTTACTAGTATTTTTGTAACGAAAAAATCCTCTATTATTTGGCCAATAAAAATATATTATTGAGAGAGATTTTGCTTAATTATTTTTCATTAGTTTTCAGAGTTTGCTATTAATCGTTTTTTCAACCGCTCGGTCAGTGACTAATTAGATATTTTTCAATTTTTGGAATATACTTCAATGTATACCCTGCCTGTATCAATCTGTTCTGTATTTGCTCTTGTAGATCTAACTGGAACTGCCAAAGTTTCAATTACATTTTTCGAACCAACTGTCAAGGGAAATTTCCACATCGCATTAAATTAATTTTCCGTGTTGATATTGCCACTGGATAATGGACGCTTGGAAGAACAAAGTGAATCAAACACGCCTTTCCCTAGGTAGAAAATGAGTGAAAATAGAAATTCTGTCCACAGTCTCAGCACGAATATTATAAAAGATTTGCATCTTTCAAGAATTCCAATATAGCAAAAATGTAAATTTCATTATGAGATAATCCATTCGAGGAAGGAGCTATTTACCTACAACACCCTCTTCAAAGCACTTGATGTAATTGATAAATGATTGTATGGTGGAGTGCCTACCTTTATAGTGCGGGCTGAGTGGGTGGCAACGTGATGATATTACAAATAATGGCCTGCCAAAGGGTATTTGATTGAGATCTGAGTTACGGGGATAATATTATTCAAAGGGCTAAGCCATATGTGGAATGCACAACAGGAGTTGTTTTTACCACTTGGAAGCAGAGCTTGGTAAATCGTTGTTAAAAAGTAATTAATAATTAAAATTACTTTTTTTTTGTGCAATTTGTAATTGTGTTTAAGAAAATTTTTCTAAAGTAATTTGGAATTGTAATTGCAGCAAAATCTGTGTAGGAATTGTGATTAGGTTATTCAAATAATGTAATTGCAATTACTTCGTATAAGTACAATTACTTTTTCAGTTACAATTACTTACCCCAATTACAATTACATTTCCTTATTACAATTACTTTCAAATGCGTGTTTGTTTACGAGACACACGTGTTTACCTGTTCTAAAAGCAAGAAATTCTCTTTTGTTTGAAAGTGGTTGACAATGTATCAGTGTTAGTAGAATTCTTCTGGACTTCCATTGTCTAGAAACAAAGAAAATAAATTCTTTATATGTGTTTGAGTCACGACGTTTCAACAGTTAACATCTACTGACGTTATCAAGTATGTGAATGCGACAAGATATCTCGGATACTTATTATATAGCATGCAGATAATGTACCTGCTATAAAGGTAATTACGACCTTTTTTGGTGAGTGTTATTATTGATGACCGATCTTGACAGGTCTTGTCACAGAGTTTTATTGAAATCTCAACCGATCGAGCTGAGTGATAAGTGGCTTCCACACATTCCGAATCTCTATGCTCGGCTGACTGAACACGTCATTATTCTGAATATAAGCCGACTTTATCAACTTTCTCTTATACCAATGTTGTTCTTTGTGGATAACTTCGGCTTCCGACCATGCGATCCTGTGCTGATTAGTCCATACGTGATCTGCTATTCCCGACTTCGCTGTCTCTCCTCGCTGAGGATTTCTCTTGTGTTCACCGATTCTCACATTCAGTGGCCTTTCAGTTTCTCCAACATAATCCATCCCACATTCACACGGAACACGGTAAATGCAGTTTTTGGAGTCACTATTCTCGTTGGGTGGTCTTGTTTTTTGTGAGTTGGCTAGAAATGGTATTACTTGATCTGAAGCATGTTCGGATGTCATACCTCGCTCCAATTCGCCTTATCTTATCCGATAAACCTCTCACATAGGGAAGACATAGGGTAGGCTGTGTTGGTTCATCCGATTTCTCGGTGTTGCCTCTTCTGCGGTTGAGGACAGATCTCTCTTGATGTTATTCAATTCGTTGGTCAGACTCACATCGGTGTTACAGAGGCTGTAGACCCGGTCAACCAACGAGCGGATAATTCCTCTCTACGTCGCTCCATGATGGTTCGACTCAAAATTCAGGTGTTGGACAATACCTGAATTTGACCAGAATAATGACGTGTTCATTCAGCCGAGCATAGAGAATCGGAATGTGTGGAAGCCACTTATCACCCAGCTAGATCGATTGAGATTTCAATGAAACTCTGTGTCAAGACCTGTCAAGATAGGTCATCAATAATAACACTCACCAAAAGAGGTCGTTGTATCACATTAATTATCATTGAGGACCTGAGTGAGACACCACCAAGATCATAATTACCTTTATAGCAAGAACATTAGCTGCATGCTATATAATAAGTATCCGAGATATCTTGTCATATTCACAGACTTGATAACGACAGTAGATATTAACTGTTGAAACGTCGTGACTCAAACACCCTAGCAAAGAATTTATTTTCTTTGTTTCTAGACAGAAGAATTCTACTACAAGAAATCTTCTCTTTGAACTTTCCTCTTCTAGGCCACATTGGTCTACATTCCCAGGAGAAATGCGCTCTCTGACACTAATTTTGAAAAACTGGTTGAACCGAAAAGTTAAAATATAAAAGAATTCTGAATTATAACCAGACCTCTCAAATCGGCTTCATTAATCGGCATGAAGAGTGAAAAGTAATAATAATTTTATTCCAAACATTTTTTACATAATGTTGTGCACTCTTGTTGAAAATGATCTGATTCCTTGACCAAAAATCAATATTTTTCCTGTTTGAAATTTATTGATTCTACGACAATAATGTATGGAACACTTTTTGACCAGATTTGATAACCGAATGCAAAAAAAATGGTTGGTATAAAACAGTTCACTTTTATATCTGGGACCAAACGGCCCCAGACCTATGACACCCGATTTATACGGTATGCTTATGATTTAAAAGTACCCAAACTTTTGTGTTGATGTAACTTTTTTGTCCCTTGTCAATAACCTATTAAATGTTTATTACTAAGTTGCCTATTCCGTTTTGTATAAATGATTCTACTTATTGCATTATGTGCTTAAAAATAAGAATTTGTTACTTCGTTAAACACCTATAATACAAACCATTTAGTTAAAAACTTTCAATTATAGAAAAAATGTAAATGTTACGGTTCCTCAATTATATCATAATTTATTGTTTTATCTGACAAGTAATTACAAAAAAGTAACGAGTAATTCCTATTTTTATAACATGTACTTTGTAACTGATGAGATTAGTTGATTTTTGAAAAAAAGTACTTTGTGATTGTGAGTGGTTTACCGATCAACTAGTGGCTAGTGATTACAGTTGCTAAAACTAACTTAATGATGGCAAGTGTTTTATTTTAGCAAACTCATTATACTTGTGGCAGGTAGTTGGAGAGCTCTTCCATATAGTGTTTAAGTAAAATGCCTAAAAACCTGGTGTGTCGAGTGATTCGATTTTGTTTAGATTTTTCAGAAGACAAATAAACAAATGAGATAGTGTTCTACTTCTTTAGACGGTTCCACACGTAAAAAAAAATTAATAGTGGCAAGTAAAATTTTCATGCCACCAAGTGAAAATTTGCATACTATATGGGACAAGTACGGGCTTCATAAGCCACAAGAAAAATTTGATTCCTGAATTTGATCACTTGCGGTTATTGATGTAATTTCAGGAACGCAATGTAACCTAACGATATTAAACTTTTCACTAGAAGCAAACTTTTTAGTTTATTAGCCTCATTCTACGTTTTATTTGCAGTAGGTGCTCACTTTGATTACTAAATTACCATTGATGAAGAATGATTTACTCTCAAATAACTCATATACTTAAATCTCCTAAAAAATATATTAGTTGTTACTATACAGTATTCTACTGCAGCAACATTTTTAGATTATTAGAGTAATTTTAGTTTACTTGGCCTTATCAAATGACTCACTTGTGGGTAGTTTATTATTGTCTTACCTTTAATAGCTTTCATTCCATCTTTGGTATCAGGATGCAACGGACTCAATTGAAATATCCACTTGCCCTCAGTTTAGAGTTATTAGTTTTTCAAAGAAGGATCATTTGTTTTTTACAAAGCCTTATTTTCAACACATTCGTTTCATTCTTGAATTTGAAATTATATGAAAGGTTCGGTTGCAACATGGTAGCAATGATTCAGTTTAAACTATGAAAAAACGTACTTGCATGGCATATACAGGCTAGCAAAATACACTACTCAAGAAAAACTGGAGAAAGAGATTGCAGTTCCATGACAACATTTTTTCGTGAACTATAAGTTCATGTGGAAAGATGTATTAAACATTTTGACGGTTCTTTTAAACAAATCATCGCCTCTGGCCATACTCTTACTGGATCACCCAGTACAGCCTGTTTCTTAATTAAAAATTTCGGAACTTTGTTGAATCTGTTTGTATTCATCAGTATGAATGCTAATGATAATGTCTTTCCTCATTATGATCATAACAAACCCAAGTTATGCATAAAATGATGTAGAATTAGAACGTTCTGAAAATTGGAAATAAAAGATGCCTAATGAAGAAATGAAATAAAAATATGTACATTTTTAATATTTTTATTGAAACAAAACTGTTGTTCAGTTTTTTGGGAAAATTATCCTGATTCTGATTTCATTGAAAATATGAACAGGATGTTCATAAAGTCAGTTGTGGAATCATCTGCGACTGAAAGTTGGAATTTAGTCGCTGTTTTCCATCGTACAAGATAACCTTTCTTGGAAGGGATTCTTGTTTTAAAGAAAAACATTCTCAATTGAGGAGACATATATTGATTCATTTTTCAATTGAGAATGTTTCTCTTTAAAATATCCTGATTCTATTATAAATAAAATGTCAATATTCTAGAAATGTTAGGTAAAAATCCACATTCTACATACCAACAAGTAAAATACATAAATCAAACTAACACTATTCACACAACTCACAACAGTAATAATAGTATAATTCCGGCACACGAAGTAACACGCTCACATACAACTACTAACTCAAATGCTGGAATTGGAATGAGGCCAGTTTTGCGAAAACGTTGATGATCAGTGCAACGGTTACTACCGATTGATCCCGAACTGGTCGCATATCAACAAGTAGGTGAACAGTTTCATTATCGTAGGAACACGTAGCTCTATTGCAAATAAACTGTTGTATTATGCCTGTAACACGAGTCTCTGTTGTTATGATATACTTTTCAGAAACACAAAGTAGATAAATATGAATATCCACTTTTCCAGCGCTAGAAAAATATTGACCTGACATTATACAAAGTGAATTATCTAATGTTCAAAGCACTTGCTGTGTGTAAACAATATTATAGCTACAAGTTCATGCGTTCAGAATACTCATTTTTTTAGAGACAAAAGGTAATTTTTTTTTAATATTGGTATTAATTTTCTTACCACAATCGAAAAAAAGTCAGGAAAACGTTTTACTTGGACCATTTTTTTCCGTGGACATATTCTCTTTTCACAAAATTCCAACTTCAAACTATGTATAGAAATCGATATGATATCATTTGCCTTGTTGAAGAAATATTAATTTGTATCTTCTGTATAGCTGTATCTAAAAGTACAGAGTGTTTCAGGAAAATCTGAGGTGATTTCTACAATCATTCCTGTTCCAAAAAAAACAAATTCTAATAAAGCCTCGAATCTAAGACCAGTAAACATGTTGAGCTCAACTGAAAAAATACTTGAAAAAACAGTCTATAACCAATTAGTGGATTATATTGAAAATAATAAACTGTTGAGTAAGTACCAATCAGGGTTTAGAAATAAACATAGCTGTGAAACAGCAGTTCAGTGTGTACTGGATGATTGGAAAATTGGCCTAGAAAAGAATGTTACTACTGTTGCAGTATTTTTGGATCTTCAGAGAGCTTTCGAGACAATACACAGAAACAGATTAGTACAAAAATTAGTAGCAGTAGGAATAGATGGAATAGTCCTGAAATGGTTGGAAAGCTTTTTGAAGAACAGAAAACAAAAGCTAAAGATAAATAATGAAGTATCAGAGGAGATAGAATGTGATCAAGGAGTACCACAGGGGAGTGTGCTGGGCCCCCTATTATTTTTGATATATATCAATGATTTGCCAGAGGTGGTAGGTGAGAGCTCAGTTCATCTTTTTGCAGATGATACACTCATTTACTTTACATGTGAAGATCACACGGAACTCACAGAAACCATCAACAGAACATTAAAATCAATTTATAGTTGGTGTTGTGCTAATTATTTGAAAATCAATGTTGAGAAGACAAAGTACATGGTAATTAGTTCAGAAAAACTATTCAGAAACTTTTGTGAGCAAGATTTTGAGATACTGCTGGGTCCTGATAAGGTGGAACGGGTCAACACATTCAGATATCTTGGGGTTCATGTTGATAGGGGATTGCAATTTAGAGAACATGCCAATTTCATCTTAAAGACGATAGCATTTAAAATACATTATTTATCTCGTTGTGCCCCATATTTGACAAGATGGACAAAAATGTTATTATACAATTCATTAGTGCTTCCTCATTTTACTTACTGTTCTTCAATTCTGTATCTACTGAAACAAAATGATTTAGCTCGTTTACAGAAACTTCAAAATAGAGCCATGCGCATAATTTTAAATTGCAAAAGACTAACACCAATACAAGATATGTTGAAACAACTAGAATGGTTACCAATTAATTCTTTTCTTCTCTATAATACTTTAATCCTAATTTTTAAAATAAGACATAAAATTTCACCGACATATTTACAAGAAAAAATTAGGTACAATGACCAAGTTCATGGATACAATACTAGATCCAGAACGGACTTTCATATTCAACAAGTCACACTATCACATACCCAAAATTCTATTTTCTTCAAGGGGCTTGATAGGTACAATAATCTACCAGAAGAGATCAAATGTTTAACATCTTTAACTTCTTTCAGAACAAAGTTGAAAGCATATTTACTGCATCAATAAAATAAACCAGTAGCCACTTCTTCATTATGTTAGATCCTTTAAATATTTAACTTTGACAGGTGTACATATGTTTTAGTATGTTCAACACTAGTTTTGTTATTCATCAAATATTTTTAGAATGTGTATGTATATGTGAAGTATATATGTGTGTATATATATGTGTCTATATATGTATGTGTATATGAATAACTGTAATTTTTAGATTTTTTTTTGTTTTTCTGTGACAAGGGTACGAAGGCCTAATATGGGAGAGTATGTTTTTTATTGCTAATTTTTAGAACAATTTTACATTAATATAAGATAGCGATAATTTTATTTTTATTGTAATGACTGCAATTACTTGTAAATTAGCCAAATGGGCTAAATAAAGGATTTATATAAATAATGAAGAACTTTGGTGCAAGGATAGAGTCTTGTGGTGCTCCATATGGTATGTATAGTTGGCTAACTTGAAAATGACAAAAAATATATAACGCTATTTCAAATAGCGCCCTCGACTTTTTGGGATTGTAAGCTATCAAGATTTGTTGAAACAATGAATCCTGAAAGTAATAAAGTTCTTCAAGACTCCTGATTGGCAAAGTTATAGGGTTATAGAATACGAAGAATAAAAAGATGTACAGTCCAATATTGATATAAAATCATATACCATTATCTACATGCTCTTTCTTTAGCCGCTTTTGGCCAGAAATTTTGATTATCGCACTACATCATTGTGCTGTCAATCGCAATAGATGAGAGTTCAGCACATACAATGGAAAATTCTGACAGCGCCTGCTGAAACTGATAGTAAACTGAAATTTTCATCATACAGCTCAATCAAAAATCAACGTAGTGGACTTAATTGGGAATGTATAGATTTATTGAGCCTGTTTCGATACAAACAGCAGAAATATTCAGAATTTAATTTATCGGACTCCTGATATTTATTTTTCCATGAATTGGTTTAGAAAGAATGGATGTAACAAACAGAGTATTCACATTTTGAATTTTCACTTTCTCCAATCTGCGTCCATATTGAAAATACAGTAATACCGTTAGAGTCCGCATCATATTGAATTTTTTCTACGACAGTACGTAAACCGAGTTTTCACGCACTGTTTACAGTGCGAAAAGTGATACTTTCTAGCACAAGTGCGTAAAACAAACAACTATGCATAAAATCATCAACTGTGAGTAAAGTAATTTTTTAGGCACCGTTCATACATTTTTCAAAAAGACAGAATTTTGCGTCAGGTTTGACTCGGAAATCATCATTTTTGATAATACGACGAAAATTGAAAGCTTCATAGGATAAAACTTTTACAAATTGCTTCAATTTGTCAATATAACTCGTAGAAAAAAGTGTGTATGATACATTCTCATAAAGAGATTTTTTCTACGACCGTGCGTTTTTATCCACTTTCCCGCACTCATTTTAGTTTAGAAAGTGTCACTTTCCCGCACTAGTGCGGGAAAGTAAAATATGTCAATTTATCGTTATTAAATGTACATTTCATTGATTTTACCTGTATATTACTATTCAAACTAATATAGGTTTTAATATTCAATCTAACCCAGACTATTTTTCATTAATTGGAATGAAGAAATTGCGATACTTTCATATATCTACCCTATACATTTCTCAAAATCAATCCACATAACAATCAAACTAAGCTGAGTCAAGTGGTTTGGTGTGGTAACCAAAGTTTTGTTATGACAACCAAGTTGTCATCAAGACCGATTCTGGCATTTTTCAAATTATTTTCAATAAAAGCAATATTTTAATGGATTCGTCAGACGAAGAGCTCCCAGAAGCAATATTAGAGGCCGCAGATGAGGTAAATTCAGACCTGTTACCAAGTAAATCACGAGAAAGATACGAACAGCAATACAACCAATTTTTAAACTGGTGTAAGAAAAAAGGGGTGAATAGCTTCAGAGAAGAGGTTTGTTTGGCGTATTTTTTCGAGCTGAGTAAGCTACTGAAATCCAATACCCTATGGTCGCGTTACTCGATGGTGAAATGTTTAGTTAAAATAAAACAAAACCTGGACATAAGCAAGTTTCATAAATTGACATCGTTCCTAAAAAAGCAAAATGTTGGTTTTCCACCACATAAAGCGCAGATTTTTACCAAAGAAGACATATGCTCTGAAATTTGTGGAGCTATCCATAGATTTATACCTATTGTTTAAGAAACAATTTCACCGAAATACTTTATTAAATGAATTTCTAAAATAACAGAAATTTCACCAGATGGCTGATCATAAGCAATGGAATTTTAAACCATTTTATAGTATTTTTTTTCTTCTGGTGAAAAATTTAGTTAAAAAATAACATTAACTTGTCAAGTTAAAATTATTATAAATAATAATTTTTAATTCCACAAATAATACCTGTAAATTGACTAACTTTATTTTTTATAATTATCATTTTATTTATTTTATTAAATATTATTAATTATTTTGAAATCAACTATTTAAATAAAACTAATAAAATCAATAAAACAAACACTATTCATAATTGAAAATGATAATAAATTTATTTTCATCATTTGACACCTCATTAAATTTTAATCTTTCTCTAAACTAAATAAGAATTTTTATTAGATTAATTCTAATACCCCCAATATTTTGACAAATCTTCACGCTCATACAAAAAAGTCATACTTTACGAATATGTATCATGAACAATTATTTTATTATTATTCAGTTACTGCAAATTCAGAGTTCATGGACAGTATGTTATTCGAAAATAATGCAAAATTACATATACGGTTATTTCCTATCGATCAGCTATGCCTGTCAAGTTTGGCAGGTCCCAATATGCACACTCCCAAAAATGGCCTTTTTTTATTTTCCGAAACTGAATGGAATCTCGACCCAGGGGGTTTTTGGAGTCGCTAAACACGAATCTTGATCAGAATTCGAAAATAGACGTCAGTGGTCCCAATATGACCCTTCAAAATAGTCCATTTTTTTATTGTCTCTTGAGAATCAACATTCTCTAGTAGGTTTTAAGGTGATATAGACCAAGCTATAGAGTTTTTTCCCCCACAAAATAAAAGATGTAAATGTCCTAAACTTATTTTTACAAAATAGTTCATAAAGTTTTCGCCCCACCAAAATCGCTTTTTGGATTTTTTTAAACAAGCACTAGTGATGAAAATCACAACTTTTTTGGTTTTATGGAAATATCTCAAAGATTATTCGGGGAATGGTTTCATTGTCACTGGAACTTTTGTAGGGATCTATAAAACCTACAATAGTAATTTACGTAACAAGTCCGGAAAATAGTGTTTTTGTGATGTTTGTTTGAATGTTCTAGACGAAATTTTCATACCTTATTCGTTAGTGAACAAGACCAGAAATACGCGAGCGCGCACATTCCCATCACTACTTTGTCGATTTCTATCAACTTTGAGTAGAAATTTTCATCCCTTATTTGTCAGTGCACAAGACCAGAAATACGCTAGCGAAGCGAGCACGCGCATTCTCTTCAAAACTGACTGAAATTGACTAAGTAGTGATGGGAATGCGCGCGCTCGAGTATTTCTGGTCTTGTTCACTAACGAATAACATATGAAAATTTCTACTCAAAGTGGACTGAAATCGACAAAGTAGTGATGGGAATGCGCGCGTTCGCTTCGCTCGCGTTTTTCTCGCAGATATCTTCACCAAGAAGTAAGAAATAAGTTACATAAGTTACAAAAGTAGTAATACGAATGCGCGTGCTCGCTTTGCTTGCATATTTCTTGCTGAATATCTTCACTAAGAATGGTTCACTCTTCCAGTGTTTATTAGGAACTATTATTATTATTGATGAAAAAATTGTCAGTCTCTAGAGCGCCAATACTTCCGAAAACTATTCACTACAAACATTTCATATTCATGAGTATTCAGTATGCAGGAGTTTTAGGGAATCTGACAACGTCGCATTGTACTCTTATAAAGTTAAGACTCATTGTTGTTGTTGAGTCAGTAAAAGATACTGGCTACTTTGTTATGAATGAAGCCATTTCGTTGTCAGATAACTGGATTGGAAAAAAAATCTTGGTATTGATATTTTGAATGCACAAAAGATATTTTTAAATAGACAGAGCATGTAGCAGGCATTTTTTAAGAACAAATAATTACCTAACTAAAAAACAGATAAAAAAGACGCAACCTATCCGTATCGTATAGCCGGGTAAGCTCGGTTAGGTTTGCATAAGATCTGGTCTGTCGGGTTGATTTATAGTCATTAAAGTAGGTTATTTTATGTGAAAACTGTTCTTAATTTTTTTATGCGCATGTATATTCAATCAATCAATCAATCAATCAAAATATGCTTTATTGTCGGAAGATGAGGATCCTATTGACAAAGCCTAGTAAAAAAAAAATAATTATGTCTATATCAAATACATGTCACATAAGTTTATAAATACCTATACATAAACATTCACATACGCAAGGATAACAGATATGTATAAAAACAGAATTTTAAAAATTTTAAAAATTATCATCTCGTATTTTTATTGAGGAAATCTTGAACATCATAAAACACCTCGTCTATAAGTATATGTTTTACAGACCTCCTAAATAAATGATTGGAATCAATGGCTTTGATACTGGTCGGGAGATGGTTATATAGTTTAGCAGCATTATAGATAATTGAATTCTTAATTAAATTTGAGGTTGGAATGGGTAGCCTTAGGTTATTATTTTGGCGGGTGGTTCCTTGAATAATGTTATATGTAGTTTTGTTTTTATGAAGCAAACATACAGTTTCAAGTATAAAAAGAGACGGAATGGTGAGGATTTTCTGTTCTTTGAATAATTCCTTGCAGGAAATTCTAGGTCCAACTTTACAAACATAGCGAATAGCACGCTTCTGGAGCATGAAGATCATATTGAGGCGCTGTTTATTGCAGGTTCCCCAAAAAGGAATGCCATACCTGGCATGTGACTCGAAAAGGGCATGGTACACCACCTTCGCAGTTGCCACCCCCAATTCGTTTGAAATCACACGCAAAGCATAGCACCCTGAGGAAAGCTTCTTACTCAGCTTATCTACGTGGTTTTCAAAACTGAGATCACAGTCTAGATGAATTCCTAGAAATTTGTTGGTAGATTTCCACGCAATAATGTCATTTCCTAATGGGATATCTGGTATATTGCATTGGAAGGAGAGTAAGTTCGTTTTGTTTATATTAAAAGAAAGCAGATTGGAGTTGCACCACTCTCGCACAATAGAAATATCGCGAACCATTTTATTGTGAAGGTTATTTAAATTGATGTCGTGCCACAGGATAGTTGTGTCATCCGCAAAAACTGTAAATTTACCTTCGATTTTAATAGTTGCAAAGTCGTTGAAATACAACAAGAACAGTAAAGGTCCGAGGACGGAGCCCTGTGGTACACCATGCCTAACAAAACCAATATCAGAGAAGCTGTTCGTCCTCACAACTTGAGATCGTCCACTCAGATATGACTCAAACTAATTGAAGCTTTGTCCTCTGAAACCGTAGTGTTGGAGTTTGCGCAACAGTATTTCATGATTAACGCAGTCAAAGGCTTTTGACAAGTCACAAAATACTGCAGCGTTCGCTTCTTTCTGGTTCAAGTTGGAATAAAGATTTTTCAAGAAGTGAAAAACAGCATCCCCTGTATTTTTGTTGGATTGAAAACCAAACTGTAGGGGGTTTAAAATGTTGTGCCGAGCTATGAAGTTCATTAATCTATTCTTTACCAATTTTTCTATTAGTTTCCCGAGGGTGGGTATGAGTGAAATGGGACGAAAGTTGGACGGATCAGAGGGTTTACCACCCTTGTAGAGAGGAATTACTACACTGGTTTTTAGAAAGTTTGGGAAGAATCCCCTAGCAAATGTGTCGTTGATTAAGTCGACTAGTAGTTCAAGAATGAAAATTGGTAGATTTTCAAAAATTTTTATAGATATACTGTCAATACCACTAGAGCTTTTGTTTTTTACTTGTTTTATTGTGTTTGTCAGTTCCTTTAGGTTTGTCTCGTATAGTACAAATGTCTCTGCAATGCACGTTCCGGTAAGATACCTTAGTGGATCTGGAGCAGGTTCGATATTTTCAGATAGTCTGTCGGATATAGAACAGTAAAATTCATTCAGAGTATTTGGGTCCATTGTTGTACTTGATTTGGAGTTACTTTTTCCCCTAAATTCATTTACAACTTGCCAGGTTTCTTTAATAGTATTCTTGCTCTCAGAGATCCTGTTGTGGAAATAATTCCTTTTAGCGGCCTTTACAACACTTCTATAAATCCTTCTATATTTTATATAATGGTTATGTAGAGCTATATCATTACAGTATTTTCTAGTATAATGGAGGCTTCTCAGATTCCTTGCAGAAGTTCGAATTCCTTTTGTTAGCCAGACTTTCTTGTTCTTTTTTTTTATCCTTATTTTTTGAATGGGAAAGGAGGATTCAAAACAGTACAAAAGCGTATTATTGAATGAATGAAAAGGCTTGTCAGAGTACGGTACACATTCCAATCCATGTTTAAACATATTTTGTAAAATTTTTCGTAGTTTGATTTGCTAAACAACCTCCCAAACTTGAATTTGCTTTCACCATTTTCGCAGAACACTTCGACATTACAATGGACTGCCTCATGATCAGAAATATTTGCTGAGAGTACTTCGCAGGTAACATTATCTTCATTGAAATTTGTACATATATAATCAATTTTGCTTTCAGAATATTGTGAGATCCTGGTAGGTGCATTTGTGTGCTTGGTTAAGTTAAATGTTGTGAGTAAGTTTTGTAGATGTTGGGTCAAGAGTGAATTAGTTTCATCATAGTTAATATTGAGGTCGCCCGCCAAGATAATCATTGCCTTGGGTGGTATTAAAGAAAGAAGGATTTCCAATTTTTCGAGAAATATAAAACCATCTGAACTAGGAGATCTGTATAAACATAGCACAAAGAGATTGGCTGTAATAGCATAAGCCAGTGAAAATTCAAATTGCTTTTCTTCAATGATGTCATTATGTTTTTGTATATCATTAAATTGAAAGGAATTCACAGAATTATCATGTATCAAGATTGAGGTGCCTCCACAGTTGAACTCTTTTCTACAAAAAATAGAGACCAAAGTGTAGTTTGGAATATATATGGGTTGACCTATTTTAAGCCAATGTTCTGTAATTAAAACAATTTGTGGAAAATTTTGACTTTCGAGGAATATATAAAAATCATCTAGCTTATTCTGAATTGATTGTATATTGAGTGTCAATACCGAGACTAAATGATTGTTCCTTGGGAATGAAGAAGATCTAAAAAATTTTTCTGTATAACATTCCTAGAATGGATATCTGGGTTTATGGGGTAATTACAATTTTTGTTGAAAAGAGTCAAGTTAGGTGATATCGTTTTAACTACTACATTATTGAATGATATAGAGGAAAAGAAATCCACCAAGTCATTGTAAACATCAAATTTAGTACTTCTGTATTTGAGGCATGGGCAAACAACCAGGGATGTATTTCTATTTCTCTCTTTGAAGGACACAATTCTATGTAATACAATTTTCTTCAGAATGGAATCTTCCAATGAATTAATTTCAGGCAATAATAATAAATTAGTTGTTTTGCTCAAACCCAAAATATTTCTCATAGCAGAATTTAGTGTCTTACAGTTACTTACATTATTTGTATTGAACAGCACAATTACAACGTCATCCTTACCATAATATAATGTTTCATTAAAAATATTTTTTGTAAGCTCAGAAAGCTCCATGTCAGTTTTAATATACTCGTTTATTTCGAAGACATCAACATTTTTGATGGTCTTCAATACTTTGGTGAATCCTCTACCATGTTGGTCTCCATAGATGAGTATTTTTCTCTTCTCCATTTGTGAGAGGTCTTGTTGAAGGTGTATTTGTTGAGGATCTGTTGTGTGCTCCCTTCGATTAACTGTTGTTTCCGTGGATGAACCATTGGATATTTGCAAAAGCTCAAATTCCATATTTTTATCCTTTATGTTGTTTTGGGGCGCAGCACTAATTTCGTCATTGATTTCGATCTCACCATGTTTTGATCGCACTTCGGCACTTATGAGAGATGGTGTACTGGGAATAACGTTTGAATTTTTCACTATATCTACCTTGAATCCATTATCCAAATCATTTGCACCTACCTTCTTCGTTTTCTTTCTCAATTTTTCTGTGCTTTTCTTTTTGTTGAGAGAGAATTTTTGATTATTTCCTTTTTTTCCTTCATATTTATATCATTTTCCATTTCTATTTCCGTTATTACATTTTCCGTTTCTATTTCCGTTTGAGTCCATTCTGTAGAGAAGGTAACAAATTTGTTTGCGCATATTTCCGTGATCTGTTTCGTTCTTTTGAATTTTGCTAGTCATTTAGAAACAGTATGAGTACCATTGTTTCCAATGTGCAGTCAGAGTGTTGATGGGAAAATGTTGTGGTTATATCAACTCATTTTTCATACTCATTCACTAAAATATTCTATGTGATACGTGAATCACATTGGCAATGTCGCAAAATTAGAATCGCCTTTCCGTCAATTCCATTGTTACCAATCTGACAACAGAAATGACAGATATTCAGTAAACAAAACAGCATGAATTTGTTGATTTTGTATTTGTTAGAAAAAGCTACAATTTGTTGATAAAACTGTTTTGAATGAAAAAAAAAAAGTGTAAAACTGGTGAATTAGGGTGTGTATATTGTGCTGGTGAAAATAAGGAGTCCTTTGAGTGTGTTTTTCGAAGAAGAAACGTGTACCAGAAAATGCCAATTTTCATTGAAAAAAGGCCCGTATCTCCGAAATTACTTGAGACCGCCAAAAATTAGCTTGTAGCGCTCGGTTAACGAAATTTTACCATCTCTTCTTCTAATTCTTTCTAGTCAATTAGAAAAAACTATTGAAAATACGGTAAATTAATTTTTTGATTTAAATATTTTTTTCTACAAACACTACTGAAAGTTCGCCTTTTAACATCAGCTCTCTTAATGAAAAATGTCATTTCTATACCTCAGGTCTCCCCTCGAAATATGCCAGAAATACATTTTTGCACAATTCTCCGAAAACATTTTTTTTTTCGCATCCCACAGAAATTTTTGGTCGTGGGGACTTTTTTAGCAGCAAATCGAAAGTAGCTCTATTCACTGCTTTATTCATTTCAGTAAGTTGACCATTTTCTTGTGAATCTTCTATTATATGCTTAGTAAAATGACGCCTTTTGGCACTATTAACAAAAAATAATGGTTTCTATGTATCTGGAAATAAGCAAACAGTTACTATCATAACATTATGTTATGTACCATGCGATCTTAAACTTTGTGATTGTAATTTTAAATCCTAATGGGTTTATTCATTCTCTTGGCGGCTTTTTAATATTATTACATGTATGATGTTCGTGTTAAGAGTGCTTTTATTTTTTTCGAAGGATTAGGCCATACGCTCCAAACTTCCCTTCTCCTAGAATAAAATAGCACTTTTAACACTAACATCATAAATGACTATTTAAATACCTTGGGAATGAAAGTAGTCCTTGAGTTCCTGACACAAGATTTTAAAATAGCACCCGATCTACGAAATGACAATAAAAACATATCAATGCTTCAAAATGTCTGCGAAATCGAAGTCAAGCTCTAACTACCCTCCTCCATTATCGATGGAAACATAAACGAGTGATGGCGAAATCAATTCCCATAATAATTCACAGCCATCATTCCATTATCGTTATTTCTGTAATAACACGGAGACTCGTTTATTATATTATGCAGGAATGCTGTGATATGGGAATTTTTTCATTTGATCTCGGCGGAATGTGTTCCCATTATTCTTCTTTAGTATAATGGAGCCACCAGTTATTCGACGTGGTGACCCAGTTATCACGAAATGTTCTTTAACCACCCCAGAGTGCACTAGGAAATTACCCAATGAGAATCGAATAATTCACGCGGTGGTTAAATACACCGTATGGCACACAATGATGTCCTAATTTGGTCGAAGAGTGACCAAACTGTCGTAGAGGATTACGTTTGCAAGACTCTGTGAAGACGTCAAAGTGTCACGGTCAAAAGACGTCATTTGTAAGACGTCTCTTCGACTTCTGGAGAATGACCAGAGTAAGACCTAATTTTGAAGCCCTACGCGTTCTTTAGAAAAAGTTAGTCATTAGACCAATAAAAACATTTTTTTGTCTATATTTATGAAAATGTGAAAAATAAAGAGTAAACCAAATATATCAGTTTCACTTTTGAGATTATGTTGGTGATATCAGTTTATTTCAATCGGCAATATTACCTATTTCGAATCTGGTAATTGAAAATGATAGTAGTGTACCGTAACCAGAAAAGAGCAAAATAAACTTTTAGTTTAACAAGCCCTTATTTTCATGGTGTTTCTGTAAGGAGAAATTATTGAAAATGGATTATAATGCATATTCAAAAGCTGATATTTTGAATCAGTTTTATATTCACGGTTAGTGCAAAAACATTATTTCAAGAACTTGCAGAAAATTCAATGAATTTACCACAATTGAATAGAAAAAAATTCAGAAGAATCAAACGGAATTATGCTGTGTTTGAGAATGTTGAGACGTCAAGAGGTGATCCTTCAAAAACGTGTTGATTTCAGTGAATGGATTTAAATATGGAAAATCCAAATTTCCTTCAGAAAAATTATATGGAAAATATTTGAATAATATGAGAACAACAGTTAGGAATTTGCCGCTTTATGTATATCGAAGTTGTTGGTAGCAGTCCCCCTTCACTGTAGACAAGAAGTGACCAGAGAACTGACTACAACCTTTGAAGACAAATTAAACATCACTTCCAAAACATGAATTAGCGATTGATAGGACCTTCATTTGTTTATTGATTTTTCAACAGACATACGTTTTTCAGATACCCTGAATGGGAGATAAAATTATCATGGAGATGCAGAACCGAACCAAGCATACTTTGTTCAAATCTGAATTGAAATTTCAAATCACTGCATTTCTGAATTCATGCAATATTCAAATTAGAAATATATCTAGTGAACAGTTAGAAATAAAGGACAAATTGGACAGAAATTATTCAGATTTTCATTTGAGTAATTATTGTCTTCCATTTTTGTATCTATTAATGCATTCACAAATTTTCAACTACCATATATAATGAAGAAAGAATTCCCCTAGTCATAACTGATACACAAGACATTGTCAAACTACGTCCAAAATTTAAGCTTTCTACGTATTCAAATACTGCAGTAATAAACGTTTAATTGAAGCTATATTTCGCACAGAAAATATGGTAATTGATTGATTTCTGTATCACCGTTTTTTTTCGATTTTGTTCTCTGTTTTTTTTTTGCTCCTACCACATAGGCACTGCAATTCTTTCATATTAGATAGTCTAAGAAAGTTATATATTTTATTCATTGAAAAGGAGTTGAATGGAAGAGCAGAATTCTGCGTGTTGCACACGCATGACTTCTGAATTCCGCTCCATGACTACACCATTACTTATGACCTAAACTTTTATTTGCTTACATTTATTTTGTTACGTTGGTGAATAAAAGACATTATTATTATTATTATTATTTTCTCGAGAATCACTGGAGATAGGTATAGGGAAGTTTTATATGAAAATAATTGAAAAAGAGTAGCAAAGCAAAAAATGCAATAATATACAGGATATTCCATTCAAAATATCAAAGTTGTTGCTACTTTTGAAGCGGCAACGCTACTATCGATAGAGCTCAACTAATTATCGAAGAAACCAAATTTTCAAAATAATCCTTCGTCCCTTTCTCCAGAACCGTCTAATAGGCCATCGGGTTTGGAACACCCTGTATTTCCACTAGATTTTGCGACAAATACACAATTTTCACACAAAAAAAATATTAAAACCAAATCAAAAGTGTTTTTCTGATTTTCTCGGAGAATTTGAGGTTATCTAAAAAAATCTTGTATATAAAAGTTATAGATCTTTTTATTGCCAACAACTTTCTTGGATAACTTTTTTTTTTGTATTAGTTTAATTTTCAACTGTTAATTTCAACAATTTAAATGTATAAATATGAGTTAAAACAAAACTTTTTTGTAAATCTGTTTTATGCGTTTTATTAAATAATCTAAAAGTAGACGCTCCAAGGGAAAATATGGCGGCTGGCGAGCTTTAAAAGACGAACTTTACCGGTGAGACTTTTCAGTAGAAAATGAGGTCGTTTTTTCGGAATTTGTTCCACCAAATTTCGTGAAATTTGTTACGGTTCAGAGGAAAGGCTGAGAAAAACGAACATAAAAATCATCATTTTTTAATCATCCTGTGTATGTAATCACTATGGGTACAGGTTCAATAAATGATGTGTCAAAAAGTTACATTTTTGACAAAATAAATTAGATCTGAAATCTCCCTTTTCGTCACGAATATTCAGCTAGATATATTAACTGAGGTCCATTTGTTGGCTCAAATCGCACCGTGCGGATATTTTCTAGCTGAAATTCAGAAAACTTGAAGAAAACATAGACCTTGTTTGGTCTGCACAATTGTGGATCTTTGTTCACTTCAAGTTACTCCACGTTAAGGCCATCCATCATCCAAGGTAGGTCCTGAGGTCTTATTTATTATCATTATCAACCCGATAAATCTTTGAACCAAGTTACCTTAAGTCTGACACACAACCCCATTTCAGGCCTTCTTTCTTTTGGATAGTTTCATTCGTTTACCGTCTACCCTACACCCTACGGGTTAACGAAGTCAGGATAAAAGAGCTTCATCAACTTCTCAGATTCACACCCCGCACGAAGAGCAGGAAGCCCATTCAACCTCTAGTGACTTTACCACCCAAGGAAAGAATCAGTCGAAAGAACACCAAAGAGACGATTATCGACAGTGAACTCAGATAAGCCCTAGCTTAGTCTTTCACCAATTTTATCTAGGCCGTATATTCTTTCACAAGTCAAACCAATTGACTATATTGCAATCAAAATAGATCAATTGTGCATGCGGAGCTCACCTGTTAGGGAGTTTATTAGTTTATTCCTTTTATGTAAACTCTAGTATGATCATACCAGGGGGCCACGGTTAACCTTTGTTGTATAACCCTACAGTGAATCATAGATGGTCTAGTATTACTGGTTTGTAAATATCACAATCCGTAATAGTTTATTAGTCTTTATTAATTGATTCATTTTATCTGTCATCTTCTGACAGTTAGTTGCATTTGACATATTACGAACTTCAGTATTTCAAAATTATCCGCTAAAGGCGACTTTACAGTGCAACGACCAGTTGACTGTTACCAGCCGTTGCTCATCGATCACTAATAAACCCTATTTCTAATTTTTATGTGTTTAATTAACCCACCCCAATTAGCCGTGCAAATATAAGTCAATATAAACCCCTGTTACCTCTTTCTAGGAATTTTTCCAAGAGCGAGGTAGCAAAAAGTGGCGCCCAAACTTGGTAATTATTAGCAAGTCGAAGAATATATTAGTGATTGGTGAACCGGCTAACGTCTTTTCATAAATACTATCTATAACTTGGTGTTCTGGAGAATGGTTAGTTTTCACTTACAGAGGGAATCATTTTAGTTGTTCTAATAGTTTTTTTTCAATTTCCTTATATAGAGTGAATCACAATTGCGGATAATAATTTGGAGGGATATTGGTAATGAAATATCTAATCTCAAACAATTCAATTTTGAATTAGGTTATTGGGTTAAATATTATTTAGTGTTTGCACTTTCAAGAGCTCCAAACAGTATTGTTTGAGAGTAATTTTTAGACGTTTAGAATTTTCTTGATATTAGGTACTATCGTTTTTTTTCGTTTTTTTTTGGAAGGGTCGGGTTGTTTTTGAGATCCAATAACGCAATTATCTACGAGATGGAAGTCAACCGCTTATTAGGAGACGAGCTCTCTTATGAACTTTACATTCGAAAGTTGCCGATTGGGAATACGGTAGCTGAAAAGCGGGCAACTCTCCGTGAAATTCTTAGACAAGAAAAACAGATGGGGGAAACGATCTTCCCGAAGGTTTTTCTTGATACCACGGTTGAACATTCTACTTGTGAACGAAAACTTGACGAGTTAGAACAAGCAATTTTGGACTTTGATCATGAGAACAGGGAGAATGAATTTCGACGTATTTTTAGCCGGTTACTACATATTTCGTTCCGACTGAATCGTTTCACTGGGCGTGAGGTAGATGAGGATATTGCCCGACTGTCATTGGTTGCGAAATGTTCACGATTGATTGGTGACCTGAACTTGGTGAATGATGGAATGAATACTAGTCTCCATCCAAACTCTGGTAGTTTGAATTTGGCAAAAAACGGTAGCAATGCCACTTCTTTGAATCAATCACAGAGGCCTAGCACCGTTGCAAGGAGACCATGTAGCGAAAAGAAATCTCCTGAACCAAGCACACGAATAGAACATTCCATTCTAGACAGCCCAAATCCCCCTCTACTTGCTTCAGTTTTAGAACGCAGAGAAAATACCTCTGTGGTACATGATTTAATTGAACTCGAGGACCCAGACAGAGATAATGCTTCAGTCGAAAAGAATGAAATATGCCGCCGGTTTGGTAACATTCTTCCGCTGGATGGAGAAAGAGTGGGTCTACCGTCAAGGGCAGACACCCTGAACTCTTCTTCACCAGTGTGCTCCTCTGATAAAATTAACTATTACCACCATTTTCAGCAATCCTTGATACAGCCTTCAACGAAAACTGAAAATTTTTACTATTATCAGTTGTTAGGGAATAAACAAAATGGGTCAAGCCCTCGAATGAACTTTGCTCAGTGGCAGCCCGAAGTGGACCTGACCACTCCTTTAGAGCAACTGCATGTATCTCCTTGGCAGAACAGTTGTGTTAATGGAGGTGAAGAATATCGCTGGAGAGATATAAGCAGGTGGAACCTACGCTACAATGGTAGAACGAGCGTGAACGATTTCTTGGAGAGGGTAGAGGAACTGCGGGTTTCTCGTAATGTATCCAAAACACAGCTTTTGCGTTTTGCTCCCGAAATACTGGTACAAGATGCGTTATTATGGTACAGGACTAGAAGTTTCACTGACTGGGACGACTTGGTGGTTCAGTTGAAGGAAGCATTCCGTCCATATGACTATGAATATAGTCTCTGGGATGAGATAAGGCGCCGTACACAAGGTGCTCAAGAGAAGGTTCTGACCTACATCACGGCGATGGAAAATCTTTTCCGAAAGCTGGATAATTTTCCTAGCGAGGCATCTCGCGTTCGTCTGATAAGCCGAAATTTACTTCCCCACATACAAACCCAGCTTGCTTTCCAAAATATTTCGACGATAGCTGAGTTAACTAGACTTAGCCGTATAGTAGAGGAAACGGAGTTGAGGAATCAAAGTTTTGTTCCTCCCTCCACTTCTCATCGAAACCTTCTTGAACCTGAATTGGCATACAGGAAACCCCAGCAACAACCTCAAAAACTACCATCTATTGCTGTAGTCAGTTCAGAGAAAAAGAACACCAACGCAACCCCTGGGACTAGTTCATCTTCCCAAATAACCTCACCAGCCAAGTGTTGGAACTGTGGTAGCTCTGACCACAAGTTCAGAGGGTGCTCTCAACCGCGAAAGAGGTTTTGTTTCAAGTGTGGCCAGGAAAACGTTATTGCCAGTTCTTGTCACCGATGTCAAAAAAACGGGAAAAGGAGTCAACAGTTGGCCGGCTGTTGACTGAAACTTTTGAAAAGGCAGAACAGTCTAGGATCCTTCTGAACTACGTCCTGGCGCATGCCAAAAACGATACAAGGCCTTATTTGAAAGTAACTGTATATGGATGTCAACTACTGGGATTACTTGACAGTGGTTGTACAAACACAATTATTGGTGGTCCTGGTTGGAATATGATTAAGTCGATTTGTAGACTGGAAAAGACCACGCGACTGAGCTGTACTGTTGCAAATGGTCAATCCTGTTCAGTAGTGGGTACGGTGTCAGTGCCATTTGAGCTATATGATCGCATCAGATTGCTGGATGCATTGGTGGTACCTTCCTTACCCCATACTCTAATTTTAGGAATGGACTTCTGGCGTACTATGGAAATCATGCCTGATATGTTCTCTGGTGAGTGGTGTTTTCGGGATGATCAACATAGGCCATGTCCTGCGAGTCCAGCCCTAGCTTCCATTGATACTCTTACTCCTCGACAGAGAGAGGCGTTAGAGGCAGTCATTCAGGAAACTTTTTCAGTCATGGGAAATAAGCTTGGTTGCACTAAGCTCGTGGAACATATAATCCGCACTGACCACCCACCTATTCGGAAAAGACACTATCCCCTGTCTCACGCTCTTCAGCAGCAAGTTAACGAGGAGTTGGAGAAGATGTTACAGGATGGCGTAATTGAGCCATCAGAATCTTCGTGGTCTTCTCCGATCCTACTCATTAAAAAAAAAGATGGTCGATACCGTTTTGTAGTCGACTTCCGCGAATTGAATAAGGTTACTCTTAGGGATGCTTATCCTCTGCCATTCGTGAGTGCTACGCTCGAAAAACTACGGAACTCATATTTCCTGACTACCCTGGACATAAAGTCTGCTTATTGGCAAATTCCGCTGTCGGAAAGTTCAAAACCTCTAACCGCTTTCGTTGTTCCGAACAGGGGCCTCTTCCAATTCCGGAGGATGCCGATGGGGCTTCACAACGCTGCGGCCACGTGGCAACGATTTATCGACAAAGTGGTGGGATACGACCTGGAACAATTTGTTTTTGTATACCTAGATGATGTAATCATCTGTACTCCTACTTTTGACAAACATCTTGAAGTCTTGAAAGAAGTGCTGTCCCGTCTCACCAGGGCTGGTCTCACTTTGAACCGCGATAAGTGCCATTTCTGTAAGCCCGAGCTGCGATACCTTGGTTACGTGGTAGGTGCCGGAGGACTCATGGTAGACCCGGATAAAGTAGAAGCGATACTACAGATTCCCATACCTAAGAATGTCACCGAGGTCAGAAGGTTCATCGGTCTCGCTTCTTGGTACCGTCGGTTCGTACCAAATTTTTCAGCTCTCACTGCTCCTCTTAGTAACTTGCTTAGGAAAGATCACAAATTTGAATGGAACTCCGCTTGTGATGAAGCTTTCAAGGGCCTGAAAACCCATCTAGTATCGGCTCCCATTTTGACTTGTCCGAATTTTGATCTCCCCTTTGTTGTACAGGCGGACGCCTCTGATTTTGGTGTCGGGGCGGTACTTTCTCAAGTTAGTGAGGAGGGGGAAAAGGTTATTTGTTACCTTAGCCGGTCTCTGACCAAAACGGAAAGAAAGTACAGCACAACGGAGAAAGAGTGTTTAGCTGTTCTGTACGCCATTGAGAAGTTCCGGCCGTACATCGAGGGCTCGAGGTTCAGCGTCGTGACCGATCATTATAGCCTCAAGTGGCTCAATAATATAAAGGACCCTGTTGGAAGAATTGCCAGGTGGGCTGTCAGGCTCCAACAATACGATTTTGATATCGTGCACCGTAAGGGCAAGGAGCACGTTGTCCCAGACGCCCTTTCGAGATCTGTTCCTTTGGTGGATGCAATTGGGCCTGACAACCCTCCAAAAATTTCCAAGGACAAGTGGTTCAATAAGATGCGGAACAAGGTGGAATCACACCCCGAGAGTTATCCCCAGTGGAGACTGGAAAATGACGTACTCTTCAAACATACTGTCCGACCATACCCAGACCTTCGAGAAGAGTCAGATAGCTGGCTCATTGTAGTCCCGAAGGAAAAGAGGGCAGCTATAATCGCCTCCCACCATGAGCCCACCACCTGTGGTCATTTAGGTGTCTATAAAACTACAGCTCGTATTACAGGTAGGTACTACTGGCCCAAAATGCGGCAGGATGTAGCCCGGTATATACGGAATTGTCTTGTTTGCCTTAGCACCAAGCCCGATCAAAGAACCCCGAATGGCCAAATGCTCAGCAAGGCTCCAACCACGATTCGGCCAATGCAAATTCTTAGTATGGACCTCGTCGGACCTCTTCCACGATCGACTACAGGTCATTCCTATATCTTGTCTGTATTGGACATTTTCAGTAAATTCATTTTGCTCTTTCCTCTGCGGAAAGCTACAGGCTCAAAGATTGCATCTCTACTGGAAGAAAATGTCATACTGTTATTTGGAGCTCCGCAGAAGATAATTATGGATAATGGTACTCCATTTCGGAGTAAGGAAGTATCTTCGGTTCTAGCGAATTACAATATATCTCCTGCACACATCTCAAACTATCACGCCCAGGCCAATCCGGTTGAAAGATCCCACAGAGTTATCAAAACAATTCTTACCTCCTACATCTCCTCAAATCACCGCAAATGGGATACTTGCCTTCAACAAGTGGCTTGTGCTATCCGAACTTCGAGGCATGAGATTACGAATCTTACTCCAAATTTCATCATGTATGGCAGGGAAATACTGTTGAGTGGTACCGATCGTCACCCTTTAGCCCCCACTCTCGACCGAGAACCTTATGACCCAGAGATACGGTCTGAAGCTTTGAAAGCTCTTTTCAAGGATGTCACAAACAGATTGAAGAAGTCTTTTCAGACTAGCAGAGCGCGGTATAATTTAAGGCATAGAGATGAAAGGTACGTACTGAATCAACAGGTGTGGAAGAGGAATTACGCTCTGTCGGATGCCACCAAGGGATTCACATCCAAGTTCGCTCCAAAATTTGAAGGACCTTTCATAATACGAAAGATATTATCTCCATGGTCATATGAGCTAGTGGATCAAGATGGGAAAAGTCGAGGAGTTTGGCATGCCAAGGATTTAAAATCCCACCCACCTGAGGACAACGATTCGTCCGACGACGAGAACGTAGGGACCATCAGAACAGTTTTATAACATTACCTTTAATGATGTTAGATAGGTAATATCTATTTAGTTAGTTAGAAAGTTTTTTTTTTTGAGGAAAAAAAACTTTTCCTGGGAAAGAGGGGTGTTGTTACGGTTCAGAGGAAAGGCTGAGAAAAACGAACATAAAAATCATCATTTTTTAATCATCCTGTGTATGTAATCACTATGGGTACAGGTTCAATAAATGATGTGTCAAAAAGTTACATTTTTGACAAAATAAATTAGATCTGAAATCTCCCTTTTCGTCACGAATATTCAGCTAGATATATTAACTGAGGTCCATTTGTTGGCTCAAATCGCACCGTGCGGATATTTTCTAGCTGAAATTCAGAAAACTTGAAGAAAACATAGACCTTGTTTGGTCTGCACAATTGTGGATCTTTGTTCACTTCAAGTTACTCCACGTTAAGGCCATCCATCATCCAAGGTAGGTCCTGAGGTCTTATTTATTATCATTATCAACCCGATAAATCTTTGAACCAAGTTACCTTAAGTCTGACACACAACCCCATTTCAGGCCTTCTTTCTTTTGGATAGTTTCATTCGTTTACCGTCTACCCTACACCCTACGGGTTAACGAAGTCAGGATAAAAGAGCTTCATCAACTTCTCAGATTCACACCCCGCACGAAGAGCAGGAAGCCCATTCAACCTCTAGTGACTTTACCACCCAAGGAAAGAATCAGTCGAAAGAACACCAAAGAGACGATTATCGACAGTGAACTCAGATAAGCCCTAGCTTAGTCTTTCACCAATTTTATCTAGGCCGTATATTCTTTCACAAGTCAAACCAATTGACTATATTGCAATCAAAATAGATCAATTGTGCATGCGGAGCTCACCTGTTAGGGAGTTTATTAGTTTATTCCTTTTATGTAAACTCTAGTATGATCATACCAGGGGGCCACGGTTAACCTTTGTTGTATAACCCTACAGTGAATCATAGATGGTCTAGTATTACTGGTTTGTAAATATCACAATCCGTAATAGTTTATTAGTCTTTATTAATTGATTCATTTTATCTGTCATCTTCTGACAGTTAGTTGCATTTGACATATTACGAACTTCAGTATTTCAAAATTATCCGCTAAAGGCGACTTTACAGTGCAACGACCAGTTGACTGTTACCAGCCGTTGCTCATCGATCACTAATAAACCCTATTTCTAATTTTTATGTGTTTAATTAACCCACCCCAATTAGCCGTGCAAATATAAGTCAATATAAACCCCTGTTACCTCTTTCTAGGAATTTTTCCAAGAGCGAGGTAGCAAATTTTTTGCGCGAGATAAATATTAAAAACTTAAAACTTGGGTTTTTCGATTTTCCCGGAAAATTTGAGGTTATGTGAAAAAATGTTGAATACAAAAGTTGCAGATCTTTCTATTATCAACAACTTTGCCGTTAACTTTTTTCGCTAGGAGGTCTTCCGTCGCAATTCTCGAAAAACCGTGATATATCGCTTCAACCTCTAAAAGTTCACCCCGTTCCACCCTTCTCCATTTTTTCGACACCAATTTATTTTTTCCGTCATTCGAACAATATTTTACTCCACTTCCAGTAGGTCTCATGCTATTAATATTTTTTTTATCTCAAAAATGCATCAGCACTGGTCTATAAGTATACTCTGTTTCATTTAACTGTATCAATCATGATATACTAAGTACTGGAAAAGTTGAAAGGGCATGAAATCAGAGGTTATCCCCTAGATTGGATCAAATCATTTCTATGCAAACGAACACAGTATGTAGCTATCAGCAATCATTTTTCACAGCATGCTGAAATAGACATTGGTGTTCCTCAAGGGTCCATACTGGGACCAATTCTGTTTTTATTCTATATTAATGACTTAGATAAAGTTTCGGTATCTGCATTTTTAAATGTATGTTGACGATACGTCGTTAATCGTATCTGATAAAATGGACTTCTCCTTGCGTGATAAATGCAATTTTCTATTATTATTTGTATCTCAATACTTCGAATTTAAATCAAACAATTTTTCTAAGATTACGAATAGATGAAAATCTCAACTGCAAAGCTCACTCCAATTATCTAATCGCAAAGTTGAATTCGATTGCCTTCCAATTCAGAAGCTTGCGGTATGTACTCAATATTGATCAATTGATACAGCTCTACTATGCACAAATTGAGAGTAGGCTACGATACGGGGTAATTTCATGGGGTTTATGTACCCTAACGAAAGATATCTTTGTGGCACAAAAAAAAAATGAAAATATTAACACTGCCTTGTTCAGTAATTTCAGAGTTGAGTATACTAGTTATCATAAATAATGATGAAATTTATGTGAGAAACAAACAAAATCATAGCTTGAATACAAGACAGAAAAAACGATTTTTCAATTCCATTCGGAAAATTCAAAATAACTCACCAATCTCCCAGCCATATGCCCCCAGAATATATAATGCTCTGCCTTCGAATTTGAAAAACTGTTATACCAAAAAATCATTCAAACGTAAGCTGAAATAATTTTTAACGGTTTTTATATAATAATAATAATAATAATAATTTTATTTATTCCAAAAAAACATACAGTAACAATATTCTAACAGTAGTCGAAGAAATGAAAATAAATAGAGAGAGATACACTGAAATCCGTAGATTAGTACGTGTTTGATTTAACTCTAATAAATTTCTAAATCAAATGATTTGTGAATAATGATAATGTGAAGTGTCCGTTAAACAATAATTGGTTGAATAATCCTTATCCAATATGAACTATATGTACATGAGAGCTAATACAAAAACTGATAATATAAGAGATTATTGTAATATTTTTAAGTAATAATCCACAATTTTGCTTTACTGTGATTATACATGTATATTATTCTTAATTTTATAATAGTTAAGCTATTCGGAAGAACTAATTCAGGAATATGATATAGACACTGAAAACATTGGAGATTTTTAATGTAGAAACTAGCGTGAGGAGATTTTGAATAATTTTGCAATATAAAGTAATGTCTCAAATCAAATTCAAATTAGTTTATCAGATCGATCCAGTTATGAATTTCATTTCGAGGAATATCACTGAGCCACGTTTTCAAGGATTTCTTAAACTGTGTCTTGTTTTCCTTAATAATGTTGGGGATTTTTCGGTAAATATGTGGAGCCAAAAATGCATATGATCTTTGACTCAAACCTTTCTGAAACTTGGAAGTTGTTGTTTTCATAGTTTTCTTATGCCTGGTGTTGTGTTCGTGTTTTATTTCGATTAATTCCGCTCTTTTTTTATGTTGTAAATTTATGATTTTATAAATATAGATTTGTCTAACATCGAATAGTACACTGGTTTTATATACAAGGTCGCTTGTATACGTTCTGTTTTTCCCTAGCATGATTTTTATAAAATATTTCTGAATGGTTTCGAGATTTTTTAAATGGTTTTTGTACGTACCCCCCCAGCCTACTATTCCATATTGAATGTGTGATTCGACCAATGAATAGTATAAGTGCTTTAGCTGTGAGAAGTTCAATATTTTTTTCAGTTGTTTGAATTTGAAGAGAATGCATCTCAGTTTTTTTACCAAATATTTCACGTGCACATCCCATTTTAAATTCCTGTCGATTTCCACCCCCAAATACTTCATGTGATCTGCTTCACCTATCTCAATACGAGGGTTTATACCTAAACTGATTTTTTTGTATTTTGGGATTTTAGTTTTGTTACAGCTGAATGGAATGTATCGTGTTTTCTCAAAGTTTATAGTAAGAGACATCTCGTCAAACCAAAATTTAAGTTTTCTCAGATCTCTCTCAGCCAATTCTTTTACTCTATCCCATGTATCGCTATCGTACACAATTACTGTATCGTCAGCAAAAGATGATACATTTCCACTACTTTCCAGTTTTAGCAGGTTGTTTATATAGACTGTAAACAATGTTGGGCCCAGAACAGTGCCTTGAGGAACTCCGTATTCGATTGTACTTTCGTCACTCAGATAGTCATCAATTTGAACAATTTGTTTTCGATTGCTCAAGTAAGATTTCATTAAATTAAGGCTGTTACCCCGAAAGCCAGCGTCCTCCAGGCAATCAATCATTATTGTATGGTCAACCGTATCGAAAGCTTTCGTTAAATCTAGAAAAACACCAAGTACAGCACGGTTCTGGTCCAACTTTTTATGCAAGTTATTTGTTAGGTATATAATAGCATCTTCTGTTGATACACCCTGTTTAAAGCCAAATTGCTTATCAGAAATTATGTTATTTTTTCCTAAAAATGAAATAATTCGTTTTTTAATTATTTTTTCAATGAGTTTCGACAGATTTGAAACTAGGGTTATTGGCCTATAGTTTGTCATCAGTGTGCGATCTCCTTTTTTGAAAATGGGTTTGATGATTCCTGTTTTTAAACTATTAGGGTAGTATCCAGTTACGAACATTGTATTTATGATAAATGACAGTGGTCCTTTTATATAGTCCGAAGCTATTTTCAAAATATCCGCAGTAATGTTGTCTATTCCAGGGGATTTTTTCGGTTGCAGCTCGTTGAGAACACCTTCCACTTCAGTTTCATCAGTCGGGTTCAAAAAAATGGTGTTTTCTATAATATTTCTCTTAATGACAGATGGCACTGGCTTAGAGATATTTTCAGCGAGCTTTCTTCCAATTTCAGTGAAGTGTTTGTTGAAACCATTGGCAATATCTTTTTGATTATTGATGCTATTGTCATTGAGGATGATTTCCCTGATTGGAGTATTTTCTTTTTTTTTATTTGTGTATTGGTTTACAGTATCCCAAAGTAGTTTTGAGTCATTACGATTTTCGTTAATTTTTTCTCGGAAATAATTAATTTTTGCTGAATTGATAACCTTGTTGAATTTATTTTTATACGATTTATATTCACGTTCTAATGAAACATTTGTTGGGTCATGCTGATATCTTTTATACAGCTTGTGTTTTGTTTGTGCTGACCTGACTAACGCTGAAGTTATCCACGGTTGTCTTTTTACTTTATTTGTTTTCATTATAATGGTGTCAGTCGCATTCTTAGTGGCATTTTGTATTTTTTTTATTAAATTGTCTGTGATAGTGTCTAATTCTGTATAATTGTAAATATCATCCCAAGTTTCATGCTCCAGAATATTCCTTAATTTTTTATGATTAAGTTTTGTGATTTTGTTGATTTTAGTGTTTTTTATGATTTTTTCTGTGGCTGTGAGGAGTGCTATGACTGGATAGTGATCCGTTATATCTGTATTGTATACGAATGATTTATATTGACCGTCAATCCTATTTTTAACGAATATGTGATCAATACAGGATCTAGATCCATTTCTGATTCTTGTATATGAGTTAATTAATGACTTGAAACCGTATTCGCTAACAATATCTAGATATTCTTGACAGTAATCTTTATAGGATTTTATGTCTATATTCACGTCACCTACAATAAAATGAATGTCATGCTCAGTTCCATGTGTTAACTGATCTAGATAGGTGTTCAATGCATTATTAAATAAGTTAGGGCATGTACCATGTGGTCTATAGAGGGCAGTTACAAGAATTATTTGGTTACTTCTTTTTATAGAAGCTTCGAGTATTTTAACGTCTCCTACTTTCCTGATATCAACTTTCAAAGAATTTTTGTATATGTCCCTAACATAGACCATTACCCCATCGTTCTGGTTAAAGTTTCCTTCGTTATATAGGGTAGTATAGTCATTGATTTTGAAGAACTGCAAGTCATGTACTATCCATGTTTCAGAAAATACAATGAAATCAAAATAAAAGTTTTTCTGGATGAATTCATTTAAGAGAAGGTTTATTTCATTGAAGTTTTTGTTCACACTACGGATATTGCAGTGAATTATGGAAAAATACTGTTCACCTTCATTTATACACTCAAAAAATATATTTTCAGTATCTATATCAATTGTTTTTATATCATTAATATTAAAATCCCTGATGTATTGGTTCATTATTAACTTAATATAAACAGTTATACTATTTTCGGTATTCTAAATGTGAAAAATTCAGCAATAGTTAGATTCTTATTATTTTTAATTCTTATCTATTTGCTTCTTTTGGCTCCGAGTGCGTTGTCCGTTTCCTCCAGCTGTTTGGAATTTTGGACTAAATACTATATTTCTTCGCTTGGGTTTTGTGTGATTATCTCCTGCAATTTGTTTATTATTTATTTCTGGGAGTTGCTGTGATGATGTTTGTTCGTTTTCTGATTCCTCTTCTGTTTGTAGTTCTGTCTCCAGCTTTAACAGGTCTTCTGGTGTATACTCCTCGTTATCAACTATCAAGGTGTTTCCTTTGATTTTGGCCTCAAGATTCTGTGCCAGTGCTTTTTGTTGATGAAATCTAAGAACTTTTCTGTTTTCTCTATCTTCGTAACAGAGGTCGTTAGTAATTGCAATGCCACTCCCTTTCAATTCCGTTACTTTCGAGAAGATTAGTTTCTTCTTCAGAAATGAGAGAAGTTCGATAATAATTGCCGGTTTGTTCTTTCCTGTCATGAAAATGTTGTTTACATCATTTTCCTGTAGTCCCAGGTGGAGTGTTTCGTTCAACTTGTTGAGAGTGTCGTGGAGTAAGTCTCCTGATGGTTGAAAACCAAATATCACAATATTATTTCTTCTCAATCGTCTTTCCGTTTCGATATGTTTTTTCTTCAAATCTTTAATTTTCAGTAGTGCTGCATCTACTTTCCCTTCGATTTCCTTGACGTTGCTTTTAATTTCGTCCCTCAGTAATTCAGTTTGGGCTTCTGCGACTTTCTGTAATCTTTCTGTTTGCTCCTCGTTCGCTTTTTGAATCAACATAAATAATCTCTGATCATCTGACATATTAATTTCGGGCGAAAACAACTGTTGGTGGAATTGGCCTCCTCCTTCATACGAAAAAGGTACACTTTTTATCGGTTCTGATATACAGAATTGGCTTTATTCTCACAGGTCCGTTGAATCGATTTTATTTGATTGATTCGTACTTCTTCTATGATATGATCTGTTTCTGAACTTATAAGTTTTACTAATCTAGGTAGACTTACTCTGGTGTAGCGTTGGATGAAAATCTGATAAAAATAGCTCCTGATTTAACTAGTAAAGTACAATTTTCGTGGAGCACTTCAACACACACTTACTTCTCATGCGATAAAAAAAAAAAATAAAAACTAGGTATTTTTCGTTTGACCCCTACGAATCGAATAATAATGTTTTGTGAGCAACATTTCATCTGAGATCTCATGTACGTGTACATCTCGAGTACACGTACATACATACGATACAGGATGAATACTTGTCATAGGAATCGGCGGTAAAATCGGGAATTTTTAGTATTATATTATTTTATTTTTTATTGTACGTGTTTAGGTGTACATATTAAATGTAAGCCACTGACTTTTCCATATGGTTTGTAACTGTCGTAAGGAAATCAATGATTACTATTATTTTTATTATTATTATATTGAAATTTTTTTGTTGTCAAAAGTGTCTGGCACTCATGAAAGCACTGCCATGCTATTTATAATTCATCTGGAATATTGCATGATGAAGGACGTCTATTCAAAATGTCAAAGACTGTTACATATCAAAAACGTATCCAGGACCTATGTGATTTGTACGAGGTACTTCCGGATCACATCCAATAACGGAAGTGGGAAGTGATGGAGTGGATTCAACTCAATCAATCTAATAATAGATCGCAGCGGTCAAATCGAGTATATTGAAAAATTCCTGGCAGAAACAGCATTGAGCAATAGGCTATGGGATGATAATCACTCGATTGTTCTAATATTCACAATTGAGAAATCAGGTGTTAATTATAATACTTCAACTAAATTTACATTATCTACCATGGTCAAACAAAAAAGTCCAACATAATTCGGTCACGGTTTGAGAATATGTTAGTAATAATAATATTCGATTAATAGCATTGCTGAATAAATACAGTCATGGGTATGAAACACATTCCTATAACTTAAAACTGAAGTTGTAGAAGTGGAAAAATATTCACATTTTGATATACAGTGTGTCCCACTTTGATCATCCACACCCTCATCTCATACTTCACTGAAAATGAAGTCAATTTATTAGTTTTTCAAGTAATACCACTCAGAAATGCCTAGCTTCATGTTGATGAAACAGTCATTTATCCATTTTCAACGGCTAACTATGACCAATTGAAAAGTGAAAATATAATAGAGTAATTTTCATCACCAAGGCCACATAAAATTCTGCTTCAGAATACCCTAAAACCCTAAGATCTCAATGATCGAATCAATTGAACACACAGGGTGTCATTTGTAGCTGGTAATATGATTTCTCATCTTGACACAAAATTCACAAAAATATTCAACTAATACTGCGGAAAATAACCAAATATAACCATGGCAAAATATGAACACCTGAATAGAGAAAAATTAGAAAAAAAGTATGTTAAGAATCTCTTTATCAAAAAATTTGTCAGAACTCCTGCTTTGGTTCGCCCCAGTACCCCACACTTCAATGCTTGAATCATCAGAATATACAGGGTGTCATCTGTAGCTGGCAATATTTATATTTACATGAAACTCGGTTGATTTTGAAATGTCTTCTTTTGTCAGGAAGTGCCCAGAAATGATTACTGCAGAAAGTAACCAAGTATCACTTTTCCATGGCTAACTAAAAAGTGAAAAACTGAGAAAAACATATTATGTATTTTGATTTCATTGAAAATTTGAACAGGATGTTCATAAAGTCAGTTGTGGAATCATCTGCGACTGAAAGTGGGAATTTAGTCGCTGTTTTCCATCGTACAAGATAACCTCTCTTGGAAGGGATTCATGTTTTAAAGAGAAACATTCTCAATTGAAAATTGAATCAATACATGACTCCTCTGCAAATGAAAAAACCCTACGATAAAATTGTAGTTGTTTTCTGTTAGATATTACAAAAAAGTAACTTCAATTTTATCGTAGGGTTTTTCCATTTCCAGAGGAGTCATCTATTGATTCAATTTTCAATTAAGAATGTTTCTCTTTAAAATCTAAATCCCCTAGTCATGAAATATACAGGGTGTCATCTGTACGTTTCAAAAGTTCTACTCCTAAATATGTATCCTGATGATTGACTTTTTTGAAAATTATTGGCATACTCAGTTTTAGAGTATTTTGAACCAGTTTCTGATGTTAGTTTAGTGATAAAAAAATCCATATTGAATTCTCCCCAATTTTTCATTTTTCAGCTGATCATAGTTAGCAGTGGAGAAGTGATGCTTGTTTACTTTCACGGATAAGTGATATTTGGTTATTCTCCGCAGTATAAAACGAACATTTTTGGATATTTTGTAACAAGAGAAGACAAGAGTATTCTGGACCAGAATTTGATGTTTGATCTGTGATAAAAAGTCCCGTATTTGTTTTCCATAATTTGCCACTTTTCAATTTGTTATAGTGTAAAATGTATTTAGGAATGTTTCATCAACATGAAGGTAGATATTGGTTCTCAAAGAAATACGGGGCTGCTCATAGTGAGACATACAGTATAAATAATTATTATAAGAAAGAAAAATAGGCAGACTGTTTTGAGGTCAGTTATTATATTTTGTTCGAATAAATTCAACTTCACCGAAGATTGGATTGTTTGTGGGAGATTATTATATATTTGCACATTTTTTTGGTCCTTTCTCGGGTTTTATAATTATGTTTGAATTTTAGAGTTCTAGTAACGTATTTTGAGAGCTTATCATTCAGTAGTTCATACTGGTATACAGGGTAGGGCAATACTGGGTCAGAGTTCGATTGCTCTAGTTCTTTGATAGACAGGAATATGATTGAAAAAAGTGAACTATACAACACAGTCTGATACCAAAAGTTACTCCCGAAGAAAATCTATAGGGTCTTGTGCTTTCTCTAAAAATGGAATGCGATGTACAATAGAACATTTTTTCATGCACTTCAGTGATCTTGAATCACCTCTTCAAAATTATTGGTTTTTTATCGAAATGACTCCATCGGAAGATGTACACCAAAAAAAAACAATCTTCGTGATTATAGAAATAAAAAGGAAATAATTATGATAATTTTTGATATAAAGATGTATGATATTTCTGAACCGTTCTCATCCCCTGAATGGAACACCCCGTACATTTTTTCATTATACGATGTAGAATTAAAACAAGAGTCTTAATTGTGCGTACAATCCTATTGCTATTTCTAGCAGTTTTCGATTTATTTAATAGTAAAATAAACTACAATTTAAATATTTTTTAAAATTATTTAAAATTAAATTGGGTGAAGAGTGGTCCACAATGGCATATTTTTGGAAAGAAGGAATCATTATTCTTGAAATGTAGTTCCCCAAGAATTCACATCAGCCTCCAAATACTTTCCCGCCGAATAGAAGCAGTGTGACAGCAAACATTTTCGAATTAGTATTTTGAACTTATGGATAGGTAATCAAATTACAATTACTTGTGGTATAATTGGGAAATTTTTAATTTCTTTGAAATTTTTATTTATTTGTGTGAATATCTAGCGAATAATTGAGAATGTAAATACACGGTGAGGCGAGTATTCCAAGGTTTTCAAATATGTGAAGATAGCTGTCTCTATAATTGGCTTCAGAGAATATTCATAAAGCTCGTGGGGTCTTAAGATTCTCAGAGTCTACAGCGTTTCCCCATACAGTTACAACGTGATTAATGAGGGAGTGAAATGAGCCAAAGTAGGTTGATTTCAATACTGTCAGGCTAACAAATCTGCTCAGTTTCCATACTATGTTGAGTTTAATTACTTACTTACGTGCTCAATATGTGCTCACCATTTTAACTTTTGTCATCCACAAGAGTTTAACTTCTGACCTGTTAGCAATAGTATTGTTGGTTGAAGAAACAATATTTTCAGTTTAGTTTTTATCAAGTTTCAGCAATTAGAAACGAACCATATTTCAGCTTTTCGTGAAAAATGCTTGGAAGTTTTTCAAAGTTGCATAACAAACACATTTGTTTAGACACATGTGATGGAATATGTTGTTGATATAGATACAAAGTAAAAGTGGTCCAAGGATAGAACCTTGAGGTACTCCAAAGTAGATGCTCTCTATTTCAGAATAGCTGTTGTCTATGAGGACAGCTTGTTTCCTACCAGTCAAGTATGATTCGAATAATTTCCATGCAGTACCGCGTATACCGTAAAATTGTAGTTTGTCTAATGGTACTGAGTGAGAAACACAGTCACACATAGACACAACCGTATGGTGACCATACTCAAAGCCCACGACTATGACAGTTTTGTCTGAAGACGAACTGACCCTCATGTAACGTTTTGTATACAGTAAAAGTCGAAATTGAGCGGTCTTTCAGTATAATTTCAACATTTTTACCAAAAATCGGTATTATTGAATCAATTCAATCCACTTTATCTCATCAGGGAATTTTTTATTTGAGATACAATGATTAAAGAGAATAATCAGAGGTTCTAGAAGAATAAAAACGAGTCATTTACATTAATTTGCTTATAATTCCTTACATACCGTACCAATATGAATTTTTCAGTTTGGGAATGGCTTCAAGAACTTCACTTTCAGTTATTGGATAGGGAAAAACTGAGTTTCTAGTTGATTTAAAGTATTAATGAAAAATCTTTCAACTCGTCAGGTGTCATAGTCACATCTTTCGTTATCTTCTTTACGTCTTTTACTTTCCGTGTTCTTCAAATTGCAGCAGGTTTTGGCTAAAGTCAGATCTCGAATTCAACTCATTACAACTTTCAGTTTTGCTTTTTGTTATCCTTTGATAGTATTTCGATTTGAACTTATTATGAAAATTTTTGAAACAATTGTCATTCAAGCTGTTCGAAATTGTTTTTAAGATCCAGAGAAAATCTCTCATTTTCCTCAAGTTTTCATAAAAAAATTTTACTTTAAGATTGCAGTTATCTTGGACCCTTTTGACAGGATAATTTTGTGTGATGAGGGAATTGTAAAGAGTTGTTAGAAAATCAGAATTTTTTTCTGCGTGGCAGTAGGAGGAGGCCAAAGTGAGTTTATTCAGGTGTACAGATTGAATTTGTGTCTTGATTTAGTGTCGAACAATGTTGATTTGTTGTAATTTCTATGAGAAACGATCAGAGTATGAAATGAGGTTAACTCAGATAAGAATCAACACAAGTTCTCGGAATTTTCACGTTTTGTCATCATCGTAGCAGAAAAGGGAGGAGCTGATATCGAACTACATTGTATTCGCAACAGATAATTTATTATGACCATGCTTACTCACAACAGGTCTTTGTAAAAATGTAACCAACTAAAAATCGGCATTTTTCATGAGGAAATCCTATCGGCTGGAGTCAGCAACAGATGCTATAGAAGCGTAGGAAGGGAAACAGTGAAATAAGCGTTAGATAAACTAGAAAATGTACCTTTAGAAGTACCAGGAAGTGATTCGTTGTCATTCTCTTGTCGGTGGGAAATGATGACGATGGAAAAGAATCCGAGAAGAAAACAGCAAAATGCACACACCGGATCGTTCGACGCGACTCGAAAAGAGGTTAGCAGGAAAGTAAACACGGTAACATGCAGGAGATGCAGTTATTTCGGCGAGAAACGTCCACGTGCACCTGGAGCGCTGGAACCACTGACTGAGCGTCGGGACGGCAGACCCCACCCCCGGCATCGATTGCCGACTTTGTTATCGCAAATATGACTGTGAGGTGCCGACCGCCTTCCACGCGAGACGCGCAGATTTCATTGCATCCAACGTTTCATTGAAACCGAGTACAGGAACACTCTTATTGCGGGAATCCTTGTCAGTGACGATGACTTGATGATATCGCGGCTCGATTACCGTTTTTCTAAAGGGTGTCCTTCACAAGAAACTGTTTTGACATGAATTTGAAAAATTCCTGGGAATAATTTTAGGAAAATTTGTGTAGAGGAGCTTTCCGAAATAGACCAAGCTATAGAGGTTTTTCCCCATAAAATAAAAGATGCAAATGGACTATCCTAAGTTAGTTCGTCGATGGAAACTCCAGTTTTCGCTCCAGCAAAATCGCTGTGTGGAGTTTAAAAAAAAAGAAATAGTGAAAAAAATATTAATATTGAATACAAGGTGATTCACGAATGTGGTAAAATAACGAATTCAGGTTTTTGGGCCAGCTTGTAGTAATAAACCCATCAAATATGATACAAGTCTCGTGAAGGATGTTAAATGATGTGTTCTATCGTACACAGAGACAAGTGATGTCAATTTGAAAGATGAAGCATGAGTCAATTGAAAAAACTTTGATGATTTCATCACCCTATATCTCATAAGGGAGTCCGAAAAGGTAGCAAATAATTAAAGAAAAAATCTGTTTGATAGGAATGTCATTATGGTCATTAAGAGCCTAGAAGTAACATTTCGGTCACAAACATAACTCATTCTATTTGCGAAGGCAATATTATTCAGCAAAGTTAGAACAATAGTTAGAGAGCCGCGGGTTCTGAAACTCGATGATCCACATACGACTTTCGTTTGGTGAGGTGAAAGTCTATCCATCGAAAACCCCAAATTCCAATTATTTTTGAAATCGTGCAGGACCGACTCCAGTCCGAAAGAAAAATGTCCATCGATTTTTTTCGATGATTTATTTATGTCTTCCGTTATGATGATTTTGTTGAGAAAGTGACTAGTAATCATTTGAAAAAGCGGAAGATGATTTGGTTGAGGCACACAATTTTGGGACCCAAAATCGATCATCACAAAAATTCGACTACTCATATATGCTTAATTTTGTGTTCCTTCACTTTGTTAGGGTCATTACTTTGGGAAAATCCGAGTGAAATACTTTTTTAGTAGAGCCTGGCCTCAGGGTTGACTAAATTAAAAAAATTGAAGAACTCGCGGATGAAAAATCGAAAACTGCACTTGGATTCAATCTTAGGCTTCCAAGTTTCGCATGAAGCTTCTCCATGTTTTCTGTTCTATAGGGAAGACTTTTCGGCCAACTTTTCACACCTTTTCCACCCACGAAAAAGATAAGAAGAAATAACCAGAGAAAATAGAGGGAATTCGAAGTTCTCCCGCAAGTTCTTCAATTTTTTTATTTAGGCCCTACTGAAAAAGTCTTCCACTCAGATTTTCCCAAAGTAAAGATTACGGAAAAGTGGAAAAACACAAAATTAGGCATTCCTGTATGAGATGTCGAATTTTTGTTATGATCGATATTAGGTTTCAAAATTGTGCGCCTCAACCAAATCGTCTTTCACTTCGTCAGATGATTACTAGTCACTTAGGTCAAGGCTAAACTTAACGGACTACAGAGACAAGCGTGCCTGGCGATTACTGGAAGCCAACGGCAGCAATGGAAGTCCTACTTGGATTACTTCCTCTCCACATAGTTCTGGAGAGAGAGGCAAGATGGGCAACATACAGACTTTATCAAGCAGCTATTAGTCCACCGCAGGCCTGTGTCATGAGAGGCAGCGGCATGCTGGAGGGCATAATAGCTCACAACATTCTAGGAATGCCCTCAGACATCATGCCTAAAACTATCAACCTTCACACGTCCTACACTGTGGTCTTTCCCGAAAGAGAAGACTGGGTCCGGAATGAAACCAACATATGTAGGGCAAATGAACGTTGGTTCACCGATGGTTCCAAAACTCAGGAAGGCGTCGGAGCCGGAATATATGGGATGAACCCAGTAGTGAAACGCTCGTTCAGTATGGGCAAACTAGCTACGATATTTCAGGCAGAGGTATATGCCATTGAAATGTGTGCCAGGGAGCTGGAAAATCGACACCACACACGAAAAACAATAAAAATATTTTCAGATAGTCAAGCAGCACTTAAAGCGCTTGAATCCAACTGCTTTAAATCTAGGGCAGTATGGAACTGCAGAGACACCTTAAACCGACTGGCGCAACGCAACAACGTTACCCTAGTCTGGATACCAGGTCACACAGGCCTAGAAGGAAACGAAATAGCGGACGCCCTAGCAAAAGGGAGGGCCGAAACAACGTTCACTGGACCAGAACCGGTAATCGGTTTAGCATATAGCACTGCCAAGAATGTCATAACAGCTTGGGCAGACAATAAAAGACTCGAGTACTGGCGTAGTCTACCGGGCCTAGCCCATTCCAAAGCATTTATTGCTTGTACAAGGAAAAAACAGGACTCTGACAAACTGCTAGAACTCAGCAGAGCGCATCTCAGAGTTATAGTAGGTTTGCTTACTGGCCACTGCAAACTCAAACATCACATGCATAAAATCGGACTTGCACAAGATGCAGAGTGCCGGCTATGCATGGAGGATGATGAAACGGCTGAACCCATTCTGTGTTCATGCCCTGCAGCGGCCAGAACCAGATTCTCAATATTTGGCGATACGACAGTAAAGCCAGAAAACCTGGTAAATTGTTCTCCCAATGCATTCCTCAGTTTCGTCAAGAGATTGGATATACTCGTAGAAATATAACCATAGGGTGAGCCACAATAGGCCATTGGCCGCAGTGGAGGGCCTGATACGGGCCCACTCACGTTCAAACCTAACCTAACCTAGGTCAAGGATGAGTCTTAATATTTTGAAAACATTACCTTCAGCTGTGATCGATTGTTTTTCAATTTTATTAAAAAAGTAACATTAAATTGAATATTCCACTCCTGTAGCAGGATGAGTGCGTTTGCAAAATATGACAAACTGTTTGTTAATGATTGAGACGAATACGATTTTGATTATTTATGATTGAAACAAGATCCCAAACTTTGTACAATATGAGAACTCTGTGGCACAGATCACTCTACTATTATAACTTTTAAATGATTGAACATCGGAGTTATGATTCCAAACTTCATCCAGTGTGAAAACTCTGTGGTACAGATCACTTTAGTGGCGACTTTGAAACAATATCAAACATAGAATTTATAAGTAACACATCATCCCAAACTTCCTAAGTGAGAACTCAATAAACTGGGGCACGTATCACTCAACTTTCTTAACTTTAAAACAACAATGAAAACGAACACAAATAATAGTAGCAACTGCCCAGAAAACTTCCCTCTTCGTCGTATTAACGGTTATACAGTTATGTTACAGAATTTATAAACATGGCATAGTTGATTACTCTAATACTTGATCACAAATTGGCATTGAAGGCTGGTTGTTCAATGGCAGTTTGATCCGTTTATTTTGTGAAGCAGATTTTTATTAATTGTGTATGAGAACTTTTGAATGTAGAACTTATCACAGATTCATTTATTAGTTTTTTTTTCATCTGGACTTGACAGGACGATTCATTCTCAACTCAACATATATTGAGGATATTTCGTTATCTTCAAACATGTATTGCAGAATTATCCACAAACATAAAGTTCCATACATTTTTCAACATTACTTTTAATACAATGAAGCTTTGTCATATTATTAACTTCCGACAATAAAGCATATTCTGACTTTGACTTTGACATTGACTTTGAATGCAAATAATAAATATAATAAAAGTAACCTAATCAGTTTTACAGTTTTCTACTACTTCACTTATTTCAGCAATGTAGATCAAGAACAATAGTGGGCCGAAAACACTACCCTGCGGAACCCCATAAATATTCTCAATTTTCTCAGATAATCCAATATTAACTCTTAGTTTTGTTTTCTGTTATCCAAATAATTGATAACCAACTTCAGTATACTACCCTCAACACCAACGCTTCTTGATTTTTGAATTATTCTAACACTAAATACCTAAAAAGTTTCCCTTCAACCAGAAATAATATAAATGGAAAGTTCGTGCACAGACACAAATGTCGACAATATCCTCCTGTACCTCGCGAATCAGAATCTCCGTGTTTTTATTATGATTGCCACCCGCTTGGTCGTAGACGATTCGCTGGATTTGATTGCTGGTGCAGGAATTTTTTATTGTTAGGTTACGATCAACATAATGGACTAGTTGCCTTGACGCCAACCTGCACGTGGAATCGATACATTTTATATTTAGCAATTATTATCGATCTACTTTGGTACCGCGAAATCATTTGTATGTTTGCGAACAGAAATTCAAATGAAAAATCATGTCCCACAAGTAAATAAATCTGCAACACAAATAAGTTACTTTTATCTGGCTCCTAGACTGTATAACATATTGCCAGCTGAATTGAAACAAATAACCCATTTACCTTTGGTTAGAAAAAAACTGAAGGACTGGATTTATATTAAAAGTAGAATAATTATACATAGCCTGGTTGATTTGAAAAATATTTATTATTTAACATAGGAAAAAGTTTACAAAATTTAATGAAATTGTATCAAATACATTTAAATTAATATTGTTTTTATTTGCTCCATGATATTATTTTTTGAAGAAGACAGAAATCTTTGGGAGATCGTTTCAAACCGACCGATGATGAACCCTTTACTCCCATAAACACCTAACTATGTAGGCTTATTATGGCAAGAACCTGTCAGAAAACAACAGATTTCTGTCTTCTTCGATTAAATCTCTCAACCCGGAGATTCGGAGTGTCTTCCTCTGCTCGCTAGGTGGAGCGGCCTAGAAACTGCTTTCATCTCGTGAACCAGAATTGACTAATCAGCGGAGTGTGTATTGGTTTGGACGGGGAACAGATGGCTTCAGTGCTGTCTGTGTTGACCTGCCCTTGCACTGATGAGAGGCAACAACCTCGAAACTAGTCTGCAGGTGGTCACCCCGTCCAAATCAAAACAGAATTCTGCTGGTTGGTCATAGAGGGCACTTGCAATTGCGTCCTCTGATGTTTTGAGGAACGTTGCACAAGTAGCTGTTAGATTCAATACCCGTCGTGGTCTTAGCCAGGGGAGTAGTTGTTTTCTGACAGGTTCTTGCCATAATAAGCCTACATAGTTAGGTGTTTATGGGAGTAAAGGGTTCATCATCGGTCGATATTATTTTTTATTCGTTCCATGATGTATTGGGGAATTTTCTAAAAGCACATAGCTGATAACTGATTGATTACAAAATGGCTGATAAGTGGTTTCTCTGCTTTGGTATTTTTCTGCAGTTTATTTTCTACTCTTTACCTTGTTGATCTTATTGTAAGAAATGAATCAGAAAATGAACATTATTATTATTCAATCGAGTACCTGAAAATCTTTAGGCATAGTTTTCACCTTCAGTGTCAGGAATGTCAAACTGCATACACAGTGCTTATGTAGGAAAAATGATGATGACGATGATGATGCTGATAGAAAAAACTCAGGAGGACATAATAGCTTTGTATTAGAACAACTGTCACCTAAAGAGTAGACAAACTGAAGAAAAAGTGAGTTGGTGGATCACAGAACTCACAAAACTCCAGTTAAAAAACACACAAACTATTCAAGAGAGCGAGAGAAAATTGGTGAGTGAGAGGAATATTGAGAACAATACTATACTACAACAAAACGTTCAGAGAGGAGCAAAGGAAAGCATGGAGAAAGTAATCCTCATAAAGTACTCTCCAAAAACCCCAAAAATCCATTGAGTACTCTCAAAAACTCACTTGTGGCAACAAAAGTACTTTGAAAGAAACCATTGAGCAACTGCTCAATGTAAATTTTCTAGGTTCTAACGTGGTCACAAATCCCAGCAATGAAAGTAATGAAACCCCTGTATGAAGCTACGGCTGACAAGAACGAATTTGAGAATTATGATTCCAATTGTGAGAGAGAACTGATGGCTAAAACAATTGGAGTATCGTGTTGCTTATAGAAACAGTCATATAACAGTAAAGCAACCTTTGATTTTCTTTATGAGAGGGTGACCATTTTATTTGTCAAACTGATCGTATCTTCGCTTATTGTTAATATTATCGATCTACTTTTGTCCCGCGACATTATTCCAAATTTTGAGATGGTGTATGATCGGGGCTTCGAAAATCTTCAGGCATAACTTTTCATCTTCAGTTTTAGAAATGTCAAACCAAATACGATATAGAAAAAACTCGAGAGGACATAATAATTTCGTATTAGAACACCTGTCCCCTGAAAAGTAATCTATATCTAGGGCTCGCAAAAACGAATTTGGGAGTCATGATTCCAATTATGAGAAGGAACTGATGGACAAAGATATCATGTTGTTGAGTGGCCTGCTTTTAGAAACAGTCATATAACAGTATATCAAGCCTTGATTTTATTTAGAAGAGGGTGACCATTTTATTTGTCAAACTGATGATATTTTCGGTTATTGGCAAATAAGGAGTGGATGAACTCTTTCTATGGAATCTAGATTGGGATTTTTTCCACTTCACGAATTAGATTATGTTAAGATTTCACATGCTCAACACGTTTGTGATATTCCTCGTTGAAGCATTTTTCATTATTTTATTTTATTCATTAAATCTGTTGATTCAATGCAGGTCTCATTATTTTGGAATAGGTCTACAATAAATTATGCACTACTTGACATCCTGGAAAATATAAACCAAGATTTGGAAGGTCGTGAACATTCATCATTGACCATGCGCAACCTCTCAGAGGCCTTCGACTGTCTTTTCCGCAAAATTTTATTAGAAAAACTTGAATTCTATGGCAGAAATGTTCGAAACTCATTCAGGTGGTCGGCAACAATATGTTCACATATCCAACAATTCCAAATATGAACTGAAAAAAACGTTCAACATGGTGTTTCCCAAAGATCTGTCCTAGGGCCACTGTTTTTTATTATATATATTGAAAACCTACGCTTTCATATGATTACGAAATGTCAAATTTTATTCTTTGCAGATGACACGTTCTCCATTAGTTCTAATGCCACTATTGCATGATCATACAGAAACCTTAATATATGAAGCAGAATCTTGGTTGTATGTGAACAATCTCCAATTGAACAAGACAAAAACTCAAAATTTAGTAATTTCTACTAATAATCAAGTCACAGCAGCTAACCACTGTAAATTACTAGTGGTTGTTCTAGACGATTCTATGAAATGGACACACTACATAGATCAACTAAGTGACACACTGTCCAATATTTTATTTTTACTTAGGAAACTTAGGTTTTGTTTGGTAATTCAGTTCATTATGTGAAAATATTCAAATTACAAAAACGTGCAATGATGATACTGACCGGGGTGAGATATAATGAAGACTGCCAACTATCATTCAAGAGAGTGCGCATTTCAATATTTCTCTGTTTTTACATTCTCCAAAATTTTACAGAAATTCATGCCAGGAGACAGCACTGAGAAAGTGTCCAGCTTGCATTATCACAACACACGCTTTGCGAGAACTGATGATCTATTTGTGCCACGTTACAGATTAGTACAATCGAACAGAAATTCATTGAATTTCATACTTTATATCAAACTACTCTGCCATATTAGATCCATGAACGGAACATGTTTTGAAAGTTATGTAAAAAAATGCTTATGGAACATTGTTTCTATTCTGTTATGGAGTGTAATCAAAAATTAGGTAAATAAGTAAGTTTTCAAACTTATCATGTCACTCTTTCATTGATCATTGTATATTTATCCTCATATTATGCATATTGTTAGTATTAGGGCGTGTTGTACAAAACACGTTCACCAACAGTTCAAGTAAACTCGCTTCATTGGTATGGATTAGCCAATAAAATGTCTAGTTCCTTAACAACTGAACATAGTTTAGTTAAACTGTTGGTGAACTTGTAGTGTACATCCCGGCCTTATTGTTGTAGGTTTTATCCATTGTTTTAATCTACAGACTCATTATTATAATAATAATAAACAAATTTTATTTCAAAGAACATTACAATACACATATAATGTAAAACAATATTAACAGAAATAATAGTTAGGCGGTTTGGAGATTCCTGTGTTCACTTATTCCAATTTCAATACTCTTCAGTACTATAAGGCTCTATCTCTATAAGTAAGTTGAAACTTACTTTCTTGAATGTTTTTAACTGTTGTACACTCTTGATTTCAGCTGGCAATTTGTTGAACAATTTCAGACAGCTGTAAGATGCACCCTTTTCAGTCATTGTCAGTCGATGTCTCGGGTATGTGTAATTGATGTTCCTTGTGCTATCATGTTCTGTAGTATGCAGTCATCAAACAAATATGTGTTTTTAGAAAAGAACAGAAGGCATTCTTGTATGTATATTCCAAAGGTAGTTAGAATTTTTTTATTCCTGAATTTTCCTCTGCAAGACTCATATATTTTTAGGTTGTTCATTATTCTGAAAATCCTTTTCTGTAGGGTGAATATTCGATAGATCTCTCTACTACCTCCAGAGAATATAACACCATACCTAAAGAGACTTTCAAAGTTTGCATGGTACACTGTTTTTTGGGTAATATAGTTAGTGTATTTTTTTAGGACTCTCATACAATAACAAACTGAGTTAAGTTTTTACAGATACTGTCTATATGTGTCTCCCAGGTCATTGTTTCATCTATGTACATTCCCAGAAATTTTGTAAAGGAAGATATGTTAAAGTTGGTATTGTTCAAACTGATATTATTTGGTGTGTTTCCCATCTGACTGGTTTTGAAAACAACAAGATTGGTTTTTTCGTTATTGCGTATTTGCTTGTTTGTTATAAACCAATGGTTAGCATTATTTAACGTAAATTGGGAAGTTTCTATCAAATCAGGCTATGTTACAAATACAAATACAAATCTTTATTTCCATAGACTTTGCAGTATTGGATAATCTCAAAATAAGTTTAAAAAACTTAGAAAAGTTTACAGTAAAAATTATCACAAATAATTTGTAGAATACAAATGATACAAAGAAATTTTACAAATAAACAAAAAAGACATCACAACAAAGTAATAAATGCGAAGTCAGAGACGTTGCAATTAACAAAATCATTAATAGAATAAAATGAATTTTTAATTAAAATAACTTTCAGAGTATTTATGAATTTGTGATTATTTGAGATTTTCTTTAATTAAATTGGCAGTTTGTTGTATAATTTAATTGGTAGCACGATAGGACTGTTGGCTACCTTAGTCATTTTGTGCCTGGGTAAGGCCAAATCCATGCTTACTCTAAGACAATATTGATTGTTTCTAGAAACTAGATAGTCAGATAGGTTATTTTTGACGTGCATTATTGACGCAAGAATGAACAGGGAGGGAAATTTTAGTAAATTTAACTCAGGGAATAATTGTTTACAAGAATAGGAATAAGGTTTAAATGACAATTCTAATTATTCTCTTTCGAGCTCTGGAGACCTCATCAGCCCTAGCATAGTTGCCCCAGCATAAGGTGGCATAAGAAAGGCAGGATTGAACATATCCAAAATAATATAGTAATAAAAGATTAGCGTCTACTTTCTCCATGTTGAGGCATGCACAAGTATATTGGTATCATCCGCTCAGTTTGTTAAATGACAGTTGTTTTGTATGATAGTTGTTATATCATTTAAATCAATAATAAATAATAAAGGTCCCGTTATGCTTCCTTGAGGAACTCCGTGTTGAATAAAACTAATTTCTGATTTGCTCATGACACCATCTTTAGATATTGCTACTTTTTGATTTCTGTTGCTTAGGTATGACCTAAACCATCGGAGATCAGTGCCTGTAACTCCATATTTATCCATTTTTTGCAACTTCATTTCGTGATTTAGGCAATCATATGCCTTTGATAAGTCTAGAAACATACCCAGTACCAAATTGTTATTTTCGAGTTCTTTTAAAATGTTATTTACTAGCTAAAACACCGCAGTCTGGGTGGATCTCCCCTTCTGGTACCCATGCTGGATGTCGTTTAATACGTTACATTTTGTCAAAAAATTTGTGAGTCTATTGCACATAGCTGTTTCAAATAATTTAGAAAAGGATGAAAGTATACTTATTGGTCTATAATTTTCTATTACGGCTCTTTCTCCTTTTTTTATGGATTGGTTTAATTAAGGCTAGTTTTAATGCTTCGGGGAACATTCCAAATTTAAATGAGTTATTGATTACATGAACTAAAGGAAATGGATACATTTTTTTATAATGATGATAGGGACCTCATCATCACCGCTACTTGATTTATTCTTGCACTTTCCTACTATTTCTATTATTTCTCTTTCATCCACTGGCATAACAAACATAGATTTATTGTTTTTGTTTATATGACTAGAACAAGGTGCATTCCCCAGCCGTCCCAAAAGTTTGTTTGTAATGTTATTAAGGAATTCACTGAAATTATTTGCAACATCTTTAGAATTTCCAGGAACTTCTATTTTATTGTTATAATTCACCCCTTCCTGAATTTCCTTTACGATTTGCCACATAGTTTTATTTTTACAATCTGATTCCTGAATTCGCTTTTTATAGTCTGTTGCCCTTTCAGTGGCCAGCAGGTTATTATACTTTTTTTTCGTTTCTCTATAAATATCCTTGTATCTTGGATCAGTTGAACTGACTGTATATAAAATATCCAGCCGATTTTTGCATTCTAGGATTTAAGAAGACTGTTTCTTGTTATTCTTTTTTCTTCTCATTTGAGGAGAGCTTGTGTTAAAATAATAGAGAATTATATCCATGAAAGACATCCACTGTTTGTCAACTTCATGATTCTGATTTTTGAAAAATTCATTCCAATTTGCCCTTTCTAACCTATCACAGAGGTCCTTTATGTTTTCATCATTGAACTGACGTTTCAATGAGGAATTTATTTTCCTTTTTTTATGTTAGATATATTACTATTTTTTGTGCTGTGTGGTCTGAAATCGTAGAATGCAATACTGAAGTACAAAAATTTTCATCTAGGTTTGTTATAATGTTATCAAGACATGTTCTCGACCTATATGTGATACGAGTAGGTTCATCGATGGAATAGATTAAATTAGAGGAGCCTAGAAGTGAACATAGCTCTTGTTTCTCTTTACTTTTTGATAAAAAATCAGCGTTAAAATCGCCTGTTAATATTAGATTTTGCTCAGCGTTAAAAAATATACATAAAATTTCTTACAACTTTTTTACAAACAGTAAAATTTCCACATGGTGGTCTGTATATGAACATTATTAAAATTTTGTTTTCATTGAAGAACATTTCGCAAGCACACCACTCCTCCGATTTTTCTTCTGCTTCCCTTCTTTCCATCGCATGACAGCCCTTTCTGACATATATTGCACTGCCTCCATGTTTATTTGCTTCATTCCTACAGAAACTCGAAACCAGGTAAAAAACTTCAATTCCCAGCGTGTTTAGTCGATCTTTCGTTTGCCAGTGCTCCGTTAGACATAAGCAGACGCAATCTCCTTGGCTCTTCAGAAGTTCTGTTATCTCGTCAATACTATTTCCTGCATATTTTGGTGGATTGAGCTGCTATTCTGAATTTTCTTCAAACTATTTGGTGTGAGTGTATGTCTATCGTTTTGTTTAGAAAAAAATTCCAGGGTTTCCATATTGCCGATCATCGTAAGAATTATATTTCGAGAAGTCAAATCTTCTATATCCGATATTATATAATATGTGTCGCATAGTCAAGAAAGTATGTCTCTATATCTATCGATCCATTAATGTAATTAACGATAAAATATCTTTCTTCATGATTTATTCTTTCTCAAGCAGTTTTCTAGAGCTTGTTCTCTTAAAGAGAAGTAAAACTTTATAACAGATTGGCTAACAAACTGTTTATAACTCCAAAAATTCACAAAAAACACTTAGTTATTGATTGTGACGGTGATCTCTGAATATTCCATGATCTACTTTTTCGTAGGATCCAAACAATATAGATCCATCATTTCTATCATTTCGTAGATGCAGCATTCCAGCAATTCAGTTAATTACAACGAGTTCCGATGCCAGAATATTAATTAATCCTTTTAATGGGAAAATCCAACTTCTACAACTGATCGACAAGTAAACTCACATTTAACTGCCAGGAAAGTTATATACCCCAGAAATTGTCCTTTTCCATTATGTCGCTGTCGCATTTCTAATTCGTAGAGAGCGATCAGAGCGAAAATCAATAACGATGATGAGGACAATGGTAACAAGGGATTTTAATTGAAATTTTTCTATGAAATTCGATCCTTTTCGTAGTATTTGTAACTGTTCTCATACTGTATAGTATGAAACTATAGTACTAGAACTACAGTATTAGTATTGTATTTCCGAAACTATGCAGTGCAAAATTCTTGTTTAAGACTTATTTACGGTGTGAGAAGAAATCAGAGAATATCACATAAATAAATCGAGATTGGATGGTTGAACATGGTTAATAGAAGAGTTCATCACGCAGTCACTTTATATTACAAAGGACCACGCACGTTTCTTATGGAAAATGGCTTTCCGTGAATTTGTCCGAATTTTTGGTATGGTGTAGATCTGGATGCACCGATCAAAAGTGTCCATTGCCCAAAACTCCAAAAATGGACAGTTTTCGAGATATGGCTCTATCAATGTAATTTTTTTGCATTTTTTGGATTTTGAGACACAATCAGTTCACTCTCATACTTTGGAAAAACCGAGTTTCAATGATAGGAATCGATTGAAAAATAATTCTTTCTTCGTTTCAGATACTGCCATTTGAAGAAATTATTATACACTGCTCGTCACTGACGATGTAACTGGACTATTATTTTCAATTTCTATAGTCCAGTTTTTGTAGAAACAAAAACTTCCGAATTGCTCAAGGTATCACAGAGTCACATATATTCAACACCTTTTGACAGGGGCACTAGAAAAATAATATTCGATACACACTGTAGGAACTGAATCTGAGATATTTTTTAAAAAAATAGTTTCCTAGTCGTCAAAGAAATAATGGTAAATGCAAAATGAGCTTATAGAAAATCGTTCATACTGTAGGCTGACGACATAAATACTCGTATCGAATGCAGTTTGTTTATACCGAGTGACCAAATTACAAATATAACTTTTATGCACTAGCGGGCGGTAAAGTACACTTCACCGCCCGGTTCGCCGGGTGTAAAGTGGCACTTTACCGCCCGTGGGCGCATTATGGCCCGGCGGGCCGTAAAGTAGACAAAATTATCAAATTATCTATACTCACACATCATTTCATGCAATTCCTAAGACGAATTAGAATCATTTCATTTCCATAGAGCAAAACTCTTTCTAACATTTGTTCATAATCGTTGGCAATTTTTTCGGTGATGATCTATTTATTTGAAATAGATTCTCCAATATAGCACTCAGCTACTATAGTATCACATTCCTCATATTATGTTACCCTCAATTATTGTATGCATAACGTATGAAACGTGTAGACCATTGCAATTCAAGTCAGTATTTGTGATTCGCGCTATAAAACCGCTAGTGCATAAAATTTTGTATGTATCACGTGTGATGGCCCTCGGCTGACGCCATCGGGCCATCATCCACGCCGCAGGCCATAAACGCCTACTTTACGCCCTTGATACATAAATAACTATTATAACCCCTTTTCTCTCATTATCTATTTGTCAATCCGGTTATTCTCTGAAATGATCTCTAAGACACACTGTAATATGGTTGAGTTGGAGGAAACTTTCGTAGTGAAGCTATTATTGTTTCTCTGCAGAAAATTCATTTTCAAAATGCTTTTTTTCAATACATCTATGTATATTATTCGAAAATAATAAAGATCTTCATTATTATTATTAATTTGAACACTTCTAATAGCGTTTATTATCAATTCCTTCAATAGTTCACTTTGTTTTTCATATCCAGATTATTGAGAAATATGCCACGAATTATACATATTTTTTCATATGATTACGAATACCACATCCGCAATACTGTGGTTTTCAATGTAATCTAAGATTACTGAAAATATTTCGACATAACGTATTTACAATTGTGTTGATGAAAGTGGGTCGATAAATATCATCGAAAGATACAAAACATCTTCTGATAATGTTGAATGTTTGCCAAATGCCAAATTAAATGGAAAAATATCGATCGAAGTTGAAATAGCACTCATCAAATCCTTCCAGATAGTTGTTAATATGGAGGTAACTTCTTCCAACTCGAAAGTGACCTGTATAGCCAATTGTAAGCGGCTAGCGGTTGAAAAGTTTTTTTCACTCTGACATAATATTACGCCGAGATACGCCGAAAATACCATTATCTTCGACGAACAATTATTGTCTTGATATTTTTTTGTATTATGAAGGTCTATAAGTCTATAAGTAATTTTTGAATTGTCTACTTCTAAATGGTCTATGTAACTAGGTTGTTTATTGATCGTAAAACCGCTTAAAAATGAGAAAAAACTCTCTCTGTATCAAGAGTTCTCAATATTTTCAATTATTTTTGACTTTTTTCATTATTATTATAACAAAAATAATTTATATTGAATTATTCATAATAAAATATTGGAATACATTATAACACTACAATATTAATTTAGTAATATCATTTTTATTATTTTCTACAACTATTGAAAATAATTGAAAATATTGAGAAAATCATGATTCAGAGAGACTTGTCGGTTTTTCTCAATTTTGAGAGTTTTAACGACCAATGAACCACCAAGTTACATGAACCGTTTGAAAGTAGACATTTCAACACTTGAAATATTTACTTATAGACCTTCGAAATACAAAAAAAAAACACCAGAACAATTGTTCGTGGAAGATAAGGGTAATTTTTTTAGAAAATTGTACTAGAAAACTAGTCATCTTCCGAATTGCGAAAAAATAATACTCATTCGTCATCAAAAAAGACATATTCCTACAAATTTTCACTTGTAATCTCCCAAGTGCTTGAATTATTGCCGGAAATTTTTCGAGTACATGAATTTTCTTAAAAAATTCATGTACGAGATAAATTTCCTGCAATTAATTCAAGCACGCGGGGGATTCGGTAAGAAAATTTTACACCAAAATATATCCAACAATTCATAAGAAATAACTATGGTTCACCTGAACTATTTATATGCATAGTACAAAAAAGATGCATGAAAATATTGATATGTAAAACACACTTAACAAAATTTCAATTTGATTTTTTTTAAATTTAATCAAAAAAAAAGTAAAATGTTTGTTCTTTTGCTCCACTGGGAATTGAACAAGTGACCACACGACCACGAGGCGGACACTTTACCGACTCGCCACGGGGCCTTTGATTCACATGTAGACAACTTGTGAATTGAAGTGTTTCTGAAATTTGATTTCAGAATTTGCAAATTCTGCGATTATCGTGAAGAAAATATTCAGACACATTCGAAATATTTAATAAATACATAAATATGAAATATTATCTCATTTCAAATGAAAAATACAATTCCATTTGTACATCAAAGCAAAATATAAACTATCACCTGTCAAATATTTGACAGAAAAATTTCCACTTATTAATTTCGGCCAGGGTACCCAGGAGGATAAAAATTTCCGGAAATTTTTTGGGTTGCCATGGCATCTAAATAAGAACGAATGTTTTGGTTCTCTCTAAAAGTGAGGTGTGAAATTTTCAACTGAATTAAATCATTTAAACGCGAGAAAAAAATTAAATCCTGAAAAATCGGTTTTTCTCCTTTTTAACAGTTGATTTGAGGTTATGTAGAAAAGTGTTTAATACAGACGTTTTTATTTTTTATCATCTACAACTTTTCCAATGAACTCTTTCCGCTAAAAGGTCACGTTTTGCCGCAAATCGCAAAAAATCGTATTTCATCCACTAAACTGCATCCCCATTTCACCATTTTGAGTATTTTCGAGTTTAAATATATTTTTTCCTCAAAGTTGTAACCTCAACAATATTCTCTACCTGATCCTTACCTGTTACTGTTTTCTTTTTCAAAAAAATTATAGGCACCTGTTAATGCAAGATTTTCTTTATATTTTTATATGAAATGAGTGTTCGTTAGTTGTCAATAAAAAAAATTGATTTTGAAAGAAAAAACGTCAACATTTTATTTGGAACCGAAAGGTTTAAAAAACTGTTAGATTCCATCTAGAGGTGTTATCAGTGGAATTTATCAATTGGTCCATCGAGCCGGATGAACCATGGAATACCACCAAGAAGATATGGAGGAGACAGCAGTTTACATGGTCAAGTACGACTAGCAAAAAAAAAGACAATGATGACTCAGCAAAACATTGATGGTGATTTCGTCAAAGACACAACAGTGAATGTACAGAATTACTCAGAAAACATGAAGTTGTACTTCTTCAGGACTATGAGGGAAATTATGTAGCGGAATTTTCAAACCATTCAAAATCTCAAGAGACCTGCACCACTGCTGCCATTTATAAAACACATCTTCTGGTACTGAATCATTCCATTCGAACTTTCTTGCCCAACATTCTTGAAATATAAGTCTACCTTTTATTACTAAAGGCGATAAAAATCCAATAGGATCGAATATAGTCATAACAGCACCATTCTACAACGGCAATAAACGAAGCAATTTATGTTCCAACACATCATTTGAAGAAGCCGTTCAACTAGTATATCCTAGATCAGAAGACAAAATTCTTTTCTAAGTATTCAAAGGAAATCGATATCCAAATTTTCGAAAACAGATGAATCAGGTGTGTATAAATTGTCGTGTGGTACTTGTACGAATACATTGAATATTTTGAAGTATACTGTAACATTTGGGAAATAAAAGACAGGACACAAAACCCTATGATATTTCAACAAAATTTGATAATTTTTCCAGAATCTAAGTGAAAATAGAGTATATTTCGTTTTAATTCCGAGAGTTCTAACCTTTGACAGCTGTTTCGTGCTAACGCACTCATCAGAAAGAATTTATGGAGCTCTTGAAATCAAAACGAATCCACTCAAGAATTAATACCGTGAGGTTAGAACTCTCGGAATTAAAACGAAATATACTCTATTTTCACTTAGACTCTGCTTGCGTTCCTCATAACGTATTAGAAACTTGATTGAACCTTGGGTTGGCCAGAACAACGAATTGTTGGCTGCCTGTCAATTTGTGGACAAACCTCTACTTTTGGATTCCTTGGTTCGTGTCAAATTAAGTTTCAACTAGTGACTGTAGATGTCATGAATAACTTCCTGTTATATTCTGTCTTGCCTCACGGTATTAATTCTTGAGTGGATTCGTTTTGATTTCGAGAGCTCCATAAATCCTTTCTGATGAGTGCGTTAGCACGAAACAGCTGTCAAAGGTTAGAACATTCGAGAATAAGTTATTTCCCTTTTCTGTTGACCGTTCGGTCTATATATGAACTTACTAGCATCCGATATTTTTCCCTCTTCAAGTACAGAATATTATCATAACTGGGCCTGAAAAGATATTGAATATTCGACTACACATTGCAAGACCTTAGCAGGGAAAAGCACCCTGAATATACAGGGTGTTTCCAAATGACATTGCAACGTCTGCCTGTAGATACCTCTAGTAAAATTGAACAAAATGACATAAGGTAATCAGGTTCAACTTGATTACTTTTCGAAAAATGGCGGTTAAAATTAGAATAAAATAAATGTTATTGTTTGAAAGAATTAATTTATTAATTTAAAATTCAGCAGGTCGTTTTTAAATGTAAAAAGAGACATTTTAGTGAATAATCATGGTTTATATCTAGTTCCAGTGGTGTGTAGTTGAAATAGTATATCTCCTTTTCCCCACCATTTTCTTCGCCTATGACATTTGAAGCTATTTTTAATTTTCCTGTATTTCTTAACTGTTTTCACGTAAATGACGAATGACCTTTACATACCAAAAATCTTGTGGTTTTCAAGATATTCAATGTTTTTTATGGAGTCTACAAGATCGCTTTTCATCAATGAAATAACCATCAATATTGTTTCGGATCTATTCAAAAAAAAAATTAATTTTTGTAACCACCAAACTTCTTTTGATCAGAAAATGTGACAGTACCTAATTTTGGAAACGCTTCTGAAATATTTGGAAAAGATTGTCAAAAAATATTTTTTCCAAACCATTGTTTTTATCAACAAAACATTTAATGCCAATAAAACATGATTTTTTCCTAAAAACATGTCTTTTTACATTTAAAAATGATCTGTTATGTTTTGTTTTGTTATTTCCGTCAACCGATTGCACCCCTACGCGCAACCCTCGGAAGTCTTCGAGAGACTTGTGTGAGCTAGGGAAGACGCAGCCCTTACCTTTTAACGTGCGATGACCATGCGAGGCTTTGAACCCTCGACCCTTCGTTCCAAAGGCGAACGTTCCACCAGCACGGCCACCACGGCCCATCTGCTAGATTTCAAATTGATATATTAATCCGTTTTGAAGTTATCAAATACAAACATTTAGTTTTATTTAACTTCAACTCCCTGTATTGCGAAAAGTAATCAGGTTGGACCCCTCATTCCTTATATAACTTTGTTCAATTTCATGAGAGGTAACTACAGGCAAACGTTGTAATTGTCATTGGGAAACACCCTATAATTAAACTAAATACTATACTAAATTAGTTGTTCATGCATTCTAACATGCACTCATACATTTTGTTATAGCGTTTATTTTCTCAAACATGTTTCAGAGTGTAGATCCAGAATGTGTTTGTCTGCGAAGCTTGAAGCTCAATAGTTATTATAGTCTGATGGGAGCGTTTGAAAGCCCTCAAATATAATTTCATAAATTCCTCGAAACGTTAACATTGAACAGTAAAACGCTGAGACAAGAAAATTTGTCGATACTCTTCATTCTGAGTGATGTGGCTATGAACGTGTAGATCTGAGTTTGAAGGTGGATGAGAAGGAAATGGATGTAACTGTCAATATCCCTTTGGAATATTTGGGGATTTAAGGATTACAAAGTTTCCATATTGGATAAAGGGAAAATAACTTCAGGCGAATCCAGATCTTCGTGTATCTGGAAAATGAATATGAATATTTCGTGTTGAAGGGGTAGTACGATACTCGCCAGAAAATAATGTTCAACTAATGACAAATAGATTATAAATGATGCAGATCCCCCATAATTTTTCATGGGCAAGTATTCCACAGAAAACAAAAATTTTCCTCCGCAACCGTTGAATTATATCTGTTATATTCTTCGTAAAGTTTCTGCAAGTAATATTTTACGATGTTCTAGAAATCTCATGGCCAAACTTATATTACAAATCAACACGAAGAAATAGCTACATCGAAATATTTCTTTGGCTTAGGAATTCCTGAGATGAACATTGGAATCTGAATACAGCCCACGGTATGAATACAGTGTGATGGATTATTCCGTGTTTCAGTGATTTGTCGATGCCTCCAGTTTCTTTTCCTTGCCAAGGAAAATGGTGCGTCCAGTCTAGGTCTTTTCTTATCTATTTTCTATTTGTTTGCGGGTACCTCCTGTTAAGGTTATGACCTGGTCATCCTCGAAAGTTTGGACGGCGATCATCTCGTCTTTGTCTGTTGTTGTATCCACAGTTCCGAACTGTTGTCCATAGTATATGGCCTAGATTCGAGCCCTGCAGACGTCCGAGTTTTGTCACTAATTGTCATTATTTGTTGTACGTTTGGTGTCCATTTCAATTTGAATGTGTATTTTTTTTTTATTTCCTTGGAATGTTCGTAGTGGGTATTTCATAGCACATGCTGTGTTCAGGCTCTTCCTGAAGCCGAACTGTCTCATCAATTTTGCCGCTCGTATCCAGAAACAACGTTGACTCTTATATTATTATGATCTGAGGGTATGTCTGTCCAAAGCAAAAATTTCAAGAACGCAGCCTCGCTTCAAATGAAGAAGAAAATGCATTTTCTAGCAACTATACTACAGACCTATCGCACAGCTATCTTTCATTCAGAAGGCCATGAAAAAAGCTACCATCATCAAGCTCATGGAATAAGATGGATGAAATAGGAATTATGAATGATCGACATCTTAGAAATATGGTGAAACTCTGCCGTTGACTAAGATATCTCCAAGGCGATTGATCGAGTTTGCCACATCTAGCTTTCTCTCAGATAGATCTCTTGATATGGTCGTTGGAGGAGTTTCATTCGACATTTATAAATGATGATGTTCCACCCACAGGGATCATTGTCTTTTCTCCATGGGTGCATAATAGGTCTGATTGAGAGGTCTATAGCTTAAGGTTTCGTCCACCCAGATACCTTTATTCTACCTATGTCTCTGTTCCATCGTCAAAAATTTCACTAATAGATACTCTTTCCAAACCTTCTGTATGGCTTCATTGGAACTAGTCTGACACCGTTTTCCACTGTGATTTTTATTCCGGAGGCATTTTGCCCTCAAATTTTCCTAAATACATCGTTTGAATGATGTTTACAAAACTTATAGATTTCCTCAGTGAAATCTTCGAAGGGAACTGTAGAATATTCGAAATAAATCAAATTTGATGTATCTACTAGTTACCACCCGAAAAGCAATGGTAACTTGGAGAGGTCACATAGAACACTGATAGAGTATTTGAGGAATTATATAAATAGGATATGAACAAATGTGATGAATTCATAACTTTCACAATATCTTTATTTCAAATACCAACCCCTCAAACTTCAACACTGGAAGTAGAAGAGGTGAGATTATACCCTGTATGATATGAAATGAGAGGGATGAATGAGAACGAAATGGATACCAATATCAACCACAAAGTGAAAGGAAGGCGAATGACTCTCTCCTCTCCAACAAATAACAGAACAGAAGACATAACAGAAAAAAGCTTTTTTCCAATAATCGAAAGCGAAAGACGACATTCCAAACTGAAGAAGATTCGTGAAGTGACTGAAATGATGGTGTATGGAATAAAGGTAAGGAAAACAGTGATGATCTACCCAGATATAGCCGACACTCAGAACGATCATTATGAAATATATTTCTTTCTTTCAATGTCTCCTTACCTGTTTGCGTGCTAGAATCAAAAAACGTACTAGATGTTTCCACAGTCATGGAACCGATGGTCCCGTCCAGGATTTGCGTGGAAGAGTCCCTCCTGCCTCGGTACCGCTGGCAGTCGTCGCTCTGCGAGCTCTGTCTGCGAAAGTTTCGACATCGGATCATCTCTTCAGTCGTTGATTGTCTTCGGAAGCCTCTCGCGATCAAGATTTCTTCCGTGGTCGATTGTCTTCGGATTGCCGGTCGGTAGTTTTCGGTAGTCAGGGGAGGAGCGCCCCGGTTATTCGGACTGGGTTCCCGACTGGAGCAGCTGGATCGAGTAGAACAGAGTTAGTTCGGGAGTGAATTAATTTCCAATTTCGTGCAAACATGCAAAGGTGGGAGGGTTCAGCTTCAGCTGGGGGTGGATTTTGCCGGTTGCCGGAAAACTGACCGAAAACTATTTGGTCGAAATCAATTGATAGAATATCAATTGATCGAAAATAAATTTTTCGAAAAATTAAATGATTGAATAATCAATTAATCGAAAACTATTCGATCGAATAATCAATTGAACGAAATTGCAATTGATCGAAGAACATTTAGATTGAATCTGATTTATTCAAAAATAATAATTATATCGAAATTAGATGACTATATAATCAATTGGATTACAACAGAAACGAAACATATTTGAGGAAATTAAACAGTTCTTCATTATCGCAGTCTTGTTGCAATTGTTTCGTGATATGTCTCAAGCTACATTTGAGGTCTTTGTATTTCTTTTTCTTGACTGCAATATCGCCGGTAGCAGATTTTATAATTTTCAACTCTGTAAAGGATTGTTCTTTTTCAGTCCATCAACGAAGTTCCAGAATGATGGTTTCTTAGCATTTATTTGTCTCAGAAATCCAGAATGCCACCCTTCAATAGAGTTATTTGTCCTAGGAAGATTTTCAGATTGAATACTCTCGAAACAGTTCCACATTGATGATGCGAAGATTGGTTTTAATCCAAGTTTCATCTAAGTAAACAACATATTCTTCAATTTCGTCTGGTAGCGAATTCCGTATGCACAAAAGATGAAATGCTCTTGTTACCAGTTTCCGGAACAAATGCCAAAGCATTGAATAATTTCAGTGCTGATGAAAATTCTGCATCCGTTTCATACTTTCCCGTCAGTCCAAGAGATTGAATTTTTCTATATAAACATTGACTAAAATGGAAATAGCATCCCTTGTGACTTATTCCTGGAAAAACTAGGCTTAAGGCATTTTCAATTGATTTCTCAAAGTCTGTCATTATTAACACTACCTTAGGATTGACAATCAAATCTTCAATCACTTGTAGCATCCTTATGCATGTATGTTCCATTTGATTTGGTAAAAGAGCAAAAATGCATGGTATGTAAGCCCAATTCTGCGTGTATACTATATAATTGATAGAACAAACAAGGGACAGTTTGAAACGTGCCATCCATCAACTATATATGTGATTCTGCCAATATGTGTAAATTTTTTGGAGTGACGAATAATAAGATTCGGTCATAATTGTTTCCAGAATCATACGCCAAAAACTGGATTCCCTTATCAGTAACCTTATATTCTGCTGGGATAATCAATTCTGTCAAAGAATTAGGTTACGCGGGCAGAATATCTTCTCTTTTTCGTATAATAGTTTTCAGTTATCTCGCTAGAGGCATACGAGATTATTGTTTTTGGTGTTTCCTTTTAGTCTAAGAGCTAGCTAGCTAAGTTTTCGAGAGAGCATTTCAGGTCGGCCAGTTTTTAGAAATGTTATCTCTCTCACTCTCCCAGACGTCATACGGGCCATCTGGCTGGCGGTATAGGTTGCGTTCATCAGTGCACATCGTACCTGTCCTGTACAGGTAATATATTGATTTTTCAGGAAGGTTTATTTTTTATTAGTTTCATTTAACTTTTTGATGCATGAATACATTATTGCCAGATATTTCTATTGTTGTTTAAACTGTGCCAGACGCCAATAACAAAATAAAGAAAAAAATTGAATAATATACAAAAAAGAATTCAAAATATTTTAGTATGGCTGAAATTTTTATATGATGTTTTTTAAGTATCTACAAACCCAAATTTAATTTGCCAAACAATAATTCGGTTGTTAAACCTCCAGCCAGGCCGATTTGAAAGTGAAAAATGATTGGGCATGTTAGAAGAGTAAAGTCAGTCAGGCGCTAGTTGCGCAAGTGAGATAAAAGACAACAGCTGTTTGCAGCGTTGGCCGGCGATGCGATGATGCGCATGCACATAAGCCTCACAGTGGATCATATTCTATAGGAATCATGTTAAAAACTGAAGTTGGTGATGATTCTCAGAGTACAATGTGGTACATTTTGTTCTCATAATAATACTACATCACTTTTCACTTTCAAATCGGTCTAGCTGGAAGTTTAACAACCAAATTATTTTTTTCCCTTAGGTGTTTGTTTAGCAAATTAATTTTGGGTTTGTAGATACTTGAAAAATATCATATAAAAATTTCGGTTATATTGAAATATTTTGAAAAAATAAGTTATTTTTTAATCAAAATTAGCGTCTGGCACAGTTTAAACAACGATAAAAATATCTGGCAATAATTGATTCATATGTCAAAGAGTTCAATTGAAATAATAATAAGAAAAGAAACCTTCTTAAATTCATTTGAAAATTAAATATTTTACCTGTATAGGAACGATGCGCACTGATGAACGAAACCTCTACCGCCAGCCAGACGGCCCGTATGACGTCCGGGAGAAAGAGAGAGGTAACATATCTATAAACTGGCCTTACTGAAATTCTTGTTTTCCCGACGTTGCTAGCTCTCATACTATTTGATATGGAGGCCAACTCTCTGATTTCTTGAAGAACCTTTCTTGTTTCTAATTTATCAGATCTTCCTTCATGGGTATGGTCACTTCGTTTCACAAAAAGGCAATTCTTTTCTATCACTCTCGCTCTACATGATGATTTCTTGTGTTCTTCACATCTCCAATATGTCGTGTCATTGCGCTGGTATTCTTTTACATGAAAATATCCATCCAATATCCATTTTTTTCGTCCAAATTGACTATATTTATGTAAGACGTATTTCAATATTTCGTACAACAGAACCTTTGACGTTACCAACTCTGACATTAATTCTGAAATGTTATGTTGATTACTATGGTATATAATCACTTTCGAATCATTCATTTAAATGAATTTTTATATACAAGTAGTTTGATAATCATTAGATTGCGATGAAAATTAATCGAAATTATGTTAAAAGCGGAATAACCAAACCAAACCTACAGTGTGTCTCACTTCTCATGGAAATACCCCCGTATCTTCCGTAATAATTGAGGTTCAATGATGAAACTCTTAGGACTGATGGATATGCTCAAAATGCACCTACCACCTGAATGGGGTTGGTCTACGTGATATAGACTGCCCGCCAATCGTGATGGAACAACACATTTTTACGGTAAAACATACTAGGGGGCAAAATAGGCTAAAAATTCCTTTAGATTTGTGATCAGGACCACCAACTTACTACAGATACACTTTTTCTCTGAAAAAATTTCAGTCCTGAAAAATCCGTATTTGTCTCACTTCTCATGGTAACACCCTCGTATTTTCCGTAATTTTATACGTAGAATCCTGAAATTTGCAGGATCGATAGATACACTAGAAATGAATTCACTGCACAAAACGGGTCATCCTACATGATGTGCACTGCACGCCAGCAGCGATGGAAAAATGGGTGGTTCCTTCGCTGCTGGCGTGCAGTGTATATTACGTAGATTGACCATTCCCGTGCAGTGAGTTCATTTCCAGTGTATCTATCGATCCTGGAAATTTCATGGTTCTACGTAAAAAATTACGGAAGATACGGGGGTGTTTCCATGAGAAGTGAGACAAATTCGGATTTTTCAGGACTGAAATTTTTGATGGTCCTGATCACGAATCTGTAGGAATTTTGAGCCTATTCTGCCCCCAAGTATGTTTTACCGTAAAAATGGGTTTTTCCATCGCGAGTGGCGGGCAGTGTATATCACTTAGGCCAACCCCATTCAGGTGGTAGGTGCATTTTACCTCTATTGTTACGGAAGATACGGGGTGTTTCCATGAGAAGTGAGACACACTGTATATATGATTCGATTAAAATGTTGTTCGGTCGATTGCAATTTCGTTCAATCGATTATTCGATCGAATGATTTTCGATTAATTGATTATTCGATCATTTTATTTTTCGATCAATTGATATTCGATCAAATGATTTTCGATCAAATGAATTTCGATCAAATGATTTTGATTAAATTTCCGGCAACCGATTTTGCCGTTTTGCAAATTTTTTGTTAGAAATCGCAAATTATTTCAAAATAAATTGAATATTTTTGTTTCATCAATATTTTCAGTAAAAATCTCTGCTTTTTTTTGTTTTGGAGACACACCGTTTTTCTTTTTCGTTAGTTATTCACTATCGCTCAATAAAACCACCCACGTGATTTATATTTATTTATTTACTTATTTATTTATTAAATGAATATGTTATATTGTCTGGTGTGATGACTATGAATTTCAGAGATTCTCATCAAAACTATATTTGATTTTAATTTTTTATTTATATTATTGAATGCAATTTTATAGGTATTTATTTCATACAATTCATATAAAGAAAATTTGTCTGTAATTGCAAATAGTTTATTAGTTGGTATGTCAAATGGGAGGCGATACAGTACTTTCAAAGATTTCCTAAGTAATGCTGATATTTTATTAAAATTATTTTTGGAACAAGATCCCCAAATGTTCATCAAATAGGTAATACGACTTAGGGCCAGTTTTTCATGTTCCAGATAACTAACTAATAGTTTAGATGGTAAACGACATTCTTTAAATGACGTTTGAAGGATCACATTCTAAACTATTAGTTAGTTATCTGGAGTTTACCTGAGACATGAAAAACTGGCCCTTAGTATGTGAGAATAAGGAATCATATTCATAATTTTTTCATCAAGTTTAAATTTTTTTAGTTAAGACCTCAATATGTTAGTCCCATTTCAATTTTTCATCGATCGAAATACCAGTTTCAGTTCTTTTCAATAATTTATTTTTGATCAGTTTTATCAGTAGTTATCGATAAAAGGTTGAAATTAAGTCATTTTCAAGTCTTCATCAATAGTGTTTTCTAGAAAGAGAGAGTTTTTGTTTTCATATAAATGTACTGTATAGTCTGCGTATATGGTATAACTTCCTGCTAACCCAATTTTAGAGTTATTTTGAATATATAATAGATACAAGATGAGTCCCAAAACGGATCCTTGTGGAACACCCGTATCTATTGGAAGTCTAATTGTTAAAAATTGTTAAAATTGTTATTTCCATCAACCGATTGCACCCCTACGTGCAACCCTCGGAAGTCTTCGAGAGACTTGTATGAGCTAGGGAAGATGCAGCCCTTACCTTTTAACGTGTGATGCCATGCACGAGACCGGTGACCGTGCGAGGCTTTGAACCCTCGACCCTTCGCTCCAAAGGCGAACGCTCTACCACCACGGCCACCACGAGTTGTTACAATTGGTACTGATTGTCCTATTTTCGAGATAGGATTCCAAAAGATTTTTCCCTGTACCCCTGAATCCCATTGTTTCCAAGTTTCAAAGAAAAATTTAATTATCTGCAAGTTTCAACTTTTAAAATCTACAGTCGTTATCAAGTTTCTAAATGCGACACTCTCAACGATACTTCTTATATATGATATGGATAATTTTGTGTCTTAGCCTAGGTGTAATTTGCCTGTGTTTAGGTGAGCTTGTTGATAACAGTGCCGGGCGGCTCCGGTACAGCATCCTTAATTCCTATAGCAGTTTAACAATGCCCGGCACTGTTATTGACAAGCTTACCTGAACACAGGCAAATTACACCTAGGATAATGACACAAAATTAGCCACATCATATACGGTCGATGGTACCTTAGAAGTTTACGGAGAACGGGACATAGGATCATTCTGAAAATTTGGTTTCTCAAGTAGTTACTCGTGGTCTATCGATCTAAAATATTTTCAGCAATTCAGCGTTGCCGCTTATACCAGAAAGTAGCAGCATCTTTGTTATTTCAAATAAGTCACCCTGTATATTACCGCATTTTTGAACTTGTTATTCCTTTCTGATTATTTCTGCCTAATACTCCCCTAAACTTATCTCTAACGGTTTTTGAGATATTGGTTATTTTCCATATTTTTTATCCAAAACTTAGCTCGAATTGAATGTTTATTTCTGCGGTAGTTGGATTCTTAGGAAGTTGCAATTTTATGTTTAGTTCATCAAGATCATGTACATTGATTCTGTATAGAGAAGTTTGTTCTGTGTTATACAGGGTCGTTCAAAATTCATAATCTTACTGCTAGATACGAAAAGGGTTGAAAGTGCGTTTTTTTGAATATAACATCCTGTATATCATAACATATCCTGAAAGATGACTAAATTTCCTTCGAATTGATATATCATGTTTCTATACCTAAATAGCCAGAATTCCGAGATAATAGCAATTTTCACTAGTAATCTCCCAAGTGCTTGAATTATTACAAGAAATTTTTAGAGTACATAAATTTTTTTGGAAAATTCTTGTACGAGATAAATTTACGGCAATTAATTCAAGCACGAGGGGGATTCGGTAAGAAAATTTCACACCGAGAAATGAAAATCATCCAACAATTCATAAGAAATAACTAAAGATGGTTTCACCTGAACTACTTATAACCACTGAAATATTGATATGTAAAATACTTAACAAAATTTTCATCAATAAATGTGTTTAAATTTGGAACAAAAAAAAAATAAAAAAGTTGTTACGTTCTTATCGTGGATTGAACCATCGACCTAGCGACTCATAGGCCGCATAGAACGTGCAGAAAATCGAATGAAACGTACCATGATTTACAACCAATGAACAAAAGGAAGTTTTTACGATTACAACATAATTTCATTAATTATGGATGGAACGACATTTACCGAAGCCTATAACTTCAGATGAAGACAACATAATAAATGTTTTGTAAAACAGGGTACGTTTCATTGAATTTCCTGCACGTTCTGGCTATAATTCCATCACATTTTTCATGAAGAATAAACAATTTCATCAGAACTTCGTTTGAATAGTTATTTACCTCCATTTCAATTATTTTTGAGTCACTTTCGTTAAGAAACACACAACGGTATTATTAATAGTGCACTAATTGTCAAATTTTCATAATGTGATATACCATCATGACATTTAATAGCCACCTTAGATGAATATGAGAAAAAGATTTTTTTTGAAAATTCCACACCTCACTTTTGTAGCCAATTTAAAAATTCGTTCTTGTTTAGATACCATGGCAACCCTAAAAATTTCCGGAAATTTTTATCTTCCTGGGTACCCTGGGTGAAATTAATAAATGGAAATTTTTCTGTCAAACATTTGACATGTGACAGGTTGATATTTTGCTTTAATGTACAAATGGAGGTCTAGTTTTCATATGAAAGGAGATAATTATGTATTTACTAGGTATTTGGAATGTGTCTGAAAATATTTTCTCCACGATTATTGCAGAAATTGTCAATTCTGAAATCATATTTCAGAAGAAGTTCAATACATCATTTGTCACAACTTTTTATCACAAGTCCCGTAGCTCAGCGGTAGTATTGCGGCCTATGAGTCGCTTGGTCGATGGTTCATTCCACGATAAGAACATAACTTTTTCATTTTTTTTTGTTACAAATTTAAATACATTTATTGATGAACATTTTGTTAAGTATTTTACATATCAATATTTCAGTGGTTATAAATAGTTCATCAGGTGAAACCATCGTTAGTTATTTCTTATGAATTGTTGGATGATTTTCATTTCTCGGTGTGAAATTTTCTTACCGAATCCCCCTCGTGCTTGAATTAATCGCCGTAAATTTATCTCGTACATGAATTTTCAAAAAATTCATGTACTCGAATAATTTCCGGCAATAATTCAAGCACTTGGGAGATTACAAGTGAAAATTGCTATTATCTCGGATTTCTGGCTATTTAGGTATAGAAACATGATATATCAATTCGAAGGGAATTTAGTCATCTTACAGGATATTTTATAATATACAGGATGTTCCATTTAAAAAAACGCACTTTCAACCCTTTTCGTATCTAGCAGTAAGATCATGAATTTTGAACGACCCTGTATAACGCAGAACAAACTTCTCTATACAGAATCAATGTACATGATCTTGATGAACTAAACACAAAATTGCAATTTCCTAAGAATCCAAATACCGCAGAAATAAACATTTAATTCGAGCTGTGTTTTGGATACTAAATATGGAAAATAACCAATATCTCAAAAACCGTTAGAGATAGGTATAGGAGAGTATGAGGCAGAAATAATCAGAAAGGAATGACAAGTTCAAAAATGCGGTAATATACAGGGTGACCCATTTGAAATAACAAAGATGCTGCTATTTTCTGGTATAAGCGGCAACGCTGCATTGCTGAAAATATTTTAGATCGATAGACCAAGAGCAACTACTTGAGAAACCAAATTTTTAGAATGATCCTATTTCCCGTTCTTCGTAAACGTCTAAGGTACCATCAACCGTGACCCACCCTGTATAAGAAGTATCCTTGATAGTGTCACAGTTATACACTTGATAACGACTGTAGATTCTAACAGTTGAAATGTCGTGAATAAAATTGCAGAGAATTGAATTTTTTGTTCTTTTTTAGACAATGAAAGCCCAAAATAACCTCACTCAAGTGAAACATTGTCAACCACTTTCAAACAAACGGAATTATTGACATTTTGCAATTTTATTGCAGATCCGGTCAGTTCATTTCATGGGTGACTGTGGTACGATTTAATGAACACTGACTTAGCACAGAAGGGCAGTTATTAATATGGCTTGATGATGGATGATTTAACTTAGGACATTGTTCAAATAGGTCGATGAAGGTTGACTTAACTGAGAAGGGCAGCCGTTCATGTGGTTTGATGGAGGTTGACTCAATGCAGAAGGGCACATGTTCGTGGCCAATATTTCATTCGAAAAATCATTTTCAAGATTTTCATAATCATCAAAGTAGCTCTCGGCTACAGTCGTCGATTTCCAGCCTCCGAGTCTCTTGACATTAGTGATTTCTGCTCCAGAATCGGCCAAAATTTACTTTTCCGCACTCAGCGCGGAAAAAAGTGTAACTTTCCGCACGCAAATGCGTGCGGAAAAGTGCTACTTTACGCACGCTCGTCGGAAAAAGAGATTTCTGAGGACAGCAGGGGGGTATTGCCAATTGAATGGTAGAATGCTGTATGTAACGCATCGAGAGGATAGGAGCGATATCTCTGATGTCATCACCACCCTCAAGGAGAATCATAGGTTTTATTTATATTTATAGAAGGTTGGTACCTTGGTAGACGGATGATCCAAACGCTAGACTTTGCAGGGGACATGAGTGATTACCCTGGTATACAGATTACACCTCTGTGGTTGTGGTATATATTTCTCTCATCAAACTGACACAATGTTAATCAATCCTCAGGGCAAAGGGGGGTACATAGGGTCTTTATTCGAAGACTTGTCCTAAAGCGTCGGATGTCAACAAACCGGTTTTTCCAAATTTCAGGGGATTTTTTGCGTGGGGCACCCCACGCGTTAAGGAGCTGTCCATAACGGAAAATACGTTATCTTGCCCCCCTCTTCTATAAGTTTCAGATTTCGGATCCACGTATATACAGAACGAGGCAGTGTCTAAGGCAGCAGTCTTCTACTATAAATACTGGGATTCCTCCAGGAGAAGACAGTTCATCTGGGACCTTCCATCAAACAACAACCAAAATTAGACCTGAATTCTTTCTCGGTATCAGGACTGACGGAAAGATGGAGTCACTTAGACGATCACGGAACTTCCCTAGATCGAAGAAGTATGGATTCGTAAGAATTTGGTTCCAAGCATCCGGAAATCATACACTAATTACACCATTTCATATTACCATTCCTCAGAATTACAAACATAGTGAATCTTATTCAGTGGTTGTAGATCGGAAAATATCTAATCACTAAAAACTGTTTGGTGTTCACCTCTCCAGTGTGCAAAGTCTTGAAAACTCGTATTGCAATGAAATCCTATCAGGTTTATCTTTCCTACCTACCGCTAAATCGTGAAATGTTTGAACTGAGTATGTCTACATTAACAGCAATGATACTCCCATACAATTGATAATATGGATCCTCCCTCACCATTGGTAATCAAATGGAAGGTATCAAAATGACATATATGCTCACATTTTGTTGTACACTCTTGAGTTAAAAAGATGGAAAGGACGGTATCGGGTTATTTGCCAGATGGTGTCCACCCAAAAAGATTATTTTGAAACGTGGCGAATGTAGATGTACTAGATGCCCATTTGCATAATTGGCGACAATCTACTTGCACCGAACTTCAGAAACTATTCAGACTTTCACACTTTGGAGATGTCTTTAATCAGTTGAAAGTTCCCGGATATTTCCTAATCTTAAGGTTTGCTCTTCAGAATCTTATAGTTTGAACTTCCCTAATGAGAATATAATCCCTGAAGTTGGACGCTCATGATTAATAATTATTGTATTTCAAAAGTCGTACAGCATAAGATTATGAATATTCCACATTTCATTTCTCTTCAGGTGGACAGAAATTTGTATCCTTAGAGAACTACAAGACAAACACAACGTGGGAAAACTGAGTATTGAATCGAAAGGGGCTTTGCTTCATAGGCTGCGTGCCGGAGAAAAAATCAGGCTTCTTTTAGATACTAGGCTGTGTGCTTACTGCACATAGGGAGCTGATATTTTACCAGAGCAGCAGATGCACCAGACGTTCAACAGTCTAGTATTTCAGACAATCAGATGAGGTAGGGTTACGTTCGGCCACAAGACAAAAATCAGAAAAAAATCACTACAATCGTAATGAAATATTTTTATCAGGATTATTTGCAAGTATAATAACCACAAGTTAAATCACCACCAATAACTATATCCAGTTGTTACAGGGGGTATTGCAAAGTGTGTTCATGTAGAAAAGCTTTGCCAGGTGTCGCAGTCGTAGGGGGCTGTTGGATTATTTTTTGTTTAATGCTTTTCAACGAAACTCCCATTTTATAGGAAATTTGCGAATGACAAAATTTTCAAAAATCCATTTTTATTGAGAGAATTATGTCTTTTTTAAACCATAAGAGATGTTTATATTTCTGGATCCTGCTCGTCTAGATTCTCCCCCATATGACCATTTTGATTTTGAGGGTTAACCCTGATTTTTGAAAAGCCCGGAAAATGAAAGTCTTCCCAGAGCAGCCAAATTCGCTGGGGTAGATTTTGAAGCTATTTTTTTACCGCGGAATACCATCAGTTCCAATTTGACAAGAATATGATTCAAAACTGAAAGGAATGAAATTTCAGCCAGGTAATTCAAAAGTATTAACACGCAGAGAACGGTATCTTTGGCTACACTCCAACAGATGGCAGAGCAGTAATTGAAAACAATTTTTTCAATCTGTATTTCAAAAACTAGTTGATCAATTTTTTGTGCCCATGGACACTTTTGCCAAGGAAGTCAAAATCTACAACATACCAAAAATTCAGGGAATTTAACAGAAAGCCATTTTCCATGAGGATAGTGCGGGGTCCTTTCCAAAGGGGTAAAAGATCAAAAAAGAAAGTCCTCCTAATATTGTAAAAAGGCTTTGCCAGGTGTTGTGAGGAATGATTCAGCTGTCGTCTTCTGTTCAATACTTGCTGACGAAACTCCTATTGAATAGGAAATTTGCGAAAGACTGGATATTCAAAAATCTATTTTCATTGAGGACGCATATACAGTTTGCCCGCAACCTAACAGAAAATTTATTGACCTCTATTTCAAGTGAGCATTTTTTTCCGGACGGAAATTGCCTTTTAACTTGTTTTCAGAGAAAATTTTTCATCAAATTCATTATTCACAATATTTATTTAATGAATTGGTATATAATAGTAAATCATACCACGCATTTTCTACCCTCTGCCATTGTTTATATAGAAGATAGTCAATGCCTGTGGAAAAGGTATTGGACCCAAACGCGAGTGTCATCTAGCGTGATTAGTTACAAACATGAATATTTCACGTCATTTTGATGCAGGTTTCTTCAAAAAACCCCGATTTTAATGATGTCCCATTGTTTCAATCAAGTTACGACATGACTTGGATGCGAGCTCACTATCGCCATCTACATGTCGCATCCATTTTGATCCAATTATAATCCCATAAGGTTGACTAACTATCTTCTATATAAACAATGCCTCTGCTCTTTTCCAAACTTGAAAGTATTTATTTACGAATAATATATAATTTACAAATTATTTATTGGTGTGATGCTTGCAATATAAAGTCGGCGAATTTTAAAAACAGAAATTAAATTTTCCAACCATTATTTACTTTGAGCACTGTGGTCGTTGTAAAATGGCATTTTGCACCCATCTTTTTCGGATTTTCAACCTTCCACAGCTTGAAAATGAAAATGAAAAAAAAAAGAAATTTAACAAAATCTGTACAAGTTTAGAAGGGCAAATAAATGTATGTTTCTCCACCGATGAGTTATTGCATACCTATAAAAGACTATTGCCTTAAATAAAATTATAAAATTTTCTCAGTCAGGTATTGTATTCTGCATTCGCCTATCTCAAAAATAGTTGAAAACTAAACACTAGTTCTGTTTTGAAGACCCTCCAAACTCAAAAGACCTTGTTCTCCTTATTGTCGGGGGAGATACAACCGAAGAACGGATGATTTAGGATGCAAACTCATGTCTAGTGCATCTTTACATCGATTTGTCCTAGCTGCTCCTGAGACCATTTCATCACTCCAAAGGAGTAGAGAAAGATCGGAACAGCGGGCATATTTTTGGCAACAACTGTTTTCTTTCCCGACAGTTCTGAAGACCAGATTTGTCGGAGTTTGCACTGATACTTGCCGTGGAGAGAGTTTTTGATAGTTTCAACTCCTTGAGAGTGGTGTTATTCCACTCCCAAGTAGGTATGCGTCTCTCCGACATCTAGGTGACGTAGGATGCTTCTTTATATGAGCTGGACGTCTTCTCCGTAATCGTCGTTTTGAGATGAACCGTTGCACATTTGTCGATCCCAAACTATATCTCGATAGCCTGCGTGTACTCTTTCGCAACCCTTAAAGACTAACGTAGCTCCTTCTCACCTGAGGCGAAAGTTCAAGCACATCCTCATTATTATTATTATACTAAACCAACTCTGAACACACCTAGAAGAATCGGGAGACCTTCGTCTGCGTCCCTTTCCCGCTACGCTGGTAGATTGTCTTCGCAATGTTTTCCTACTCTTTCTCACAGGACTGATATCTCTTTCCCCAGATCTGTCCGGACTCAACCGTGATTTCGAGTCCCTCCTGCCTTTTGAGGCCGAATCCGGACTCAGCGAATCCCGTCTAGCTTTCCGCCCAGTTTCGTCCATGTCCGGACACAATCCACTTGGTGGGGGACAACTTTCGTCGTAGGCGGTGTTTTGGCGTTGTAATCTCGAGTGTCTCCTCTCAGGACTTGCTTGAGTTCTTGAGTCTCTTCTACCTGAGAAAATATATTGATATTAGTAAAATAACCTCATTTACTGAAAAAAAAGTAACCTCATTCGCCGAAAATTCTACAGTGAAATAGGTGACGTCATTATTAAGAATAGGGAATATGCATAATTTTTTTTACTTGTTTAATAAATTTTTTAGTAAAAAATATAAATATGAAAGTCTTCGAATTAATTTTTAAAATTATATATAAAATACCGATTTAATTTGACCTATTTGAACGCCTCCATTTTCGCGCGCTGTGGATGACGTCACATATGGCGCGATCAGTGTTGTTCTTCTTCAGTGTCGTTCGTTAAGACGTACTCTGATTGCTCTACTTGCTCGAAGTTGATATTTTATAAAAGAGTAAGACAAATGCAGTACAAGTGTTAGAGAGAGATGAACATATGTGAAAGTGATCTCGATCATCCAGAGCAGTCTTCAATGAACAAGCCTTTCTATAGTTATGGCCATTGACACTATTGACAGTTATTAATTAGGTTAGGGATTTGCAGTTTTAATTGCTATTACGATAATGGAAAATGCTAAAAAAACATTTTTCGTGCAATCGCACGTGAAGTCAGTATTTCGCGTTCTCAGCACAGTCCGCGAAATTTAATTTCGCGGCCGTTACCCATAGCAACGGCCGCGAAACCAAACGTCACTTTCAAAAATGTTTTCATACATCGTCTTAACATTCTGTTTGTCACACCAATCTTTAAACTCGCCGTAACATTTTTCGTACTGCCGTTTAGATTTTTCGGGTATTAAAACGGAAATCGCCGAATTTACAACGCTTTTGAGTTCAGGAGGAGTGGAAGGTACTGAAATATCGCTATCAGTATCAGACATTTTGCGTTTTGATAAGAACTGTCAAAATATTTTGTATATTGAAACATATCATTTCCATAGCACACGGTGATATTGTTAAATAAATTGAACTGCTGTTGATTTTAGAGCAATAATATATTTATTTACAACTATCTATTTTAATAATTTTAACGATTGCACGAAAAATAGTGTGTATGCCATGGCCGCGAATCTTTTTAACGACCTCAAGATTATCTTGCCTCGGCCGCAAACGGCCTCGGCGATAACTGTTCTTTCGGTACGTTAAAAAGGTATTTCGCGGCCTTAGCATACAAATAACTATTATAGGTATTGTCTAGTACCGAAATGCCAAAACACAATTATAAGTACTCCAAATAAAGTATTTTTTCTGTTCCAAGAGATGCGAAAATACGTAAACAATGGTGTAAGGTTATGAGAAGAGGCGAAGTATCTCCAATATCACATTTACATTGTTGAGAAGATCATTTCAATGTGAGTACATTGTATTTCGATAGTTACAATGAAGTGAATTGAACAGAAGTAAGTTTTGTATGCATAAATGTTTTGTATATACCTGCCTCACCTAAATTACAATAGGAAAACTATCGTTTGATAAACTATTACTACTTATCAGTTCAGGTATTGTCGGATTGTGCTTTGACAAAACCACTTTCAGTCATTGCTCTTGATAATTTACAATTGTCACTAGACCAAAATCGCACTATGTAAAGGAAAACACTACAAATATATAAATAAAAACAAATTTTCTATGAAAGACGACTAGCACAGTATGAATATCATCACAGATAAATTTCATAACGTGCCATGTGACGTCATTCTTCGTTTCGACCAATGGTGATGCGTTTCGCAAATTTGAATTCCGCGCGCTTTTTATGTACTTTTTGATTAAAGTTTTATGGAGTTGAATACAAACTAAATGATAAAGTAATGGTTTAGGTGTAATTTCAAGACAATAAAGTATATGAGGTAAAAAAATCAAGTAAATTTAAATCACTTGCATATTCCCTATTGGGCAAATATAAATCAGAATTGCGATTATCAAGGGTGAAACAAAGGGCTGTGGTGCACAGAAACTTTGCGGGAGAGAACTGGGGATGTAACCCAAAGACCCTTCAGTGATCTGGGGTAGCACGCTAGCTAGTACGCAAGTTTCAACTTCTCTCTAGAAATCATCAGACCTGGGATATGTTCCAAGATGAGATGACAAAAAAGTTTAGCTTTATGAAATAATTATACACAAAGCTAAGTAACATAAGAGATTTGGACAAAGACGCTATCCCAAGACAAAGGAGAAGTGGCATTAAATGGTACACAGATGGATCGAGAACAACAGAAGGAACTGAAATATTATTATATGGCTAGATATGAAGTCCATACGCAAAGTAGAGTTTCAGTGTGAAGGAACTAAGTGAAATTCGATGTCGTCTCCATAATATAAATTTAATCCCAATGGAAAGGGGAAATTGTCAACGCAGCTTTGTCAAAACACTTGTCAAAAGATTTGCATCACAAGTAAATCAGTGAAATGGAAACAACAGCACTTATCAAAAAAATAAAACAAATAACATAATCAACAATGGATACCCCGATTCTTTGTTTCCTAAACTATTAAAATCATTGAATCTTTTGAATGTTAATTTGATCCTTTCCCTTACAGGATTTCATTTACCAAGATTAACCTTTCTGGGTAAAATTTCCTATGACAGTAATAATAAATTTGATAAATTCATTCCTGATTGTGAAATTTATTTTCATACCAACAATAGTTTCGGAACCAACTTAATCAATAGCAAAGATAAGATTCTTATTAAGGATGAGTCAGGTGTTCACAAAAAATTTTGTTCACATCACGATTGTAATGCTACATATATTGGTCAAATTGGTCGTATGTTTTCTCAAAGAATTCATGAACATAAAAGAAAAATTGAAACATATCTTCATTCAGACATGAATGATAAATTTATCCTTTCAGTTCTTTTGCTAAGTACGCCGTTGATGAAAAACTGAATTTAATATTGATTCATATTCTACACATTTGTAGCAAAGGTCTCAAATTGAATATTTTGTGTTTCTTTTTTTAACGCTCTCAAATTCCAATAATAATCCAGTAATAGATAAAAGCATGATTCACTATTTCTTAACCAGTTTTGATTCAGAGAAAAAAAGGGAACATAGAGTGCAATATTTGATGTTACGGAAACTATTTATAATTCGTTAGATAATCAAAAGAAAACTCTTGGAATATTTTAAGATTTAAAGAAAGCGTTTGACATAGTTTCACATACAAAATTATTATCGAAATTAGAACGGTTTTGCATGAGTGGAATCTGCCTGAAACTATTTGAAAGATATTTATTTGAAAGTGAACAAATTGTTCAGATTGACCATATCAAAAATAATTCTAGAAATGTAAAATATGGTGTTTCCCAAGGGTCAGTTCTAGGACCTATTTTATTTTTGATTCATATCAAAGATCTGTTAAATACGAAATTTGAAGAAAAGTTATTTTCTTATGCCGACGATACAGTTTATATAGGTAGTGGGAATAATAATAATAATGAATTCTATTCAAAATTCAGTTAAAAAGCATTACATCAATTTGTATAAAAGTTAAAAACTTGTTGCGAGAAATTTTAGGTTAGAATTACATGTAGGTATATGTTTTGTAAACTTTTAAAATTCAACAAAATGATAATAAAAATAAACTACCTGAGTTAATTGAAGTGAAAGATATCATGAAATGAATTTCGATGAGACTCTTGAATACATTTCTTCAATTGTTTTTTGAATGAGAATAATGACTTGATCCCTTTTATATGATTTGGAATTAAATCATAGTAAAAAGGCAATAAATATTTGAAATTTTTCTGAGACCTTGTTTTTTAACTTTGTTTTTCACTGTGACACTATTTTTATTTCTTGTATTATAAATATGATTATTGAAGTTGATATTCGTTTTATGTTTGTAGATATTAATCATTATGTTGTATCCAAATAGTTGTCTTATATCCATTTTCTTTGATTCTTTGTACAGTTAGTTAATCACTTGGATATAAATAGCTTTTTCTATATATGATTTTCAGAAACCATTTCTGAAGAACATCAAGATTTCTATGGTGGGATTTCATGACTCCTCCCCAAGCCAAAATCCCATAATTCAATTGAGAGTGTATTAATGAAAAATAAAGAATGTCAAGAGTTTTTATGTCCATGAATGAATACCTGGGAAGAAACAGTATAAAATGCTGAATTTGATTTATCAATTTTAAAAAATAATCTCAGTCACTATTTACTAACTTTGAATTTCAAACATTCTCAACTTCTGACATTCACGTTGCATGAGAATATGCAACCAAAAAAAATTTAAAAATTGAAGATCCATGCTATTTCGTGCCTAAAAAAATTGAGAACTGTGTAACTGTAGCGAACATATTTCCAAATTTAATGTTATAAAGTATCTAGGAGTTCACTTAGATTGCAACCTCAAGTGGCATAAACAAATTACTGAATCGATAAAAAACTGAGGAAAACACTTTATGAATTCAGATTGTTGTCAGATTGTGTCGTAAATTAATTATAAGTTTTTATTATAGTCTCTTTCAGTCTATATTGGCTTATGGTATGATAGGTTCGGGAGGCACATATGAACAAGTTTTAAAACCACTTACTTCAATTAAAAAGTATGCCTTGAAAATTATTTTTGAAAAGCCCTTGATTATTCTTCTGAAATTCCCTTCGAACAATATAGAATTTTATCTTTCGAACAATCAATTTATAAAGCATCGACAGTTTACATAAGAAAAAATTCACAAATTGATAATTATATACAACATAAATATGAAGAAAAAGTTCTCTTCAACTTTGATGCAACAGCATGCCATTTATATAAATAAAAATAATTTGCCAGTTTCTTAAAAAAAAAACTAGTTTGAGGGGAAAAATTAAATCAAATTCTGGTTGATTGAGAATTCTGAAAAATTGGAAAATTATTTGTATGTAAAATAATTTCTAATTTTGATGTTTCAAAATATTCTGTCAATAACGAGTGGAATCCATCTATCTTATCAAATGCTTTTCAAATCCACGTCAATTAATGTTCAAATGAATTTATCAATCATTATCACCGAATTATGTACCTTGTCTACCGCATTGTGTTGTCGAGTCCCTCCTAGTGGACAGAAGTGGGTGAGCCTGTGTTGGAGCTGCTGTTGTTGGAACCGTGGGAGAAGTTGCTGGAGGTGTTACGCTGGACATGATTATGGTTGGTGGAGGAAGAGCCTGAGTACTCGAATCTGACGTACTACCAGTAGTGATAGACGGAAATCCAAGGTGGTGAACTGGTACTGAATCCGAAGCAGTGGAAGATGTAGATGGTCTTTGATCCTGTCTGGAACGTTAAAAAAGGTCATAATCGATTTACGATTCTGAATCAAAATAAATGATAGGTTTATGACAACAGAACAGACAGAACAACTACAGAAAACTGCGACAACCCCCTAAGACCGTTGAGTTATATTTGTTACATACTTGGCAAAGTTTTTTATACAGTGCGTTCATAAAGTGTGGAAACGCTCTATTATCTTACGAGTTGATTATTTTCGGAGGAAAAGCTCGGACAGGTCGATTTTATTTTTCAGCTTTCCACCTTTTTTTAGAAAAAAATAATTTTTTCCCCCACCACCTTTCAAGATATGACGTCATCGATTTTTTTTTTTAATTGAAAGGGTATATTTTTATGTCAAATATTGAAAGCCTGTATTTTTCTGAGTTCAACTATACCACATATGTCATATCTCACAGTTCGATTTATAGTATACCGAGTATAAAGGAAACCAGTGTTCATATTTTCAACATTCATTTCATAATTTATTTGCTATCAAAATATCATAGGTTAGTAGTGAAAATAAACGAATAAGAAATCTACAGCAAATGCTCGAATTGAGCTCTTGGGTCAGTTGACAATATCCAAGGCGTCTAATGAATTCTTGGGTTACACAGCACCTCTGGTGTAATTAGTTGAATTTCAGTTCGAATTCTCTCCTTAAGGTCTTCCAAATTGGTGGATCGGTTTATGTACACTTTACTTTTTAAGTAACCCCAGAGAAAGAAGTCCATGGGAGTTAAATCTGGGGACCTAGCAAGCCATTCAATTTGTCCGCGTCGTCCAATCCAGCGATTGGGGAACGTTTCATTAAGAAAATCTCTAACAACTCGAGCATAATGTGGACCTGCTCCATCCTGATGGAACCAAATAGAAGAAACTATTCGATTAGGTTGGTTGATGTCTGGGAATGTCTCAGTTAAATGAGGAACCACATAAGTTTGTAACATTTCCAAGTAATTTCCACTTGTCACATTACCGTCAAAAAAATATGGTCATACAATGATGGTATTCCTGAGAATCCCAGCCCACACAGTTACTTTTTGGGTATATTGGGTATGAGCTTCCATTGTCCAATTGGGATTTTCTGTTGCCAATAACGACAATTTTGTGTATTCACAGTACCGTTTGTAAAAAAAGTTGATTCTTCGGAAAATAAGACATTAAATTCTAACCCATTATTTTGATTGCACACTTCTTGCATAATTTCACAAAACTCCATGCGTCTATCGAAGTCGTCTTCATTAAGTTCATGTATGAGTTTAATTTTGTATGGTTGTAATTTAGCTTTTCTAAGAATTTTCTGTACAGCACCACGACAGATCTCATTGTTGTCAGATAAAGTTGTAATTGAACAATGAGGATTTTCTTCAATTCCAAGTAATACATTCAATTGAGTTTCTTCGGGAACGGTAGGTCTACCAATCTTAGGCTTATCCCTAACATTGCCAATTTCATTGAATTTATGTAATATTTTGCTCACCGTCGATTTGTTTATTGGTTCTCGATTGGGATATTTTTCATTGAAGATTTCGCATACTTCTGCCATACTTCTTTTACGATCGCCGTAACCTAAGATCATCAGAACTTCTATTCTCTGTTTTTCTGACAGCACCATCGTTATTTCAAATAATTGCTTTAAGGATAATATTTTTCAGAAAGTTATTGCAGACTTATAAATCGATATGCTACACAACAAATCAATAGAATAATGACATATGTAATGGTAACTAAGAACTTATTGTCTGGTTGCTAAGGGCTTTCAGATGTTTGCTCAGCCTACTATTCAAGTATAGCAATATACTCGTACTAGCTACTGAGTAATTCTCAGGTTTACGTTGCAAAACGAATAATGAAATGAATGTTGAAAATATGAACACTGGTTTCCTTTATACTCGGTATACTGTAAATCGAACTGTAAGATATGACATATGTGGTATGGTTGAACTCAGAAAAGTACAGGCTTTCAATTTTTGACATAAAAATATACACTTTCAGATTTAAAAAAATATCAATGACGTCATATCTTGAAAAGTGGTTGGGAAAAAAATTATTTTTTTCTAAAAAGAGGTGGAAAACTGAAAAACAAAATCGACCTGTCCAAGCTTTTCCTTCGAAAATAATCAACTCGTAAGTTAATAGAGCGTTTCCACACTTTATGAACGCACTGTATATACAAATTCACCTATTTCACAGGTTCATACTAAAGTGCAATTTTTATTGAAAGTTAATCAAATCAAATCAAATTTTGCTTTGTCATCCAAGAACATAATTCTTTTTGGCAAAGCCAGTGTAATTATAAATATGTTTATAACTGAAACAAAAAAGATGTATGAAGAGTTGCAGTCACAATTAAAATGATGCATTAGTCACATATCAGGACTGTTGTTACAAAAAGTAAAACATTCTTAACCAAGCTTATATCCCTTTCTAGGACAATATTATAGTTCAATTTCCTACTTGAGTTTTGGTGAACATCTTTTTAAATCTCAGAGCAGTGTAAAGCTGGGCGTTCCCTTAGGTCCTGCACTTTTTTGTTTGACAATTGAAGAACTCTCGAAAAATAATAATTCTGAATTCAACTGTTATACAGGATCATTCCAAACAAATTGGCCTCGAACTCAGTTTTGAAAAATGTGAGTTGATAATTTTTCATACCCAAACGGATATTTCAATTCTGAGTTCAAAAAATTGCTTCTGGTATTAAAATTGTTAACAAGTCAAAATGGAACCTTCTTGATAAACCTTTGTCAGAGGAAGGATTATCTGAATCTATACAAATGAAAAATAATCTCTTCACGTTTTTAATAACTTTCCAATGCACGTTTCTTTTATGAAATTGTTTGGCAATACCCAAATTGATGTACACTCTCAGATGTAGTCCAGCTTGGAAAAGTCAAGGAGATTTTTTTGAATCTGATAATGCCAGCATGCAGTGACTGAACACATTACAAACAACCACTTCGATGATATCTCTTGGCTATAGGCAACACTGCCTGTGAATCTTGGAGGAATGTGACTACGTTTAGCAAGTTCTCTAGATTTACCAGCTTTTTTATCTCCATCCAAGAGTGTTTTGGAAATGACGAATCTCACACTTCCTGCAACTTTTTACAGCATTGAAGATAATGTGCATAAAGAAGAAGAATCGACTTGGTATTCCAAAACTCAAATAACTATATCTGAAGAAACTAAAATCATTCAAATAGCTTCGGATCAAACACTTATGGATGAAATATCTCAAAATCTTATTGCATCCGCAAGAAAACTCGCCTCAACGCAGTGACAAGGATGGAATCTGATGGTCCCTGGTTGAACTTTTGAATAAAGACGATTTATTATCATTATTATTATCAACTCCGATTCTGTCTTGCGGTTTGCACCCCTCATATATGTTTATGTGGAAGTGAAGTTCACAACAAATGAACCCATGGTCTGAGCTACAGAAAAGTTCTGGGCGTTTTTTGATGTCACCAAGTTAACGATCTTATGGTAACATCAGGTATTCCAGCTATTTTCGAACCAGAAGGTACCCAGTGAAATGGGAAGGAGATTATATCAGGCAACCAATGAGAAACGGCCTTCTTTTTGTTTGATAGAAAGAATTAGTCTTGCTTTATCAAAGAGAGTAAACGAACAGGAAAGTCTAATGAGCTCCAGCCAATCAGAATCTTGCAGCATCAACGCGTCATAGTGACGTACTTGGGCATGAGTACAAGTGCCTACGTAACATTCCAACTCGGACCAAGGAAACAAAACTGTCACCTGTAACTCGCAGATCCCAAAAGTGCGGAGTGTGTGTCCGTCAAGAGAGAATGGGTTCCACGATATGTCCATCAACGTTACTAAGACACACAACTGTTCTTTAATTTCTTTCTGTTCGTGTCACCATTTCTTTATGTGGAATAAACTCAACTAGTCAGATAGCGTTCAATCTCTTTGTTGCTATACAACGTGGAAATGCTTCTTCTGTTTTTAGCACTATTCCTCCATCTCACTCTTTGGAAGACATACTCGTTTATCATCTTTTTTCCAATTCATATTCGATTTCGATCTGATCCAAAATTGATGTGAATAATAAGGAGAGTTATGGTCTTGGAAAAAAATTGCAGCAGAAAGATTTACCAACCTCTCCTAACCTCTCAAGATCTGCCATATCTCCTTTCAATTTGATAGTCAGTAGTTTGTTGTCACGTCGCTCCAACGATAGAAACAACCAACATTTCAAAGACCACTTAGTTGAAAGTATGAATTATGAGTTCACTGGTTGGATGGAAGAGCAATCCCTGCCAAAGTGATGATGTGCAGGAATTGAATCCTGCCTTTTCAATTGAATTGAATTAAAGCCTCTGCAATGGTGATCAAGGAGCTATAGTCATGTGTTCATCAGGCTGTGTAGTTAATATTGTCTTATTCAAAAGTCGTATTCAAAGGTTGCGCCCAGCAAGATTATTAAGAGTTCTTACGATTCATACTTGATGGAAATATGTTTCACTCAGAAACCAGATGCACGATACCATTGCGTTGGGTTGAACCTTCTTTCAAGTTGGCTCTTACTCCAAATAGGTTCAGTGCGGACGAATTCTTAACGCCCAGTACCACAAGTTCTTTCGAAATGAGGAAGTACTAGACAATTATTACCAATTTCTGATTGCTTTTATGAGACAATGTATGATGTCATTTTGTATCAGTCGATGGAAAAAATGTGTCGCTACATATAAAGTAAAATCCCCACTAACCTGTAATATGGAGTGTCAGTGACAGTCAGCGAGTCCCTCCTCTTTTTCTTGGCCCCCACAATTTTCGGCGGAGACGGAGCCACTCCCGACGTCGAGTTCCTCCGTCCGCTCTTCCCGCTCTCCCCCGACCCCCTCCTTGAGCTGCGATGGCAGTGGTAGGTGGTGGAATCTCTCCTGCCGTTTCTGTGGGAGTCCCCACTGTCCCTCCTCCTCGTCATGCTGGTGCTGCTGGGACTCACGATGGTTTCTGTTGGCGTTATGGTTGTCGTTATGCTTTGTTTTCGCTGCCACAGCTTGGCCACCTCCGCTTTGAAGTCGTGGATGATGTGATGCGCGTTGGAGTCTCGCCGGGATCTTGAGCCCATGCTTCTGATGCCGGAGTCAGCGCTGGACTCTCGACGTTTCCTATATATGAAGAAGGATATCATCAATATGAATACAGACACAGCTTTTCCTAAAAATGAGTTTCAGTAATAAGCGAAGTAATCGATAATGGTTTCCATTTCATTCTGATCAGCAAAGTTGTCGTGGTGTTCGATCCCCGGTCGCATGTCACTGAGCTGAAGTGGTTCGAATTCCACTTTTATTTAAACTGTAGGTCCCGGATCTCCCTTGCTCGCACAAGCTCTGCTTTTGAGGAGTTTTCTCCGATAACCTGGGAGTTTCGTAAAAACAAAACAAACAAAACAAATCCACAAGAATTTTTAGAGGTATCCTGTATAATGTTAAATTTCCTCACGAATAAGGTACGATCAAGACATTACACCACCACAGAAATTTGCCTTCTTTTTCAGGGGCTCTAAACTCTGTTGAAGTTATTATTTAAAAATATAAATATGTTTTACACGAGAGGAAAGTTCGATTTTTTTCCTTGGGTATTTACTGCCCTCCGCGGTAAACTACATGCTGCGGAAGAAAAAGTTGCCCTTTCCTTCCTAGTCATACAAATAGCAATTATCCTACGAGTGCGGAAAGTGTTATTTTTCACACGGGTGGAAAATATTGTAATGCGAGATGCATACCGAGTACGATAAATCAACAAGTATAAAATATCATTTTCGTGAACTCAATGTACCTATACTGTTTTTTCTGCGACCATGCCATAAATTCACCAACTTATATTGATGTTATTGACATGTGTGCAAGAAAATCGAAAAATATGGAGCGTTTTTTCAATATTTTCGATCTAGTGCGAAAAAGCTGTCGATAGCTATTTGTGTATTCAGAGCGCCAAGTGATTGATTGCCGCTCGACAAAGAGGTAATCTTTAGAAAGCGGCAATTATACTTGGTGCTCAAAATACACACGAGATTTTTTCCACAATCGTGGGACACTACATTCAACAAAGACCTATAATATAACCTATGAGAAAATGAACCCTCAATAGTAATCCCAAATGTATAAGCTACTCAAATATCCAATGATTTATTCTTTAACATAAGGAACATAATTCCGAAATCTTAGTTACGGAATTTACACAAAAACATTGAGTCATTTGCTGAAGAGAAAAAATTCTTAAAGAAAAACTGTACGCGTGAAACCAATTTTCGTTCTACCAAGGTAGTGTTTGCTCTTAAGAAAAACAAAAAACAAAATAAAAAGTTACCGAATGCCAAGATTGAACCCCAGGCCTTGAGTTCATTATAGTTCTCTATGGTACCAACACATTGTCTTAGAGTGCTTTGAATTTATTTTTCCTACGACTGCTATGAAAAGTAGCGTATTTATCATAGCTTACTCAATTTCAAAACGATGTATTGCTCATACTGTGAGAAATATTTTTTTCTCACAGCACTTTGTCCACAATCAACAAAAATCGACAAAAACTAGTTGGCTAGGTATTTGGCTGCTGTTCATTTTTAGATAGTTGTCAGAACTGCCAGATTATAGAAGTTTTTTGAACTCTTCAGATAATTTCACTCGCCGTATGAAACCCTCCTTTCTTGCAATATTATAGAGCGACATCCCAGAGCCAAGTATGTACTATGATCGCATGTCTACCTGCTAGCTTGGCCAGACGGCCATTTTCCAAGTATCAGATGATCAAGGTACGTAAAAACATTACTAACCTCACTTAAATTCTCCCAGCTGATTTTCACGTATGTGTTAGAATATCGTTAAAAATAAGTCGTCAATACTCCCAGACACACTCCGTCGACAGTATTGCTTTACAGACGCTTTAAAGCTCTCAAAATAATCATTTGATCTCACGTAAATACGTAAATTCTGAAGCTCTATTTTCATATATGTCAGTCAGACAACTATTCCAACACGTTATTAAAGAAGGCAGACCGATCCAAGTGGCCAATCATCCCCTAAACCCAATTTTAATGTATTGGAATTTTTCCTGCTTGTGGTACATTGAGGGCAAATAATACTGCGGTAGGAATAAAAAGAACCTAAACTAAATAACCTTAACAACTAAACAGACCTTTTCATCTATTCCCACCAGTCACTGGGTTCATTCCACAATGGGGTCGTTTCCTAGATCAAAGTATTGATTTCCTTTACACTGTATATTATCGAAAAACTTCGATGCTACCAATTTACCACCTTGTAAGAGTGAGCTTTGGCAACAGTTTCGATGGGCTAACTATATTGCTAGTCTTTGGAACAACGCGTAAGAAGATGATAAATATTTTCAGTCCCGAAAACAATGGCTGGACATTCGAAGATGGTAAATATGATTTTCATTGGTTCGATGGAGATGAATTACCGGATTTTGTCAGTCAGTCACTGGAGGAACAATCAGGTTATTTATTTTCGTTTCTTAAAATTTTCATGTCTCTTTAGTTTTTCATATCTTAATTGTTTGACTTGTTTATTACAGTGGAAGAACATACATATATTGCTGAGGATCAGGACAACGATTCAGATATTCAATATCAAGATTGGCTCGATGATAAATTGTCTAATTTCAACGACGATGACAATGAAGATTAGAAGCCAAAATACTCAGAAATTATTGAGAAATCCATTTTTTTCTATTTTTTTATAAGATTGATTCTCAAGAAATAATAATTAGAAAAAATTGCTGTTATTTATTTGATTTGTTGATGCTTTGTCAAGCTTTTGACCTTATTGAAGTTTACTTCAGTTTATTAAAACAGCTTGTTTTTTTAAGTTGATCTTTAATTATTATCCTGATTTTTTTTTCAGCTGGTTTTTGTTTTTAACTATCATTAATTAATTGATATGAGTGATTTGTGAGAAAAATAGAGGTCAATGTAATACTAATGCACGTCTTACTCACTGTCACGCGCGTGGATAATGCCCTTGTGCTCCTACCCACAGGGTCATTGAAATTGGGTTTAGGAGATGATCGGCCCCTTGGATCGGTTTGCCTTCTTATAAAACTTTTTAAAGTAGTTGTCTGGCTAACATATATAAAAATAAAATTTTCAGAATTTACATGAGATTGAATAATTATTTTGAGAGCTTTAGAGCGTCTGCAAAGCAATACCGCCGACGGAAAGTGTCTGGGAGTATTGACGACTTATTTTTAACGATATTGTCTAACACATACGTAAAAATCAGCAGGGATAATTTAAGTGAGGTTTGTAATGTTTTTACGTACCTTGATCACCTGATACCTGGAATATGGCCGTCTGGCCAAGCTAGCAGGTAGACATGCGATCATAGTACATACTAAGACAACTCAATCGTACACATTTTGTCCATCAGAAAATAAGTGACGTCTGGTGGTCCTGGGATCTTGGACTATTAGGACCAATAAGGGTCGTATGCCTCGATAATACGCAGTTCCTAGCTTTCGAGCCGGTAATACCACTTTGGCATGGCAACAACGGAGAATAGATTATCCTGCTACTAAAATGAATGTCAGTCTGACAGACTTCATGTGTATCAGTCATTATCTATAACTATTGAAGTATTCACGACAATGGAACTTTTTTAACTTGTTGGTTCGTGAAATTATCTCAATGAATATACTGGTGCTCACAATACTATCGATAGATCTGTCAGAAATCTTAAACTCGTTCAAATTGCTTCGAGGTAACACCACTCGTCCTAAAGGACTCGTGGTGTTACCAAGCGATTTGATCTCGTTGATTTCTGACAGAATTACTATCGATAGTATTGCGAGCTCTCGTGGTATTACTCCTGATAGTTTTCATTCGTGCTTTCATAAAAATAGCAATTACAATTGAATATTATTTCAATAACATGATAAATAATATGGAAACTAGCGATCGTGACGATTTTCATAATAATACTCCGCCAGAGATATTGGAAAAAGCTGCGAAGGTAACGTTGGATTTGTTGACGGAAATTAAAAAAAAAAGTATGAATTGGCATACGAAAAAATCATTTATCTGCCAAGAGGTAGGAAACTTTAATGTTATTGTAGTTGTGCAGTTGTAGGAAAAAATTAATATTGAGGTATATTTCTTGTATTTTTTAAATTTTTGCAGTTGTAGGTAAAGTATAGTGTGAAACATGTGGGGATAGTACTTTTTCTCACTCGTGTGTTTGCGACAAACTTCCACACTCGTGAGAAGAGTTGAACTTTCTCCACTTGTTGCACAATATACTATTCTATGCTTCTATGCTTCGAGAATAGGTTCGTTTTCAACAAAAGCTGTGGAGATCGAGCGTTTTCTCAATATTTCCGCTCTAGAGCGAAGAAACTGTCAAAATGACATTTCTGTGAAAGTAACTATTGGATATAACTAGGAATGAATTTGATAATTTTTGTATTCTTTTACCTTTGAGTGGATATACTGGGTGTCGGGCCAGACTCCAGCCCGCTCTGCCTTCCCCACGGTAGAGATCTCGCCAAATCCGCCAGCGTTTCCCGTCGATACAGCTTCTTCTGTTGTTTCTTCGTACCGCCTCCCCATTCCCTTAAAATATCTGTGAGTTGAGCTAGAGAACTTCGCCGTCGCCTTTGACCTGCTGGAGGTGGTGAATCTTCTGTGGGTGATGAAATGTTGCATATTTGAGTCGCTGAGTCTCGGCGACCTCCCAGTCTTTGTTTTAGTGTTGACTCCTCCACCTGAAAAAAACGGGTTTTAAAATGTTTCGTTACATTTGCAGCCAATTTTTCCACTAATGTTCCACTCAGGCAATAGATAGATATGAAACTTCTTCTGAAATAATATATCAGTATGTACACCATAATTGATATATTCAAAATCAATCGATATATTTCGTATACCAAAAAATCGATAAAAATCCACTCGCCGACAGTATTTACCACGATCGTTCTGATCATTCTCGAGTTAACTCGAAAAAATCGACTTTCTTTGATTTTGACGCCTCTCTCCAATATGACGAAAGTACTCAAAAAAAATCAAATTTACCCTAACTGATATGAAAATTAATTATCTTCTTCAGACGAAGGATTCGAGAAGTCTATTGATATTTTTCATCAAGCTATGGAGATATCATTTCCTTTGGAGAGATGCAGTACAAATAAATAACCTAGAAATAAACGATGGCTCTCTAAGGAACTTATTGATGAAGGTCGATGTCTTAGATATATGTATGAAAATTTCAAATACTCGAATGATGAAGATCTATCAACAAGATACAAAATGATAAACAAACCCCATGAACAAAAACTTAAATTAGCCAAACAAAATTGTCATTAAGATCTTTTTTAGGAATCAAGCAATATTTTTAGAACTGCTTGGAAAGTCATAAAAAGTAACATCAGTTCAGCGAGTAATAAACTTCCTGATTACTTTTTTGATAAGGATTCTATAAGTTACAAGAAGCCGCTGAAAATGTAAGTATTTTTTTTTTGTTTAATCCGTGAATAATATAATAAGTAAGAATGGCTCACCGCATATAAACAACAGACTTGCTTATAATAAAACCATATTAAATTCACTGTATTTTCTCTCTTTTGACAAAAATTCAATTCGTGAAATACTATTATCTGTTAGCAAAAAAACTCAGCAGGTGTTGTTCCATGTTTCCTAGTAAAGTATGTTGCAGACCATTCATTGGCACCACTTACTTATTTAGTCAGCTTGTCCTTTCAAAAGTGGTCGTTTCCAACCGATACAAAATAAAAAAATGAATGAACATGGAATGGAATGGAATGAACATGGACTCAATATTAGATAAGTTATACAGATGCAGCATGCGTGGTTTGGCTTTCGTGTGGATTAAATTTTACCTTACCAACAGAGAACAAAAAAACAACTTAAAAACGAATGACATTTCGGTTCATTTAAGTTTCACTTCAACTACGGCGTCCCTCAGGGAAGCATACTAGGACCCCTCTTATTTATTATTTATTCAGGAATATCCTTATCATTATGTAGCAGCGTTCAATGACGATGCTGTTGTTACGAATTCAAATGGCAGGATGGATATGCTATCTTAAATGTCATCTAGTACGTCAACCAAATGATAAACTCCTGCAAAGTTAAGCGACTTGTATTAAATGAAGTTAAATTCGAAATATGACTTTTTAGCCCCACAGATCTGAGTAAAACTGTGTTAAACTCAACACAGAACTATTGAACAAACAATGGTCACTAAATATCTTGGTGTTTTTATAGACAAGCATCTGACCTGGTGGTGTCAAGTTAAGGCAGAATTTAAAAAAATGTCAATCCTCACTTATGTTCTTTGGCCACTTAGGGATAAAGTGGACGCTGATCTCTTATTACCTTACTATTTAAGATATGTTCAATCTTGCCTTTCTTATGCCATGTTGTGTTGGGGCAACTGTGCTAGGACTTCCGAGCTCAAAAGCGGATAATTAGGATTATATCATTTACCCCTTGAACCTCTTCTTGTAAAACATCATTCCCCGAATTGAACCTACTAACATTTTGCTTCCTTTTCATTCTTTCGTCGATAATGTGGGTCAAGAATGACCTATCTGATTATTCAGTTTCTAGAAACAATCAATATTGTCTAAGAGTAACCATGGATTTGGCCTCACCCAAGCACAGATTGACCAAGGTAATAAACAGTTCTCTTATCCTACCTATCGAATTATAGAAATGTATAATAAAATTCCAATTGAGTTAAAAAAAATATCAAATTCAAATATACCCTCGTTATTTTAATTCCAAATTCATTTCATTCAACTTCTGATTTTTTCAATTGCAACGTCTCTGACCTCGCATTTTATACTTTGTTGTGATGTCCTTACCATTTTTTGTTTGTTTTTTTTCGTAATTTGTCTTATACTAACTATGTATGTTTTACTGTACATCAACTTTTTTAGAAGTTCTTTAATGCTGCTGTATTGTTTAATTAATTAGGTAACTTAGTTTAACATTAAGCAATACGGTAAAGTCCATAAAAATAAATGTTTGTATTGTATTGTATTGTGTTGTATTGTATTGTATTGTATTGTATTGTATTGTATTGTATTGTATTGTATTGTATTGTATTGTATTGTATTGTATTGTATTGTATTGTATTGTATTGTATTGTATTGTATTGTATTGTATTGTATTGTATTGTATTGTATTGTATTGTATTGTATTGTATTGTATTGTATTGTATTGTATTGTATTGTATTGTATTGTATTGTATTGTATTGTATTGTATTGTATTGTATTGTATTGTAACAGAGAAACTAGCTGATACATCTGACACATATCGGCAGTAAGGAAATTTGCCATTATATTCACCTTGGATTTCGAGAACACAAGGTCTCTCTCAGGCATTATTATATTATTGCTTGAAATGTTCAGAGGAATATAAGATTTCGACAGAAATCTAGTTTTTAAAACAACTCGTCTGACAATTTCAATAGTAACAAATATAAAATATTCAGAGAAGTATTCAAGACGATGTACACCTTCACTAAATGAAGCCGAAGAATAATAAAAGAAAAACCTAGCTGCGAATTAAAAATTTGGTCAAGTAAGTTACAGTCGAAGATCAATATCTACAATTTGTGTATTTTGGATTTTCACCTGATTGATTTTCTCAGTGAAGTATGTATACCTATCTGGTCGTATGAAAAAAATATTTTTTAGGTTTTATAATTATCTACAAAAGTTCTATCGACTGTTGTAATATTTTTTACTGTTTCTTGTTCGAAAAGTTCGATTCTGCTGGGGCAAAAACCGGAGTTTCCATTTACGAACTGTCTTACAAAAAGTAGTATAGGCCGTTTGCGTCTTTAATTTTGTGTGAAAAGAGCCTCTTATTTTTATTTACAGTTTGGCCTACTACCACGTGCCACCACTAAACATAAGATAGGACTTCTGCGGAAGGAACAGCATGTTGCGTAATATTGCCTCCTTGAAATATATTACGCACTTAAAGTGAATAGTCCCGATATGAGCCACTCTAGTAATAAAAAGGCCCCTTAAGTGAGGAATTTCTCTCGACATTATTCTGAATGTCCATTCCGGCATAAAATGAGTCTAATAGAATCATGCCTACTGTATATGATTCCACGTTCAGATGGTGCTGCTCTTGAACATACTTTATTCGCCAAAGTGCGTCCCAGTTCTTTTTTTCTCCACCGAATGGCCGATTGTTACACCGCATGTCCATTCAACGTGTGATTTGCGACTTCTCCAAATGGTCTAGTTTCGCAGACAAATTTGAGCCAAAAGTGAAGGATCGTAGCAGGATGAAACTCGGTACGTGACTTCTGGATATAAGGTCTAGTGAGAAAAATCACTGTTCACAAAAAAATACTGGGTGGAACTGAAAAAACTTGTTTGACTTCAATTTGAAAAAAATATAGGTTTTGGCTATTATCTCCGAGCATTAAAAGATATAGATGGGGCTTTTCTAGCTCTGTCTTGAAAGCAACATACCCGACGTTCTTTACAAACATCAATGCCCTAGTCGTGTTAAAAAAGGGCATTGTCGGGTATTTTCGTTTGTACTCGTCGATCAGGTTGGAATTCTGTATTTAGTTCACTCTTACCTTGGTGATCATGTTTGTTTACGTCCTTCTACCAATTATTTATCAAGGTAATCATGGCATAAACCATATTTAATTGGCATTCCGTATCGACCTTTTTAGGGCGGGTTGTACAATATAAGTTCACCAACAGTGAACTAAGTTCAGTTGTTAAGGAACTAGAAATTTTATTGGCTAATCCATAGCAACTGAAGCGAGTTTAGTTTAACTGTTGATGAACTTGTTTTGTACAACCCGCCCTTAAATGAGTTGACTTTCAATAAATCTGCTCATTTTTATCCCGATTTTGAGGCAAAAATACACTATTTATTGAATTAGCAGTAAAAAAAATTTTACTATGTAAGACAACTTCAAAAACGATTACCTATCAACAATTAGGAAAAACTTGTTGCAGTGTCGGCACAATAAAAAGTATGTAAGTAGTAAGCAAACTCAACTATACGTAACCAAATTCAAATCATTAGCCACTCGGTATTATAGACTCAATCTGATGGGTACTGGATTATCACGGGGATTATCACGTAAGTAATCGGTTCAGCAGAAGTTTTCGATGTTCCCAATTGAATAAAATTTTGTAAACATGGAATATCATATATATCAACATGAATAATCGATCAGGAATGTTTTCTGTGGCGTAGCGCTTCTGGTTAAACCGGATGTGGACACAAACTTCTTTATTGTAAATGGAAAACTGTAAATCATCGCAAGTTTAAAATCTTATCAATGGGTTGAGTAATATTTTCAATCTTTTGAGAGAGCCGATACTCCCAGTTCGCTCCACGCCAACGGCAGCAATCGAAGTCCTCCTTGGATTACTTCCTCTCCACATAGTTCTGGAGAGAGAGGCAAGATGGGCAACATACAGACTTTATCAAGCGGCCATTAGTTTACCGCAGGCATGTGTCATGAGAGGCAGCGGCATGCTGGAGCGCATAATAGCTCACAACATTCTAGGAATGCCCTCAGACATCATGCCTAAAACTATCAACCTTCACACGTCCTGCACTGTGGTCTTTCCCGAAAGAGAAGACTGGGTCCGGAATGAAACCAACCTATGTAGGGCAAATGAACGTTGGTTCACCGATGATTCCAAAACTCAGGAAGGCGTCGGAGCCGGAATATATGGGATGAACCCAGTAGTGAAACGCTCGTTCAGTATGGGCAAACTAGCTACGATATTTCAGGCAGAGGTATATGCCATTGAAATGTGTGCCAGGGAGCTAGAAAATCGACACCACACACGAAAAACAATAAAAATATTTTCAGATAGTCAAGCAGCACTTAATGCGCTTGAATCTAACTGCTTTAAATCTAGGGCAGTATGGAACTGCAGAGACACCTTAAACCGACTGGCGCAACGCAACAACGTTACCCTAGTCTGTATACCAGGTCACACAGGCCTAGAAGGAAACGAAATAACGGACGCCCTAGCAAAAGGGGGGGCCGAAACAACGTTCACTGGACCAGAACCGGTAATCGGTTTAGCATATAGCACTGCCAAGAATGTCATAACAACTTGGGCAGACAATAAAAGACTCGAGCACTGGCGTAGTCTACCGGGCCTAGCCCATTCCAAAGCATTTATTTCTTGTACAAGGAAAAAACAGGACTCTGACAAACTGCTAGAACTCAGCAGAGCGCGTCTCAGAGTTATAGTAGGGTTGCTTACTGGCCACTGCAAACTCGAACATCACATGCATAAAATCGGACTTGCACAAGATGCAAAGTGTCGGCTATGCAAGGAGGATGATGAAACGGCTAAACACATTCTGTGTACATGCCCTGCAGCGGCCAGAACCAGATTCTCAATATTTGGCGATACGATAGTAAGGCCAGAAAACCTGGTAAATTGTTCTCCCAATGCATTCCTCAATTTCGTAAAGAGATTGGATATACTGGGAAAAATATAACCATAGGGTGAGCCACAATAGGCCATTGGCCACAGTGGAGGGCCTGATACGGGCCCACTCACGTTCAAACCTAACCTAACCTAACTCCCAGTTCTAGGAGATTCTTCATTGAATTCCTATAATCCGCAAATGAAAAGTAATGGATTCCAAAATTGTAACTTACTTCATCATAGAAGGCTATGATTCCCTATATAAAACTTTCTCTCAAATACATAATTATTTAAATCAGTTCTCCAAAGACTTTTTTGTGTATTGTACTTCTAATGTTTCATGTCCCTCTTAGGGCCGGTATTATAAACATCTCTCGAAGTTAACTTTAATTTTAACAGTCAAGTTAACTTCAGTTCTGAGTTGGCAGTTTTATAATAGTCTCATTTCTGAAATAAAAAGAAGAAGAAGGCAAATATGTAACCTAGAATTTTTCGCAATTTCTAATGAATTATAAAACTGCGAACAATAGATTTGAGAATCCTCCAAAATCTCCAACAACTACCAAGAATGAACCTGTTGGATGGAATCTGAGTGTAATTGAAACTTGAATTACTGGCGATAGAAGGTGGTTTCTAAAATTGAAAATACCTATAATTCCACAGTAATTAGAACTAGAAATGTTGACTATGTTGACTATGTGCCCCCTTTCTTGATGATCTAAATCCGTTTTCATTTGTTTTCAAATTCTATTTCGTTCCACAAGATGAAATGGTTTAACTGATTTCTAAATATATCCTTCGACGCCTTCGACGCCTTCAATAATAATCACAGCATATCCTTCATCTCGCTTAACAGTTCCTCGAAACTAACCAAGATATTCGGTGCTATTATGGTGAACCTTGAATAATTTTCAATATTGAAAACTGAAAATCTGAAATTATCAACATACAACAGAAAAGTCAATTACGGTGCACTCATTGATATTCCTGAAATATCTGATAGATATTGGTTTTGCACAAGAATGAATATAGCTGTACCAGTGTTGCCAACATCATATGAAACGTCAATTCAACTGGAAATGTTCGGTTTATTGCTTGCTCTTTGGTTATAGTTTGGTCTCTTTGGCTTGATTTTGATAGATTTGAAAATGATTGAAGTAACTAATCCAATTCTAATCGTGTTCTTACTATGCCCCCAGATATACAAGGCCGCAGTTTTTTACACTTTAAATTTTCAGGAGCCAGCCAAAAGCATCAAGAAACAAAATACCTATATTTCAATCAACGAAATTTCGCAAAACTCATTCGAAAAAAAAAAGTCTCCATGTATATACGATTCAGGATACAAAATAAAAAGATCTTTCGGAAGAGTGGACGATGCTATTCAGACTCTTGCACATGCTTCTTTTACAATTTTAGGAAATATAACAGATACTGAGACAGATACTAATGTTTATTATTTCATTGAAATAAAAAATTACAACCTAAAAATAGTTATGGATCACGAATCAGCAATCCTTCATTCTGAATATTCAGATGTTGAGCGAATTACATCGCCCGTTCCCGTGTGAACCGCTGACTATGCTGATGCAGAATCTCGCGATTCCAGGAAACTGATGCGCTAGCATTTCTATCTTCATGGGAAGATTCATTTTATTATTCAGATATATTTTTGCTCTCATACTGTAAAGACGTACTTTTGTCAATAAATTTAGTTTTTAAAAAGAGACTTTGACATCCGAAAGTTATATTTGGCGCAGTCGGTAGGATACTCGAAATTGAACGTATCGAACGTGCTGTTTTCGTATCAACGATTGATCGGGTATCGAACTTGTTGTTTTGTTCTGTGGAGGTGTTTGTGAAGGAGCGGCTCTTCGAAAATCAAGAAACCCAGTCCATCGAGGACCTGTAGCTACCCTCAACAGGCAGATCATCGGGGAGTGGAACAAAATCGTCCAGTCTCGCAAGGAGGTCTTTCTGAAAATCAAAAATCGAGGAACCAGTCGTCTATCTTTTAAAAGAATGCTCATAGTTCTTATGATTTTAATGTTAGTTTATTATTTTCAAATGTCCATTGATAGTTTACTACAAGGTCTTGGAAAGTTAAATTTGAATAACGAAAACCCTTCAGCTGATCCTATAGTTTCTTTACCTAATAGTTCTAGTAATTCAAACAAGAAAATGGCTCATCAATTCAGTTCCGATTACTTAAAGTGTGTGCCAGAATTTGATGGCAATCCTAATGATCTAAATAGATACCTATCCGTTTGTGATTCAATAATTACTAACTTTTATAATGCGGCCGAGCCGACAAACTTTCAAAATGTTTATTTGTTGAACTGCCTCATTTCGAAATTAGCTGGTAATGCTAAAATAGTAGCCAATATTCAAAACGTTTCAAATTGGCAGGAACTTAAAAATACTTTAACAAGAAACTTTGCCGATCAGAGGGATGAAACTTGCCTGAACAGAGATATGGTAATGCTTAGGCAATCACCTAATGAAAAGCCTCAACAATTTTATGATAGGTGCTTGAATATTTTGAACCTTTTGTGTAATTATATAGACGTACATGAAATCACAGCAGATTCTAAAAGGTGTAAAAGAGATTTATATAGTAACTTGGCATTGAAAACATTTCTTTCTGGGCTCAAGGAACCTTTGGGTACTACCATACGCTGTATGAAACCCAAATCGCTTAGTGAAGCACTACAGTTCGTCTTACAGGAAGACAACGTACATTATTTTCAGAATTTCTCACATAAAAATACATTTAGACCAAACTTTCCGCCTCCAAGGGCTCCAATTCAAATCAGACAGCCAAATTCTTCTCCAGTTAATCATTATAGTACACCGAATAATTTTTTCAGACAACAAAATCAGTTTCCATCTCAACCAATACCGATTCAACCTAGAGCACCAAGCCAACCGCAAAAGTTTTTTACCAATGCACAAGTTTTTAGACAACCATTTCAAAACAGAAACATTTTCAGGCCAAATCAAAACCAAAATTTTCCAAAACCTTCACCCATGAGTGTATCCACTAGAAATACGTATAATAAACCGGTACCAATGAGTGTTTCAACAAGAAACACCAACAATTATCGTCCGGGACCCTCAAATTCATTTCAAAATCAACCTCAGAGAAATTTTATATCAGAGGAATTATTTAATACTGTGGTTAGTGACACTCAAAACGAACCAAATTTTACCGAACAAGAATATTACGCTGAAGAAGATTACACCGAACATTTTGACGAATTTCAATATAACGAAAATGAGAATCAGGAAACTAATTTTGACTATTCCGAAGAAAATTTTCAGGAACTGTCAACCTCAAAAAACCAAACCTAGTTCCGCAAATTATTTCTTTCAATAATTCTAGTTCTAGCGAATTGTCATACATAATCTTTCCGGAGTATGATGCAAAATTTCTCATTGATTCAGGCTCCACAAAATCCTTCATCGATCCAGAAATTGCTCAAAAACTTTTTCCGAATTTAATTAAATACGACCCATTCATTGTTTCCACAGTTTTTCAGAAATCGGCTCATAGATATAGCGCATCTATGCCAGCCTCGAAATTATTCAATTTACCACAACAAAAATATTTAAAATTCTTCCTTTTCAAATTTCACAATATTTTTAAAGGATTGATTGGTCTTGACAATTTAAAACTTTTACAAGCTAACCTAGATTTTGGTAACGGTTATCTTATTACTCCTTATACGAAGATAAAACTTAGAATTCAGAAAACGAAAAACGATCTGAATTTAATTACGATTGCTCCGAGATCTGAGCAAGTGATACAAGTCAAAACATCAATCCAGAATGGTGAAATAATAATACCTCACCAACGTTTTCATAATTGTGAAGTGCCAGAGTGTCTTACTGTTGCAAACAAAGGCAAAGCTCTTACTACAATTTTGAACAATACCACAAAACCAATAACTTTAAATTTTTCGGAACCATTTGCTGTCGAACAATTCGATAAGAAAGAAATTCAAAAAATTGATTTTCATAATTTTGACGATTCTCCAAAACAAAATTTAGATTTTTCAAAAATTCGTTGTGATCATTTGAATGATGAGGAAAAATCCAAGATTCTTTCCTTGTGCAAAGAGTATTCAGACATATTTTACTATGAGGATACTCCACTGACCTTTACAAGCCGTGTGAAACACCAAATACGAACATCTGATGAAGTACCAGTATATACAAAATCATACAGGTACCCATTCATTCATAAGCAAGAAGTCGAAGACCAGATCAAAAAAATGCTCGATCAAAGAATAATCAGGCCAAGTAACTCCCCTTGGTCATCGCCAATTTGGGTGGTTCCCAAAAAGGCTGATGCTTCTGGGAAGCAAAAATGGAGGGTAGTTGTTGACTATCGCAAGCTCAATGAGAAGACGATAGATGATAAATACCCTTTGCCCAATATCACTGATCTGTTGGACAAACTGGGTAAATGCCAGTATTTCACGACTCTTGACTTGGCCAGTGGGTTCCACCAAATTGAGATGGAACAAGACGATATTGAAAAAACTGCTTTCAATACGGAACAGGGGCATTACGAGTACATGAGAATGCCATTTGGGTTGAAGAACGCGCCTGCAACGTTCCAGCGCGTAATGGATAATATTCTACGTGGTATCCAGAACGAAAAGTGTTTGGTATTCCTCGACGATATCATCATTTTTTCGACTTCCCTGCAAGAACACCTCGAGCGTCTCAAGTCTGTCTTCAATCGGCTAAGGAGCTCCAATTTCAAAATTCAGCTAGATAAGTCAGAATTCCTACGAAAGGAAGTAGCCTATCTAGGTCACGTCGTGACTCCTGAAGGAGTCAAGCCAAATCCTGATAAAATCGTAGCCATTAAAAATTTCCCTATCCCAAAAACTACCAAACAGATCAAAGGATCCTTGGGTCTGTTAGGTTACTATCGACGCTTTATAAATAATTTTGCCAGACTTACGAAACCATTAACCAAATGTCTAAAGAAAGGCGCAAAAATCGTGCATAACGCAGAGTTTTTGGAATGTTTTAATACTTGCAAGAACCTGTTGATCAACGATCCAATTCTGCAATACCCTGACTTTTCGAAACCTTTTAACCTCACCACGGACGCTAGCAACTTTGCCCTGGGAAGCGTCCTGTCCCAAGGCCCTATTGGCCAAGATTTGCCAGTTACATACGCATCTCGGACCCTAAACGACTCTGAGCAAAACTACTCAGTCATCGAGAAAGAGCTACTCGCGATCGTATGGGCTACTAAATACTTCCGCCCATACCTATTTGGGAGAAAGTTTAGTATCGTCACTGATCATAAACCCCTTCAGTGGTTATTCTCCCTGAAGGACCCCAACTCAAAATTGCTGAGATGGCGGATTAAACTAGACGAATACGATTATAACATCATTTACAAAAAAGGCAAATTGAACACCAACGCCGATGCTTTATCCCGTGTTGAAATCCATACTAAGGATACAACAACCTTCTGGGAGGAATTGGATGATATACTAGATGAATCACAACGTCTAGCAAACCAATGCGTTACTTTCGGTGGTCAAGGAAACCCAGTAAATCGTTGTCTTGAAACCCCAGACTATCAACCCTCTTCTGATATACAAATCATTGGAGAACCCAAACAACATACTCCTATCATGATACCCCCTAACGAAATGCATGAGGTACCTTCCACAAATAATGAAGAAAATGACAACATTTCTTTACAAGTACAAGTTGATACCGAACGAACAAGAAAAAAACCCTACCAACAGAAGACAATGAGTTACCTTCCACAAGTAATGAAGGAAATGACAACCTTTCTCTACAAGTACAACCTGACACCGAACGTACAGGAGATGAACTCCTACCAGAACCCGAAAACCACGAAGATGACACCATTCACTCAAATGCTGAACAGAACCCTGTTGTAGCAATTCCAATAGCAGAATGTGCTGTGAACTTAGGGCTCAATCAGTTGATCATAAGCTCAGTTCTCCATTCCCCAGCGAAACCCAAAACTACCATCCTATTTGAGAAAAAGATGAGAATTCATATACAAATATCACAAAATGACACAGAAAACGATATTCTAAATTTTATCAAACAATTTATAGCCCCAGGGGTGCAATACCATGTCTATTTTGAAAACCCCGAACTCTATGAACCATTTTCGATAACAATTCAAAAATATTTCAAATGGCCTTCTATCAAATTTAAAAGATGTACCAAAAAACTTTTGGATGTCACAAAAAAAGATGACATTCGAGAAATCATTCAAAACCACCACGAAGGTAAATCAAACCACCGGGGTGTTGACGAAACTTTCGCAAGAATTAAAGAAAAGTATTATTGGCCGAACATAAAAGAATCCGTTCAAACATACATCAATCAATGCGTTACTTGCCAACAAAGTAAATATGAGCGAAACCCAGTCAAAATGAAGCTTAACATCACCCCTACAGCGACCAAACCTTTCGAGATTGTACATCTAGATACATTTACTGTCGAAAATACAAAATTCCTTACAATCATAGATAGCTTTTCAAAATACGCACAGGCGTACCTTGTTAACTCTTTGACAGGTACAGAAATAGCAGATAATCTCATTCAATTCTTTTCTCATCATGGTATTCCCACACGAGTTATCGTTGATAATGGTACCGAATTCAATAATTTCCTCATCTCGGAACTCTTGGCTTTACACAAAATAGAAGTTCATTTCATATCACCTCACCATCCGCAGTCAAACGGAATGATAGAACGGTTCCATTCTACCATTTTGGAACACATTCGTCTACTCAACACTAGAGGATTTTTGAAAACGCCTCCAAAAATGAAAATGTTGTATGCAATTTTAGCATACAACCACTCAATACATTCGGTCACAAAGTTCAAACCGATTGATGTCATAAGTGGTCACATTTCAACCAATGACCCTTTCAATGTAGAAATTGATAGAAAACTATTAAATGATTATACCAACGATCATAAAGAACGATCCAAACTACTCTATTCAAAAATCAATTCGAATATAATCAAACAAAAAGAAAAGATAGTAGAACGAGAGAATAAAAAACGTGATGACCCCATAGTATTTAAAACAAAGCAAAAAGCCTATGTGAAAAAACATATTAGGCAGAAGAATGCAAATAAATTTCAAAAACCAGTTCAAATCAAAACGGTTGACCGTACCATGAAAACTATATCTACGGAAAACCAACAAAAAATTCATATGGATAATTTAAAACGTCCCCTCAAAAAATACCCATCTCCCATTAAAAATTAATTAATTTTTCAGATTATCTGGAACTCTCGGACTCCAGGAAAAAATATCTAAACAAAACCTAAAGAACAACCCAGGACTTATTCCTCTCAAACTTGGAACAGCCAAGGTAGAAACACACGCGTTTTCACTTATTCATTATTACGACTTGAATCCAATAATCATTGAAGTAAATAAACTGAAATTTCACTCTAAAAACGTAAGGACACTTGTAGGCGGTCACAAAGACTACTCATGGGACACATCAAACTATTTGAAAATATTACAATTTTCAGAAGAAAGTGTGACTGATAGACTTACCAACATTTTACCACATCCACTTAGAGCAAAACGTGGTCTCATAAATGGTATTGGATCTATTTTCAAATCAATTACAGGAAATTTAGATTCCAGTGACGGAGAAAAATACGATCGTCTGATTAACGAATTACAAAATAATCAAAATAATCTAGTAACGAACATCAAAAGGCAAAATTCACTCTCAATCTCATTAATCAATCAATTCAATAGTACAGTTCAACAAGTGAAACATAACGAAAAACTCTTAGAATCAAAAATAAATCAAATTGCAAAAATTGTTGAAAATCAAACGTATAGAGAAAATTCTATGTTTATCAAAGACATCATGAATCAAATAATCAACACATACGAAATTATAAATTCAATTTTACAAGATATCGAAAATTCAATACAATTTTCCAGACTGAACATTCTTCATCCCAGTATAATAAAAACGAAAGACTTGTTCAACGAACTACAAAAATTAAAGAAAATTGTCAACAAAGACCAATTACCAATTGAAATAAGTTTTGAGAATACTTTGCTATTTGAAAAAATCATAAATGTCGAAAGCTATATATCAAATTTCAGAATAACTTATATTTTACATATTCCAATCACCCACGCATCAAAATTTGATTATTATCACCTATTTTCTATTCCAATATTAACTAAGGGTCAGTTTAAGGCTGTTGTACCTCAAAATAAGTATTTGACAAAAAACGAGAAATTGTATGCATTTTTGAACGATCCTTGTTTGGAGATCTCTCATCAAACCTATATCTGCCCGTCCACCAACATCAGAGAGCTGACAGGAGATAATCCATGCGAAATCCAATTAATCAATGTCCAAAACACCTCCACCTGCACGAGAACAATCATCCACCTATCAAGACCAGCCATCAGGCAGCTAGACCACTCAAATAAATGGGTTGTCCTCCTACCGTCTCAACAAACGACCAAACAAAGATGCCAAAACCAAAATGAAATCGAAAACCTGCCATCTGGAAGTTACCTATTCGACATTCCAATTGGATGCCAGTTATCCTGTGGGGACCAAATTATAATCAACGATCACCAAGTCACCAATAGTGAACCAATCATCCTACCAGACTTAGAAGAAATGAAGCAAGATCCACCCAAATCAAGTATAGGAATACAACTTGATGACTTGAACCTGGACGAACTTCACTCAATAAAAACAGCGATAATGGAGAACGAACCGGTGATATCCTTCAAAGACGTAGCACATATCCCAAGTTTTTGGACGATGTTCATATACCTAGTCCTAATATCAATCTGCTTATACATTGTCCAAAAGAAGATTGGTATCAGAGGCTGCAAACCCAAGGGACCAAACAACCAACAACAGGAAATCGAGATGTCTAGGGTTCAACTTCCTCGCTAACCCTCCTACGTTGAATCTTCAGGGGGAGGAATTACATCGCCCGTTCCCGTGTGAACCGCTGACTATGCTGATGCAGAATCTCGCGATTCCAGGAAACTGATGCGCTAGCATTTCTATCTTCATGGGAAGATTCATTTTATTATTCAGATATATTTTTGCTCTCATACTGTAAAGACGTACTTTTGTCAATAAATTTAGTTTTTAAAAAGAGACTTTGACATCCGAAAGTTATATTTAGCGTTATGACGGAAGTCATTATTAGCGCCTCATACATATTTTCCACAATGTCTTCATAATCTCTTCGGTCAATGCAAATATTATACAGGCGTTGATTCTTGCTGCCTTTTCAGGCTCATAATGCAATGCATTTTCTGCTAAACATCTAAATTTTGATTTAAATATGCCATTAAATCTTTCCACGATATTTCTCCAAGTAACCAAGAACTTCTATCACCATATTAAAAACAAATTGTAAATTTCGTCTTATTACACTTATTGACGAAATTACACTGTCACGAACAGAACCTGGATGACGAGCATTTATGGCCAACAGCTTCAAATTAGCACCAATAATACACTGGGTATATATACTGTAGAATTTTTTTTATTGTAAAATAATATTTCTGGATACTGCTCATGTTCCATTTTTTGCGAGTGAATTCTTATTTGAGTGCAATCTATTGCTCCAAAAATCCCAGGAAAACCATAAGACCTTTTCATAAATATTCCCTTCTGTTTTAATTTTTCCATGTGTGTTTGTGGGGATGAGATAACATGTCCAAAATTATCATTCAAAATATCTGTTACTACTTCTATTAACTATTTCAACTTTCAGATTATTTCAATGCTCTTAAGTAGTCCCCAACTACTACTTAAGTTATTCAATATTCAATGTCTATTTTGAAAGCCATTTAAGTCACCATAATAGCATTTATTGAATAATATTCAATTCCTGAAATGTCTAGTAGATAGTATTGATAGCAAGGATGTACCATGATTCCAATTAGTATGATTCTTCAATATTTTTCAATAATTCAATGGTCCACCATAATAGCACCGATTGTTTGCTAACATTATTGCGGAATAAAAAACATTCAAATTGAGGTTTTATGCAAAATTTTTGATCTTCATCTGAAAACCACGATTTCCTAGAAAGTTAACTTTAACTGATACCCCTTCCTACCAATAAAGTTAACTCCTACATTTTGAAGTTAACTGTAAGATGTGACGTCATTCCTCAAGTTAAGTTCTAGTTGTCTGTCAAAATAGTTTTATAATACCGGCCCTTAGACAAATGGAAATAAGCACAGTTTGAATAGTGAATTTCGAGTTTGGGAAGATGCAGGAATTTTTATTGAAGAATAACATTTTCTGAGGAATTCCAAATAGGTATACGCTTTCCTATCTGAATAAAAAAAATTGCTAGTTACTGTATAGGATTTATAGCCTCAAAGAGAAGTGTATGCCATATATATGTTTTCCGAGGAATTCTATTGATAACGTTGTGCCTAGTTATTCATAAAGATTGTGAAGCCTTGTTGGAATGTCTTTCGAGTACTTAATACATAGTTCAGTGATATTTTTTTAGTATGAATTTGTTCATCATGGAATTTACTTCACTGTTCTGCAACATATAACATTAGTTATAGCAGTTATGTGTGTAGGTGTGTTTGAAATGTATGCTTTTTTAGAGGAATTCGTGATTGTGAAACCAATGATACAGATGATGATACAGAAAAATGTGTTTAAAAGTAGCAACAAGAACTATATTCCGTCAGATACAAAGAATTAGACCACTTCAGTAAAGGAATAGAAGAATGCAATCTAGACAGACTTGTAATATCGATCGCTCCCTGAGCCTAACTCTACACAAGTTAATACATTGCTTTTTGACAACTCTAAAAGCTTTTTAATTATCTGCCTAACCATACCATAAATCTAAATTCAGAAAAAATCATAAGAAAAACAGTTAAAGAGCTATTGAGGTTTTTACTACACTTTGGATGAGTATTTCAATGATACACTTTCAACATAAATTTGAATGTATTCTCTTATATGTATTATAGTTTATGCGTAAATTCTTATGTGTGTTATAATGCATGTATAGCATATCATATATAGTGTATAGTATAGTTTTCTGATATGATTCAACAATTTGAATATTTTGACTGTTTTACTTCAGCACTTCCCTTTATTTTTTCAGTATTTATGACCTTATTCTATGCTTTGTCAGCAAGATCTAATTCATCGGATAATAAAGTATTTTCGACAACACACGTGCTTTCCAACCAGGCATGTGGTCGTCTAGAGATAAAAACATAACATTTATAAAATGTATTAGCACGTCGCCACTGGTTCTATGCTACTTGCGAATATCATAACAATAACAAATCCCCCCTCCGAACTCGGAGATTACCCATCACTCAAAAACTATCACAAAGGATAGTGATATGCAGCTTTCATAAAAACGTGGGTTGTGTATAATAGAAATGGCACCTCTATATCTTTTATTGCTCGGAGGGTATTATCAGAAAGTAAGAGGTCTGTCGAAAAATTCTCTACAAAATAATCTGAAGATATAATAGGTTAGAATAGAATAGAATAGAATAGAATAGAATGTCCTTTTTCACTGGATCACTGTTGTCCTGTACAGCCCATGAGATGGCGTGAACCCAAGCTTCATAAAGTTATTTTACAAAAAATTTCTATCTCAACCTAAAAATTCTTACTCTTGATGAGTTTTTGATTACAAATTGTCTTCCATTGAGATCAAATTGAGGAAAGTTTCTAACACTAACAAGATTTGCGCAGGTTGAGGACAGCAGTTCAATTTCCAATGAAAAGTTTTTTAATTTATTGGCATATGTTGAATGTGTTTCCTTATTTACATAATTCATATATAATTCATACGGTGTTCACGTACGCGGCTTTTGAATAGTCCAATAGTCTGGCCTACATATACTTTGGAAGATCCACAATTCAATTTATAAACTCCTGATTTTTCAGATTTTTGTGTTTTATCTTTATTATTTTTGATGAACCTTCCCAACGTGTTATCTGTTCTGAATGCTACTCTTGAATTTTGTTTTTCAAAAATGACGCAATTTTTTCTGAAACGGGTCCTGAATGAGTTAAAGTTCTGTAATTGTTGCCAAGGTTCCTCATAGTAGGGTACACTTCTACGTAATTTTTTAGCAAGAATATTCTCTATTAATTTATGATATTTAATTCTTTGCAGAAATTTTCTTCAGAAAGTATTCCTCTTTCACTAAACTATGTATCATAATATGGTATGCTGATATTATATATATATATATATATATATATATATATATATATATATATGGAACTAGTAAATAGTGGGGCTTTGCAGCAAAATCAAAGAGTACTCTTTAAAGTTTGTCCAAGCTTTCGGAAATTTAATAACTTATTTCCATCATCAGGGATAATCTTTGTTGAGATTGTTCGACGCGATGTTATTCAACCATAAGTGGCACATTGTGCAAGATGAAAATTGATATAAAACAAGTGAAATTGGAAAGATGTCATAAAATATTTAGATAAAAATACGTTACATTTAAAATTGTTAAAATTACTTTATATTTTGACCACGTCAGGCCAAATCCTTCCTTCCTTCCTTCCTTCCTTCCTTCCTTCCTTCCTTCCTTCCTTCCTTCCTTCCTTCCTTCCTTCCTTGCTTCCTTCCTTCCTTCCTTCCTTCCTTCCTTCCTTCCTTCCTTCCTTTCTTCCTTCCTTCATTCGATTTGGCCTGACGTGGTCAAAATATAAAGTAATTTTAACAATTTTAAATGTAACGTATTTTTATCTAAATATTTTATGACATCTTTCCAATTTCACTTGTTTTATATCAATTTTCATCTTGCACAATGTGCCACTTATGGTTGAATAACATCGCGTCGAACAATCTCAACAAAGATTATCCCTGATGATGGAAATAAGTTATTAAATTTCCGAAATCTTGGACAAACTTTAAAGGAGTACTCTTTGATTTTGCTGCAAAGCCCCACTATTTACTAGTTCCATTCCTAACTAGTCAGCAACGACTACCCTTCTTATATATATATATATATATATATATATATATATATATATATGAAAATATAAGTAGAAAAGTTATTGGGTATAACCCTCAAATTGTTCTGTAACCGTAGACACGTGTTTCGAGCTTAAGCTCTCATCAGTACGGTAAATCAAGTGCGAAGATGTACAACACTTGGATGAATATATATATATATATATATATATATATATATATATATATATATATATATATATATATATATATATATATATATATATATATATATATATATATATATATATATATATATATATATATGAAAATATAAGTAGAAAAGTTATTGGGTATAACCCTCAAATTGTTCTGTAACCGTAGACACGTGTTTCGAGCTTAAGCTCTCATCAGTACGGTAAATCAAGTGCGAAGATGTACAACACTTGGATGTAAAAATAGAAATCAAGGAAGTCAACAACAGGAAGCCAACCACACATTTGTGGCTTCGGTTAGAAGACCTTGTGCTTACAAGGCAACAACTAACGTCGCCACGGAGGCAGCTATAGCTACCAGCGTGACAATCCTACCCAGGAAAATACAAATAAGGATGGATCTAGCGAGGGGCAATATATGAAAATATAAGTAGAAAAGTTATTTGTATTTTACTGGGTAGGATTGTCACGCTGGTAGCTATAGCTGCCTCCGTGGCGACGTTAGTTGTTGCCTTGTAAGCACAAGGTCTTCTAACCGAAGCCACAAATCTGTGGTTGGCTTCCTGTTGTTGACTTCCTTTGTTTCTATTTTTACATCCAAGTGTTGTACATCTTCGCACTTGATTTACCGTACTGATGAGAGCTTAAGCTCGAAACACGTGTCTACGGTTGCAGAACAATTTGAGGGTTATACCCAATAACTTATCTACTTATATTTTCATATATTGCCCCTCGCTAAATCCATCCTTATATATATATATATATATATATATATATATATATATATATATATATATATATATATATATATATATATATATATATATATATATATGGATGTATCGATTTATTATGAATGGAAATGTCAGTATGGAAAGGTTTATGAAAAATAGAAAAATGGTATTTGTTGTTTGTTTTGCCTATTGTCAAATCTAAAAAGTTTTATAATTTTCCTACTTCTATTTCTATTGTGAATTTGATGTTTGGGTGAATAGTGTTAATATATTTATGAAAGGTGTCTAACTGTCTGTTGGTACCTTTAAAACAAACTATAATGTCTTCCACATATCTGTACCAATACAAAAACTGTTGCGAGAGTGGGTGCTTGTGAATTATTCCTTCAAGGTTGTCCATGAAGATATCTGCCAGTAGAGGACTCAGCGGATTTTCCATGATCAAACCTTCAGAAGAAGATTATATTTTATTGTCAAATGGAAAGTAATTTTGTTCAAGACATATCAACAAAAGGTCTAATATCTCTTGTTTAATAACCGGGTTGACATGATCTAGTAAACCTTCGACTAAGAGTATGGTATCTTGGGGTATTCTTGGATGTTGGCTTGGGACGCTCACCGGTTTCTTGGTTTCTCTGGATTTTTCAATACAATACATTACACACAGACAGGAATTTCACAACCTCATGTTCATTTGAGTCTTGGGAAACTATTTTGATGAAATTTTGGTTCGTCAGATGAATTTTATCTTTTAATTTTTAATATAAACTTTTAGTCAAAATTTGTACAACCGACCGGCATCATTGTTTTTCCTCGTCTCTCTTTTTTGTTCAACAAACGTTGCCTGGTAACTAATATCAGTTATTTCTGATATTTTTATTAAATTATTGTTTCACTATGCAACGGATTTCTCTTCATTGATCAGGGCGATTTCATTATTTCTCCTGAATGCGTTGAAATTAGCTTTATTGAACTACAAAATTAATTTTTCAAGTTATTTTATCTCATTGTTATTATTTGTTATCAAATGAGGTACAGGGTGTTTGTCAATGAGGCATTTTGATAATTCAAAAGTTTTCTAAGTATTTGCTGAAGTGTTTATTTTTAATTTTATGTTTTTGGAATGTTTTGAAACTCACTTCATTTACCATTTCTTCAAAATCTTCACAATATATACACACTTCAAAACCAGTTTGGTTACGAGAGGACTGAGAAGAGCGGTGATTATGTTTCCAAACCTGCATTGAAGGATTTCGAAAGTGTCCCAAAAACTCCGTAACTGAATAGAAACAATGCTGTAACAGGCATTGTTTAATTTATTTAATGAAATCAAGTGGTGATATTCCATATGTTTTGGTAAGATGTTTTAGAGCCCGTAGTCTAACCAGTTCCTCTGAGATACTAATAACCTGAACATTGGTTCCTTGGTTATGGATTCGAGAATGATTTACTAGGATGTTTGTTTTTTCGTTTATTTCTATCAGATTCTGGAAAACATATATTGATGGCAGCGGTAGAATCTTGAAGCGAACAAATAGGGGATGGCAGTGATCTCTGAATAAATACTTGGCCAGAATTCGCTGCTTTCCTAGATTTCAAAATGTATATTATTGAAATCTTCATATACACACAAATACATCGAAACACATATTTGTTCAATTTTTACAAATCCTTCTTCGTCTCTATTTAGTTACAAAAATTCGTATTTCAGAAATGTTCTCCCACAGACATTTTACGTCACAATCACAATCCGACAACAACAATAACAAATTCAATGTACGATCTGTCAGAGCTCCTATTGTTGATGAAAAAAGCATTGCTGATATTATATTTCCTATAGGTTCTTGAAGTCATGGATATGAAAAAGTGTTGAAACAAAATATTCGTGATTGAACTAAAATCAGAAACTGTAAAAAAGGCTTGGTGTGCCACAGACCGAGTGAATATCCTCTCATCAACATCTTCTTGTATATACTGCTGTAAGGAGCACTTCAAATTGATTTCTTGTTCTTATCTTGGTATGCTACACAACTTTCACACTCACAACTTTTTATTTCATCATTACTTTCATCAATAGCAGCTACAATAAAATATGGTTTGCTCCGTACTTTGTGCTCAGGAACTATACGGCAGTTGATGATACCCTCCCTTTTAGCTTTACATAACCCTCAGTATCTTCACCATAGCCTGATCTATCAGCCGTATAAATGAACATTATAAGTAAGAGGATATCCATGCCATCAGAATGAGTTCCAAATGAACAGTACTTACTTCATATCTTTCAATCCTTTCATACCCATCCACACTCAAATAGTTTGGATTACGAAATAAAAATTCGAGAATCATTAAAAAGTTTATGGGTGGCAAATTTCCACTGCTAGTTTTGAAAAAGTTTTTCTCCATTTTCACAAGTTGTAAAAGTAATGTTCTAATAACAATTTCACGACTGGCAATAAACATAAACAATGTTAGCAAATGGCAGCGGTTCCACTGCTGTCAGATTCATATCAGTACCATCAACTAAGGTCTACAAAAATACTAGAATCTAGTGAAGACATTCTACGTCACAAGATTATACATATTCGAATTTTTTATGTTTCAAAGGCTCTAATTTTTTTATGACTGAATGTTGGCTTGAATCTTTCACAAGGTGGAGAGCTAATGTAAAATAATTTCTAGAAATAATATTCAGTTCAACTTTGAAGTTTTAGGAAAATAGCGAATTCCCAAAGCTATTTTGTAGACGAAAAATTTATATGGAAATTGAGGAGTTGCCCCATAAAATCGTGCCATAAGTCAAATGTAAATGGATCAATGCAAGGTACATGCATTTCAGTTTGTATACTTTCATATGGTATTTCAGCTAGACGTAGTAGAAAAAATTAGCTCGAGAGTTTGTGCTTTATTTTGCTCGATATGACAATTCCAGCTAGTTTGTCATCAATGGTTAGTCCCAGTAACTTATTATTTTCAAGTACAAAGGAGTTTGTTAGAAAATAATGTTCTGAGTTTCTCCATCATTTGATTGTAATTTCTTGGTTTGGAACCAGAGTTTCGCTAGATTTTGAATATCTTGTGACAATAATTTCAATTTTTGAATATCGTTATAAGAGCACATCAGAGTTGTATCATCCTCGAATGTAATACACAATTTTGGAACTAGGAATTGTGATAGATCATTGATACGAATAATAAATATTTCGGCCCAAGGACCGAGCCTTGTGGCACCCCATCTATATTTTTTTATGTTGAGATCTACAATTTACCACTTTTGAAGTCTGGAATCTCTTTGAAAGATAGGATCTTATGAAAATTAGTGCAACTCTCCTCACTCCATATAAATTCAGATTTTCGAGAAGAATTATACTTTGAATAGGCTAAGGTAGGTAAGGCTGGGTGGGGTTATTGTTTCATATTCCGAATTAACTCGTCTTTTCGATCTTTGAAAACGAAGGAAATCGTCCTTAAAATGCGAGGAGGAATATCTAGAGAAGAGGCGAGAATATTTTTGAAGTTGTGGTGAAGTATCACTTTTCATACATGATTATTTTTTTTTCTTTGGTGTCTTGGCATCGACTGCTATGGTCATTAACCACGTGTTCTGGATAGGCTTTGTTACTAACTCCATGCGCCACCTTAGGAGCAGCACTGTTAATTGGAACGCAACAGTGAATCGTGCAGGACTCACCCCAGTCCACGAGATTTGAATAATTTAATCGGTCAAATTAAATAAAAAAATTCCAGCCGCAACTGGGGCTCGAACTCCGGACCTTTCGACCCAAAGTCGGACGCTCTAACCACTGCGCCACGCCCCGACATCATACATGATTATTATGAGGATCACGAGAATGGCAACGTTAAGAAAATAATTAGGTATGGAAACGTCCCACAGTCACTCGGTAGGTTAACAATTAATATTTCTGCCAATTTGGAAACCGAACTGGCCCAATAGGTACGATTTTGATATGATATATTTTACGTTATTACGAAGAAAAGTTTTCGAATAGCTGTCTTCAAATTTGCCGAAGCAAACAATATTTACCGCCATTTCTGGATTCTCCAATTCCTAATCTTAATATATTTGAAAGTAGCTAGTTTTGTTTTGATTAGATTGAACCAGAAAGAGTTAGCGTTACACCAGTTATGAATATTTTAAACATCTGTTTTCATCATATTTTAAAGGTGATACATTTCTTTATAACTCCATTTGACAGTGGTGTTGTCAGCAAAAATTGTAAATTGTCCTACGATGTTAATGGCTATTAGGTTATTTATATAGATTGAAAACACGACGGGTCCTGAAACAGACCCCTGTGGTACTCGATGTTCAATGTCGATGATGTCAGACTGTGATCAACGCAATCGAGAAATCGCAAAACACTGCTGCAAAAGCTCTGTCATCACTAATAAATAGGAGAAAATAGCACCTGTGGCACTTTTCGAACTTTGAAAGATGAATTGAAAACTGGGCAGCACATTGTTTCTCGAATAGAAGTACATTAATCTTTTTTTCAACAATCTTTGGATAATTTTTGAAATAGTAGATAATAATAAAAAGTCCTCAAATTTGAAGAATTTTCCAGATCTTTGCTCTTATACAGTGCGGCTTTTTTAGTCCCCCCCCCCTGTTAACTTTTGAACGGTTTGACGTACAAACATGAATGAAAAATCGTTTGGAGGGTTTCACCGATATTACTTTATGAATGAAAAAATATGGTGATTGCTCGACAGGGGGCGCGGGGGGGCACATCAATTCAAAATTTTTAAATTGCATGGGGGGGTCGAGTGTCACATCGTTGAAAAGAGAATTCAATTGTCTTTACAACCATCTAATTTTTTTTTGAATTTCGTTAATATTTTTTTTTGCAATTCAAATTCGAAATATCAAATATAAATGCGGATCTGAAAACTAGTCATACCTTGATAAATTTGAACGGTTTGTTGAGGAATAATGAAACCAAAGACATTGCGAAGAGTATTATCGATACTACTTTTTGAGAGAAGAAATATTACAATTACACTACAGATGGCGCTGGAGGCACACCAACTAGAAAATTTCGATAGGCATAAAAATCGAAATTGGGAAAAAATTCCTCAACTAAATTCAAAAATATTTAGATGGTTTTAAAGAGAATTGAATTCTCTTTTCAACGATGTGACACTCGTCCCCCTAGGCCATTTAAAAATTATGAGTTGATGTGCCCCCCCGCACCCCCTGTGGAGCAATCACCATATTTTTTGTTTCAAAAAGTAGTATTAGTGAAACCCTCAAAAATATTTTTTTTTCCATGTTTGTACGACGAACCGTTCAAAAGTTAACGAAGACATGTAATCCACTAAGAAGTAAATTTTGAAATCTTTTTTATTACATTTGTATATGCGACACCGCGAAAACATAGGTTCGTACAAGAGGATAATCTGACGTTAGACAAAGCTACAAGTAAATGTAGAGAGGCAGAATTCGCCTACAGACATATGAACTTTAGAATGTTGAAGAACCGTACGAAGTGAATACTTTGAAACAATATGAAAAAACACCTTCACAGACAGAAATAGGAGCAATTAGATGTGAACCAGCGTCAGTCACCATAAGACCCAGGGAATGTTAAGACAGATGTCAAGATACAACCAGACAAAAAATCGACCAAACAACAGTACCAAGGAGCACATTAGATATAGACAGGAAGAGTTGACTAATCTTCAAGATGAAAATTGTGCCATTAAATTTCAGAATCACAATTTGGCAGCTTTGGGTAAAAAAGGCATACTTGTCAAAAATTCAATCGTTTCGCAAAAATGTGTAAATTTTGTAAGTGATACCATTGTTTATGTAGAAGTAAGATAGTTGCCAACCTTATGGGATTTATATTGGATTCAAATGGATGCGACATGTAGATGGTGACAGTGATCTCGCATCCAAGTCATGTCGTAACTTCAGTGATCTGGCCTCCAACTTGATCAAAACAATGGAAAAGCATTAAAATCAAGGTTTTTTAAAGAAACCTGCATTAAAATGACGTCAAATATTCATAATTGTAACTAATCACGCTAGATGACACTCGCGTTTGTGTCCAATACCTTTTCCACAGGCATTGACTAACTATCTTATATTTAAACAATGGTGGTACTAACAATGAAAGGGTTGAAAACATATACTTTATTGGAAGTGGAGAATATTTAAAATGAATTCAAAATAGATACAGGAGCACAAATGAATGCTTTACCTGGAACCTGAAATTATTTTAAAAATATTGAAAAAATGCTGGTCTTTTATCATCTTTTTCTTATAATCTGACTGATTATTATGGAAGTGAAATAAACATTGTTCGAAAATGCGATTTTGAAGTTCTACGTAAAAATCAAGTTAGGCGATGGTACAAAAAAGACGTCCTTTGTATAGAAAATGTATCATAAACTGAACTTCATTCACTAAGTGCGAACTATAATACACGTTTAACTTATCATTGCACATTCGAAAGCTGGGTATAATTCTGAATGTACACATAAACGATAAATTATGTTATGAGCTCAATTTTGTACACGCCACTGGAGCCGAGTCCCTTCTGCTGTTTCAGTTTTTAGGTCTCTCAGAGTCGAGTGAGTTAAGGAGCTAGCGGTTTCTTTGAGTACACAGAAATCCGGTCTACAAAGTGAGTAAACGTTGTTTGTTGGAACCGACAATCTCCAGCGTCAAAGTTATTCTAAACTTCTATGAATTGACTTAGACTATGTTCGAGTCTTTTGATATCGTATCTCCACGAGTTGATGCAAACGACCCAATGAAAAATTGGTCGAATGCTTGTCAGATACGCATTCGTAATTTCATAAAATTACTTCGATTACTTAATGGAAATCAATACTTGCATTTGGTAATCGTATAATTTTAAAACTTCAGCTTTGTTATTTGGATTCAAGAGGCCTAGAAAGTTCAAGTATCTTCCGAGTATGTTTAACATTTTAGCATGCATAATCAATATTAGACCGTTTACCTATGACTCTAGAAGTGTCAATTATCTACGAAGGTATGTCCTTCAAGGGATATGAAGATTAGGTTGGATTATCGGGAAAGTGGTTTGTTGGATCGGTACTCAGTCGCCCCCCTTCCTGTTCAATCAACTTCCGCAATGTTGAAAATGTTATTACAGAAGCAGCTAAAAAAAAATTAAATTGTTAAAATTGTTTTTTCCGTTAACCAGCTGTCGTCCCCTTACGAACGGCAGCCCTCAAAAGTCGAAACTTGTGCGAGCCAAGGATTAACGAGGTCTTACCTTTTTACGTGCGATTCCTAGCACGATCCGAGGAGAATATCGAAAGGAGGTCCGTAAGGTCACCCATCCAAACCACGGCCACGCATAGCATTGCTTGGCTTCAGATATCGGTGAACCGGCGCTCTCCGTTCGAGCTATCCCCGCGAATCGAGCTGAACGAATGTATTGAAATAGTCTGATGTAGCTGATTTGACCGGGCTCTAGCCGATTTGCATAAGTCTAGGTTGATCCCCAAGGGCGGCATACGTACCGGAATTCACCCTTTGTCGACAGTTCCCTCAGATTATTAACGAAGGAATATCCTTTGGTTGAACCCATAATTTTGACCCAGCATTTAATGTTATAAAATTTGCATACAATTTGGGTTGGTGAATTTAGCCATATTCGAAGGAAAGGTGACGTAATTGACGTTACGGAGGGGGGCGACCGGTTACCGATCCAACAAACAACTTTTTTCCCGATAATTCAACTAAATCTTCATGTCCCTTGAAGGGCATACCTTCGTAGATAATCGCCCCCCCCCCCCAGTGCCATGGGGCAACGGTCTATACATATTTCAACATGCTTGGTCATACTTGTACAAACTTTATAAAGTAAAGCTGGTACGTTCATGAGCTTGGTGAATATTCGTATATAAGCAATACCTGACTGCGAATTCAATTTTGAAATTTATACTAAAGTGGACGTAGGAGTTTTGCTCAAATACATCAGTGGTTAACAAAATGTCTAATTGAGAAATTTGTTGAGAACGATCACCAGCGAAAGTAAAGTAAATCTGCAAGTGTTGGTATACCATGCCAACTGCATGAACATAGATGAGGAGCAGTTGCCGTCATTCAACTCTGGAGACCCGATCTGGCTATGTCAAATGTCAAATGTGTCAAAGTCACTAGTCATTCTAAAACCAGTCCACATAGTGTTGAAAAGTGAAAGGGGAATTTTTGAAGCCAAAAGGCATCCTCAAAAATTCGATATAACTATCTATGCTGTCAGGTTAATCTCAATTGTGTTGTTTGGGATTGGATATGTATCGTTTGAAGTTTTTCATTCAATTTGCGACAATCTGTCACATTTCTACATTTCTTTTCACCTGACGCGACCTCCTTTTTGGGAACTATCCAAATAGAGGACGACCAAGGTGTTTTGCTTGATTGAATCATGTTGCGGTTGAGCATTTTACCAAATTGGTAATCTACTTCAGGTTTATCAAAAGAACGGTATCTATGTGTTTTATTGTGACCTGAAATATGGTCTTGAAGTTTTAACTTCCTGTTTTATTTTGGTAGTGGAAGTCGATGGTTCTCCTATATAAAGTGTATCTGCGTATTTTCCACAAAATTTAATGAATGCTTTCATTTCTTTTACGAGGTTTGGGTTGACCCAATTTAGCTCTATTCTCGTACCCTATATATTGCATAGAGTGATGTATGACAGCGATAGTTACGCTATACTTCTGATCACCGAAAGTAGGCTACATTGTGGCATTAATGAAGTGACACAACCCAAGGTAGGAGAGGGGTTGTAATCATCTACATAAAATCCGCTTTAAATAGCTCTGTTCTAAATTTGACAGAAATAATGAATAATTCCAAGAAAATACGGATTTCTTTCTCCACTGGTAGTTTAACGAACTAAATAGGGAATATGCAAGTGATTTAAATTTACTTGATTTTTTTACCTCCTATACTTTATTGTCTTGACATTACACCTACACCATTAGTTCATCATTTAGTTTGTATTTAACTTCATAAAACTTGCATAATAAGCGCGCGGAATTCAAATTTGCGAAATGCATCACCATTGGTCGAAACGAAGAATGACGTCACATGGCACGTTTTGACATTTATCTTTTTCATAGAAAATTTGTTTTTATTTATATATTTGTAGTGTTTTTCATTACATTGTGCCATTTTGGTCTAGTGACAATTGTAAATTATCAAGAGCAATGACTGAAAGTGGTTTTGTCAAAGCACAATCCGACAATACCTGAACTGATAAGTAGTAATAGTTTATCAAATGATGGTTTTCCTTTTGTAATTTGGGTGAGGCAGGTATAAACAGAGTTATCTCCCGCTTGATTTACAAAACATTTATGCATACAAAACTTACTTCTGATCAATTCACTTCATGTTAACTATCGAAATACAATTTACTCACATTGAAATGATCTTCACAACAATGTAAATGTGATATTGGAGATACTTCGCCTCTTCTCATAACCTTACACCATTGTATACATATTTTCGCATCTCTTGGAACAGAAAAAAATACTTTATTTGGTGTACTTATAATTGTGTTTTGGCATTCCGGTACTAGACAATACCTATAAAATGGTTATTTAGCATTTTCCATTGTCGTAATAGCGATCAAAACTGCAAATCCCTAACTTAATTAATAACTGTCAATAGTGTCCATGGCCATAACTATAAAAAGGCTTGTTCATTGAAGACTGCTCTGATTGATCGAGATCACTTTCACATATGTTCATCTCCCTCTAACACTTGTACTGCATTTGTCTTACTCTTTTATAAAATATCAACTTCAAGCAAGCAGAGCAATCAGAGTACGGCTCAACGAACGACACTGAAGAAGAACAACACTGATCGCGCCATGTGACGTCATCCACAGCGCGCGAAAATGGAGGCGTTCAAATATGTCAAATTCAATCGGTATTTCATATATTATTTCAAATATTAATTCCAAGACTACCAACCGTATTTATATTTTTTACTATGTTGTAACGGAGTAAAAAATTTATTAAACAAATAAAAAAGAGTTATGCATATTTCCTATTGGGGTTGTTTACCGTGTACAACATTTATCATGTTTCATCTCTGGAAGAAACTTTGGATATTGTCCCTCCTAGATTTGACAACATATTCTGCGGAAATGATTTCAATATAGACCTTCTGAATGATTCAACAAATAATTACAGAAACCTGAATTCTCTTATCGAATCTTCCACCAAAATAGTTCTTGTAGACTAGACTATAATTGCGAGAGTTGATGCACTACAACTGCTTATACGAAGATGACTAACGGACATGGAGAGATTAATTAGTCCTACTGAATTGGTAACAAACTTTATAATGCAAATGGGCAACAGATTCCACTAATCCTAGTAACTCGATTCCGCCTGAATTGATAATAATTACAGAACGCTAATGGACGATAGGACTCTACGAACTCTGGTAATGAGAGAAATAATGATAATAATAATAAGTTTCATCGATAGGTAAAGCGCAAAATACAGTATGAAATTATTGCATCATTCTCACATATCAAGAGGCAGAGTTAGCTCTGTACACCGATAGAGCAAAAAATTGGTGATTTGAAGAAAATACTAGTAGGAAACCGACTTTGACTTTCCGTAGTTATATTCTGTTATGTTCTGAACTCGTAACTATAATTTATTAATTTCTTATGAACATACAAGGTGTTAATTAAGTACGTTGACAAACTTCGGGAGGTGATTCTTTGAAGGTTTTCAAGACGAAAAGTTCATATAAACATATGTCCCAAACGGCTTGGTTTTCGAGATACAGGGCGATAAAAATACATTTTTTTCAAGATTTTTTAGAGTTAACTTCGACATTTTCGACAATAATCAGTTCAAATCAGGCAAGTACAATCCATTCAATAGGGCGCACGATACGAAATAATGCATTTCTTAAATAATTCACAGGGTCCTCCTTTTTTCAGAGTCAAGCTTTGTTCAACCCTTCAGAATTTTTTTTTCCGCCGCCACTGACATATTATGAGAAAGGAATAATCAATGTTGTTTCATTTAACACCTTTTTGATATCTTGCATTTTTTCATTTACTTGTACGGTTCAGGGGCTATAATGAAAATATTACTTTAAACATTTTCCAGTGTGGCATAACATTAGAAAATTTGAAAATTATACATTTTCAATTATTGTAAATTGATGGAAATATTTTTTCAGAATTAGAAAAATCTACGATGAATAAAAATTATACAATAAAAAATATAAAGACAAGCTTTTATACAAATGCACTGAAAATGAAAAAATAATTTGTTTCATTTTTTGTAGGTTATTCTGTGAGTATCAAAATCTTTCTGTACAAGATTACCTAGATCAAACAATGAAATGAATTATTTTTTCCTTTTCAGTGTATTGTATAAAAACTTTAAAATGTTTTCTTTTTATATTTTTAACATTTTAGTTTATTTTTTATGTGAAACTGAAAATCTCCAACCCAAAAACCATCACATACCAATTTTGAACAGAATCGGATCATAATCACAAAACTCGTCCGCCATATTGGAGCCGCCATTTTGTTTTTTAACAAACATTTTTTAATGCATTGTCACCGGAATTACGGAAACCTGCCAAATTTCAAATTAATCGGAGTATTAGAAGTGGGTCAAATTCAACTTTTATTAAATTGTTTGTTAGTTAGTTACAAGTGAAGCTAAATAAAAGCTTGTTATTGTAAAGATGTGATTTTTTTTTGTGATATCTAACAGAAAACTACTATCTCCCCGTCACTGCGGTACGCTGGATATTAAACTAGATCTGACAGATATTGGGAAAACCTTAACTTTCAACCTGAAGATTCTGATGGTAAAAATGTGCATTTTCATTGACATATTTGATTAAAAATGTTTTTACCCATCAGTCTTGATAGAGAACTCATACAAATTTTTTGTTATTTTAAAAAAAGATATTTTTTAGTTTTCAATTGAACGTTTCCTTTTCAACATAAAAAACTTCCGAAAGGTAATCCTATAATGGAAGATAGTTAATATGGTTTATCTAATAGTCGCAGATCATTACACATTTGATTTTCATTTATGAATCTCTGGTCATAACTCCGAAAAACTAAATCAAACAAATTTTTGTTTCCGTACGGAGTACATTATTTTATCAGAAATTTCGGTTTGTTTTTTCTTCTGCAGTAACACAGAAATTTTGTAATCAATTTGAATTCATAAAAATAGCAAAGTGGGCTTTGATATTAATTCATTTATTTAAATATCAACAACTTGACAGTTATCGAAAGTTGAGAAACTGTCTCATTGTTAATTCTTCATTAGTGCAAGCTATAAAGCAGATTCATTCAATATTCCTTTGGATAAAATGGTTGAATATACAAATTCAGAAATGGCAGACATGCACTTAATGTATGGAATGGCTGATGGTAACGCTCGTGCCGCCAGACGAATGTATCTAGAAAGATTTCCACAACGTCATATTCCCTCCCGTCTTCGTGAAACGGGTACTTTCAAGAGGTCTGCTGTTCTCATAGGAAGACCCAGGAGAGTTAGAACAGTTCAGATAGAAGAAGCTGTACTTAACGAAATTGAGCAGCATCCAGACACCAGTACAAGACAAATTGCGGCACAGTTTAACGTAACCCATGTATTGGTATGGCAAATTTTAAAAGAGCAACAACTTTATCCCTATCACATGCGTTACTGGAAAATGTTTGCGGTAATATTTTCATTGTAACTCCTGAACCGTACAAGTAAATGAAAAACATCAAGAGAGCAAAAAGATGTTAAATGAAACAACATTCATTATTCCTTTCTCATAATATGTCAGTGGCGGCGGAAAAAAAATTCTGAAGGGTTGAACAAAGCTTGACTCTGAAAAAAGGAGGACCCTGTTAATTATTTGAGAAATGCATTATTTTGTATCGTGCGTACTATTGAATGGATTGTACTTGACTAATTTGAACGGATTATTGTAGAAAATGTCGAAGTTAACTCTAAAAAATCTTGAAAAAAATGTATTTTTATCACCCTGTATCTCGAAAACCAAGCCGTTTGGGACATATGTTTATATGAACATTTCGTCCTGAAAACCTTCAAAGAATCACCTCCCGAAGTTTGTCAACGTACTTAATTAACACCCTGTATAACATTTTCAGACCCGACGTGTTTTGAACAGATGGAAAAATTCCATATTTTGTCCTCAGGTTATTTATTATTTTCGAAGATTTTTGGTATTTGTTTGAAGGTGCTAAGTTTATCCGTTTTTGACTTTTGATATGTGCACTACAGTGGACACTGGGACCCAAGGGTATCATAATTTCTAAAGGAAACATTTCTGACAATTAATAATTTTACATATTTTTGAGTAATACCTAAGTAAAAAACAGAGTACTATTACAACTATAATTTATGAGTATGATATATACAAAAATAGTTTTGTTTCTTGCAAATGCTTAGATGAACCATATATTTCTGGCACATTACGTGAGTTCTTCTTTTGCACTCGGGGAATTTGCAAAAGTTTTCGGACTCATCTGATTTATCAAATATTTGTGAAAAGGAAAATCTACACTCCCGGTCTGCAGACAACGAAAATAACCGAAATTTTACGAATACCGTTATGTATGTACAAATCTTCGTCTCATCCATCATATACGTTGCTGAGAATGTCAATGTCAGAATCATCATTTTCGAAATAGTCTAATAACTTTTCATAGGTTAACCCTTTCTCATTTTGTAGGCCAAAATCTGAAAAGAGCAGGTTTTTTAGTTAAAAAAAAAGTATGTAATACTCACTCCATTTAGTCCTGATGTACACTATAGTACACACGTTTTCAGGCGACCAAAATAACGAGGCATTTCCAAAATTGTAATAAACCCAAGTAATTATATCAATGAATAACTATTTTTAAACACCGCACTGCTCGGTAAAATTCAATAAAACAACGATAAAAAACAAGAGCACGACATTCGGTAAATGGCCTCGTTTTCAGAACAAGATCTGTGTAGTGTGTGCATCTTCACATGGATAGATGGCAGAACATCAGCGGAATGAAGCCTGCATGCAAACATGAATGGCCAAAATTAAATTTGAACGCGTTTTAAATGTTGCCCACTTAAGTGTACACCAATATCGAAAGGGCTATTGTCATGGGCCAACGGTCTATAAATATTTCGAAATGCTAGGGCATACTTGTTGTACAAACTTCATAAAGTATAGCTGGTATGTTCGTGAGCTTGGTGAATATTCGTATATAAACAATGCCCAACTGCAAATTCAATTTTGAAATTCATACTAAAGTGAACGTACGAGTTCTGCTCAAATAGTGCAAGTTAGTACAAGTTGATACTAGATCAAAGTACATTTAACACGTTGACTGCCGTGCTCATTTTTTCATTTTTGGTAGCAGAGCCGAAGCAAAATCTAAAATTTTGTCCCAGAAACCATTATGGACTCTATGTAGGTACAGCCTACAGAAGATAGTATATCGTTGAATTTTTCGGAAATTGAGACTCTGAGTTCAGTATTCATCTTCTAAAAATTCGTTGTTTCTACTGATTTGTCTGCCACGCCGACTCGGTCTGTGCGTCGAATGAGAACAATTTGCAACGCAAACTTGTTACTGAAGCCGTCTCGGTCTGTTTTCGCGATATTATCGACAATAATTTAGACCGATGGCTTCAAGAACAGTTCAATTGGCTCGGTCCCATAGACCGAGTTGGCCTGGTGTATCAACCTCAACCTCGGTCTATGAGACCGAGGTGGCTCACCAGAATAATTTTACCTCGGTCTCATAGACCGACATGGCAGCCAACGTGTTAATCAAGCTCAATCTCAAATCGTTCTAACGAGCCGATAAACCAAATCTTTATTTCAAGTGTCACAGAACTCTTGTTGCTGCACTACTGATGTTCTATAAGTGAAACTTCGATTTGAAAATTACATGAATGTGAATTTGTAAATGTCATATAATGTGGGTCGGTATACTTTGTAATCCAAGTAACCAGATGAATACTTCTCACTTATTGGCTGAAAAGATTAAATCATTACAAAAATCTGTATCGTGATACACTTCATCAATGAAAGTGGCAGCAAATTCTGAACGGCAGTAGAAAAATTGAAAAAAAATGTTTATGCTGCATGGTATGAACCTAGTTAGTTTATAACAGAATTAATTACATCTATAATCAACTAACCCAAACTGGATTATGGTAATGCATGACATCGTTTGATCCTGAGTGTTCACAAATGTTGCCGGCATGACAATTACTTAGGGTTCAACTAATAATAATGATAATGTTCATGTTATGATGAATTTTGTATAACATGAGCAGTATACAAGGTGTTTCTTAATAACATTTACTGGTAATAATTCAATATTAATACTACGTTAATATGAAACATGACTCTTGGGATTCAAAAAAATGCAATTAAAAATACAGCTCCGTATTCCAAATTAAAACTTGGGGGGAGGGGCAATTTATACGATACCCTGTATATAATTTTTATTCAGATATTTGGATAGCCTATTTGGCAAAGTGGTGAAATAAAAAAAAATCGTTGTAAAATAAAAAGATATAGGCAAAAGAATTATTTCGAAATTGTCGATTCTTCCTGTAAAACTCCAGAACTAAAGAAGCTAGGTCAGATTTATTTCATCCATATAATTAACCTCTGAAATGCGTTACTTTTCCTCCATTTAACCATCTCTCTATCTCTCACCGTTATCGAAAACCCCATGCATAAACTCGAATTTGAATATCCCTGTATTTATCATAATTGTTGTGGTGTGCATCAAGGAGTATTTCATTAGGCACTTTTCTATATATCACAAGTTATTTCAGTTTTTGTGTCTCAAGGAACAATGACATATAAAGAGACTTCAACATTTTTTAAATTTCAATGTGGTATACCTCAAGGATCATTTCTCTTAGCAGTTTTCTATATATTGTAAATTCCGTGGATTTGTCGTGATTTTAGTATTGCTCAAGGAGCAATTACCTAGGCGAACCTATTCAGACACCAAATTTGATTCGGGTGGAAAGATTCATCAGTTTCAATTCAACAAGTGTTAAATTTCAGTAAGGGTGATTTCACCTGATAGAATACTTCAAGAAGCTGAAAATAATGTCGAATCGACTTGGTAGAATTCTAAGTGAACTTTGTGTTGATTCAAATAGGCAGATGTTGTCGAGGTTGTCGAGGTTAAGATGTTGGAAGACATTAAATTTGACATACAATTAAAAACGGGTGGAAAGATCCAACTCATCAGACTGGTTTGTGAGCAACACATCACCGACAAGACAAATCATTTCAAGTCACCATGAACTCAAACGTTCAATGTCTTTCTTTCAGATTTACCTGCAATTTCAGTAGCAGCACGTTCAGTTATATTATGTCATCACATGAATCATTACATAAAAAAATATACAGGGTGTGTCAATCGTAAAAGTTTTTTCATGTTAATTTTTGTACTTGTGGAGTAGAGTTTCTGGTAAACAGAAGAATCGTTTATGATAATAAGCTCACCTGTTCTCGCATGAGATCGTCCCATCCATTTCCTCCTTGCCATACTAAGCCAACTTGATGCGATAGAATTGGAAGGTTGCATACGAAACATATTGCAGTCATGGTTCTGAAAAAGAATTCGAAGTTCAGTAGCGGATCTCATTAATTTTTTACGTGCATTCCTCGAATATAATGATAATAATTATAATAATCTTTATTGACCCCTGTTTGTCATATAAAAATGAGTATTGTACATCAGTGAATGAATGAATGAAATAAATAAAATCACTGCAGTATATAACCACGGATAACAGGAAATGACGTTGACACGACAATTACATGAGTGTTATTTTATATAAATGAAATATTCAAGAGAAATTAAATATATTAGCTGCTGAAAATATGTTCCAAGAATTCGCCAATTGAAAAGAAAAAGTTATCAACCATATATGGCTTTAGATCTGCTTGAACACTTTTTAGTGGTCCGTGAATTTCAGAACATGGTGGTAATTCATTATGAATGAAGGAACCACCATAGAAAGGTGATTTCTTGCAGTTGGCATCATTGTACTCTTGTAAAGGGGCCTCTACATGTAAACCAGCATGCCTATCTAACAGGAAAATCGTGCGAGAAGGCCTTGCACCAGTTGGTGTCAAGGCTGAAGGATCCTCTGGCGAAAAAAGAAATAGCACCAATCAATTTTCTAAATATCGAAAGAGACTTTGACAATTCATCCTTCGAAAGTATGGTCTCAGCGGCCAGGAGAAAAAGCGTTGACAAAACCACCTGTAGGTGGATACCATCATACCGACACGTTTGAAGACTCCGCGAAGCCGGAAATTGCCAGGGGAACCCCACAGAACGGGATAATATTCCCCCTATTGTGCGACATGGTAGTAGACGAACTTCTTTGAAAATTCAGAGTTACTCTCCCAACATAGTAGTCCTCGTGAAGCGGAAGTATGTCCAAATAACCTCAGAGCTAATGCAAAATGCACTGAAGAACGTAGAAGACTGAGGGCAAACCCCAGCAAAACCACACTCATTTCCTTCACACGGAAAATAATTCTGAGAGACATTTGGCGTAATACTACAAGTTGCTGATCATGTCATGTCAGGATATTTAGGGCTGTTCTTATTAGGTGAGATAATAATCTGGAACATGCATGTGCAACATGTAATCAAAAATAGTCTGGATAAAAATGTCCGGGGAAGAAAAGTACATTGAAACAAAAGATCGGGACGGACAGTCTGAGAAAAAACTTCAAGAACTAAAATGCTGAGAACAAAAGTCAGGGAAAGAGAAGACCAGAAATTAGTCCAGAAAAGAAGCCAAAGAAAGAAAAGTCCGGGAAAGAAAAGTCAGGGTAAGAAAAGTCCGGGTAAGAAAATTTCAGGGGAGAAAATTCCTGTAAAAAAAAGTCCCCTACGACTATTGAATTATATCTGTTAGATCTTTGGCAAAGTATTCTACAAGAACTGCTTTGCAATGTTCTCCCAATCTCAACGCCAAAACATTCTCAACCGAAATGGGGTAACACCTACGGGCCGGTTTCATGGTATTGCCAATCATCAGCGCAGGACAGCTCACCCAACGCAATCTAAAAATATCCTGACCTCAAGATTCAAAGAGCACTCCGGCTATGGTGTCAACTTCGTCTGAAGCCAAATAAGTTCAAGAGAAAATATTCTATGACACTACTTAGCAGAAGCCCATGAAACTAATAATAAAAATGGATTAAGCAATCCAGACTTCTGCCATAGCCTATACAATAGGTAAGCCGGAGTGCTCTTTAAATCTTGAGGTCAGGATATTTTTGAATTGCATATGTAGGTTGAGACATGTTTTGGCGTTGAGATTGGGAGAACTAGTTCTTGTAGAATACTTTGCCAAGTATCTAACAGATATAGTTTAATACTCGTAGGGGGCAGTAGTTGTTTTCTGTTGGTGACGATTTTACCTATTGTATAGGTTAAGGCAGAAGTCTGAATTGATTAATTCCTTTGTATTATTAATCCTCTACTTTAAAATTCTTCTACAGTTGTTTGTAGCCACTTTCTTCAAGATATTAGGGGTAATGCTATGACATAATTCCAAAAGTTTTCAAGTTACACCACAAGAGAAAATTAAGTAGGGTCAAGTCTGGGGACCTTGCTGGCCAGTGAATAACTAGACAATTGCGGCATATCCATTTTCTTCTGAACTTGGTGTCCAACCAAGCGCGAACTTGTCTATCATAATGTGTGCTTGCGATATCCAACTGAAAATGTATTTTCCATCTTAACTCTCTCGGAATTTTTTCCAGTCCCTCTCAGAATTGATTATTCAAGAAACTGACAAAAATTTCTGAATTCAAGCTGCTTTCGAAAAAATAGTTCTACAACTTTTTTCCCTAAACTACCGCACAACACGTTGATTTTTTGGAAATATTGCCGTTTACACTCCATTACTCTGTGGAAGTCTTCGGTGATTCAATTACGGGAGTTTTGAGAGGAAACTATTTGCCATTTGTCGTGAAAGTTGCTTCGTCCGGTAGTGACATGTTATTCAGAAAATTTGGATTTGACCATACGCCATAAGAGACAATGTTAGCAAAGTGAAGCCAAATTTATGCCTGTCTTTGTCAAATTGGCAAAGCTGATCGACGGCACATGCGCGAAGTCAAAAACTATCGATATTTGAGAAATATTGAAAAAAGGTCCATAAGAAGGAGGTCCATTCTTTATAATTTTAATTAAACGCTGAAAATAGTACTCCGCGAGGTCTTTTTAGCACGGGCGTACCGCTGCAAAAGGCAGTCGTATATCATTGGAAAAAAATGAGTGAGTCTAATAATCAAGGAGTTATACTATTGTTAATTAACACATTTTTCCCAGTCTCCGTTTTCATAAATAATGACTTTATAAATGAAATATTTGACCTGTAAATTGTTGACTTCCTGAAGCCCTTCTAATTTATCTACTTAACAAGATCACATGATAAAAACTAATAAAAGTTAACTTTGTTTTGTTCATTATAATTTTTTATAACTGAAGGATAATTAAATATCGATACCCTTTGCACAAATGGAGGCAACAACCTCGAAACTAGTCTGCAGGTGGTCACCCTGTCCAAATCAAAACATAATTCTGCTGTTTGGTCACAGAGGGCACTTGCAATTGCGTCCTCTTAGCCAGGGGAGTAGTTGTTTTCTGTCAGGTACTTGCCTTAATAAACCTACTTAGTAGGTGTATATGGGAGTAAAGGGTTCATCATCGGTCGGCAACGACTGTTCGTTTTTAAACGATCTCCCAAAGAAATCTGTCAACCCGGAGATTCGGAGTGTTCTTTCTCTGCTCGCTAGGTGGAGCGGCCTAGAAACCGCTTTATCGCGTGAACCAGAGTTGACCAAGCAACGAAGTTGTTGTCTTCGGGCAATAAAAGTGATTATTGCAACAGAAAACAGCCAAATAACGTCGATTTCATTTTCTTTGTGGAAACATTTTTGAATAAAATGATCCTTCAGAATTTGCGAACCGAAAGTATATATCCGCAAGAATTTCCGGTAGGCCACGCCCAGCGCGACCTTCGGCTTTGTCTATAAACAAAAATTCATTCGCGAGTTAGATTATCAGTCGACTCTCGTTGTTCGTGCAGAGCACATGTCATAGATTGTTATTTTTCAAACAAAAGTTTGAGCAGTGATATTTAGTAGAAGTGCTTCTACCTGACTTCCATACAACAAATAGTGTTGAGAAGTTCTCCAGTTCTACTGGTATAGCAGAACTGTCTGTAATATCCAATACGACGAGTTCCGGCTGTCGATATTCAGACGACGTTTTATTTGGACCTGATATTTTCTGCAAGAGTTTTGGGGAATCTACGAGCCAACAACCTGGTAGCAGGCTCATATTCCGAGAGGCGGAGTTGTTGTACTGGTGTGAACTCCTGTTTTATTTCTCCACCCGTTCCTGTTCCTGTTCCAGAGTTTCAGGCTCACAGAGTGAAGAAAGTTGAGAGATTCAACCTTTTGGTAAGCCAAACCAAATCAGTGAAAATTTCTCTCTGTTAAAAACTTTTTAGTGTTTTTCAAGCTGCACAAAAATTAGTCGTATAATCCTGCTTATACCACAAACATTAATTTGCAGTGATTTTTATGATAGAAAATAAAGATACAATTTCTGCTAATTTTGGATGCAGTGATTTTCATCATTCTTTTTTTTCACAAAGTGAAAAAAAGTTGAGTCTTCAGGCTAACGTCCTGACAGACGTATATTGGCAAATAATCTGAACATTTATTTTTGATATTTGTTTTGTTCTACGAGCTAACGTCCTGATGTAACTGAATGTGACTAATAGTGTTTCTTTTTTTTGTGGATAACTATCTTCTACAGGCTAACGTCCTGATAGAAAGACAACTATTGTTTTTTCATTTATTTAAAATCTATTCATATATATATATATATATATATATATATATATATATATAAACCGTAGACACGTGTTTCGAGCTTAAGCTCTCATCAGTACGGTAAAATCAAGTGCGAAGATGTACAACACTTGGATGTAAAAAAAGAAACAAAGGAAGTCAACCACACATTTGTGGCTTCGGTTAGAAGACCTTGTGCTTACAAGGCAACAACTAACGTCGCCACGGAGGCAGCTATAGCTACCAGCGTGACAATCCTACCCAGGAAAATACAAATAAGGATGGATATAGTGAGGGGCAATATATGAAAATATAAGTAGAAAAGTTATTGGGTATAACCCTCAAAATGTTCTGCAACCGTAGACACGTGTTTCGAGCTTAAGCTCTCATCAGTACGGTAAAATCAAGTGCGGAGATATACAACACTTGGATGTAAAAATAGAAACAAAGGAAGTCAACAACAGGAAGCCAACCACACATTTGTGGCTTCAGTTAGAAGACCTTGTGCTTACAAGGCAACAACTTTTCTACTTATATTTTCATATATTGCCCCTCACTATATCCATCCTTATTTGTATTTTCCTGGGTAGGATTGTCACGCTGGTAGCTATAGCTGCCTCCGTGGCGACGTTAGTTGTTGCCTTGTAAGCACAAGGTCTTCTAACCGAAGCCACAAATGTGTGGTTGGCTTTCTGTTGTTGACTTCTTTTGTTTCTATTTTTACATCCAAGTGTTGTACATCTTCGCACTTGATTTTACCGTACTGATGAGAGCTTAAGCTCAAAACACGTGTCTACGGTTGCAGAACATTTTGAGGGTTATACCCAATAACTTTTCTAATTATATATATATATATATAATGGTAAGAGATACGAGGTCGGTTAAATGACACCAAATGTGGAGTTTATCATGGCCAACTATAATGGGAAAAATTATTTTGATATAATCTATTCATTTTTGTTTTATACGCAAATAACAGATTTTGATGATCATTTTCATGTCTCTTGCAAGTGAATTTTGACCCACTTTGGCGGTCCTAATAACTTGAAATTTGGCAGATGTTCATAATTCCGGTGACGATGCACTATCGAATTTTTATAGAAATAAAAAATTAAAGATGGCGGCTCCTCCAATATGGCCGACGAGATTTGTGATTATGGTCCGATTCCATTCAAAATTGGTATGTGGGGGTTTTTGAGGTCGGAGATCATGATTTTTTTGTTAAAATTTATAAATTCAAGATAGCGACTTCAAAATTGTTCTTGTGTTTGTTTAAATGACGATAACTCTGTTGTTATCAACAAAAAATCATTACTGTGACATATCCTCTGTAAGAGAAAAAAAAGTTATTCATAACTAAGTCATAGTGAGCTATGACCTACATTTGAAAAATAAAAGCTGGTGCTGATATCTCAAATTCTAGAAGAGTTGGTTTTCGTTTTATATTTTTTTCGGAAACTCAATGAAAAACAGTCATGATAATGTGAAATTCCTATTCGAATATTTTCATAAATAAAGAAGTTACGGAGTAGACATGAAAATGATCAAAATCTGTTTTTTGCGTATATAACAAAAACGAATGGATTTTATCAAAATATTTTTTCACATTATAGTTGGCCTTGATAAACTCCACATTTGGTGTCATTTAACCAACCTCGTATCTCTCACCATTAAAAAGATACCCATGGTGAGCATGGTAAGTGGGACACACTGTATATATTTGCACTACTACGTATTATTCCACCTAGTGAAATCTTTCCGCGGTGAATGAGAGCTGGAACACTTGCGTATGCGGTTATCCACTCTCAAGTTTAAATTCTCACCTAACAAAAAGGGCCCTTCTTTCTCATAAGCTTTACTCCGCGACAGGAAATTCCATCCCGATATCCGGGATGGATTCTAAAAATTTGCGTCTGGCTGACGAAACCGAACCCCGCCGAGCTAGCCGGTTCGAGAGTGGAACTATTCCCTTAAGTCCATCAAAAATGGAGTCCCATCCTAGACGACAAAGTGTGTAATGGTTTGGACCGGGAACAGATGGCTTCAGTGCTGTCTGTGTTGACCTACCCTTTGCACTGATGAGAGGCAACAACCTCGAAACTAGTCTGCAGGTGGTCACCCTGTCCAAATCAAAACATAATACTGCTATTTGGTCACAGAGGGCACTTGCAATTGCGTCCTCTGATATTTTGAGGAACGTTGCACAAGTATCTGTTAGATTCAATTCAATACCCGTCGTGGTCTTAGCCAGGGTAGTAGTTGTTTTCTGTCGGCCTTAATAAGGTGTATATGGGAGTAAAGGGTTCCTCACCGGTCGGAAACGTTTTTACATATAACAATGGCAGTTATTAATACTGGTAACAATTTTCTGAAGTAATTTGTATAAACAAATGTAATATTAAAAAACAAATGATTTGAATTTTTTTTTTTTCCTTAAATGAATTTTTTGATAGTTTAAAACCGTTTTTTAAAATAATTAGTGGGGAAATTATTTCTTTCCAAAAAATCATAATTTGTACTTCTTAATAGGTAAACAAGAAAAAATCCTTTTGAATAGTTTAATTTTTTATTAACTTAAAAATTTGTTACCAACAAATTCTGACAACGGTTTAATTTTTTTTTTCTGGAACAAAAAAAGCAGGGAACCCATTTTTTCTGTTTTTTCTTAAACACTTTCAAATATTATTTTAATTTTATATATGGCTGTTTTTGTAATTTTCTTTTGGTTCCAGTAAAAGATTATGATTCTTAAGAATGAAATAATTTCCTAACTAAATATTCAAACAATCGAAATATAAAAAAACGATAATAAACAATCAAAAAATTCATTAAAAAAAAATCTTTTTTCAAATCATTGTTTTTCCAGGACAGCATGATGGAAATGAAAAATTTTCTTGAATAATGTGTTTGTTTATAATTAATTCATAGATAAAAAAGTAAATAAACATTTATTGCCCAACAGATATAAATCCAATTCTACAAAAACAATTCAAATGCCAAGAAAAAGGAGAAAAAAAAGAAAAAGAAAAAAAAAGAAAAAGAAAAAGAAAAAGAAAAAGAAAAAGAAAAAGAAAAAGAAAAAGAAAAAGAAAAAGAAAAAGAAAAAGAAAAAGAAAAAGAAAAAGAAAAAGAAAAAGAAAAAGAAAAAGAAAAAGAAAAAGAAAAAGAAAAAGAAAAAGAAAAAGAAAAAGAAAAAGAAAAAGAAAAAGAAAAAGAAAAAGAAAAAGAAAAAGAAAAAGAAAAAGAAAAAGAAAAAGAAAAAGAAAAAGAAAAAGAAAAAGAAAAAGAAAAAGAAAAAGAAAAAGAAAAAGAAAAAGAAAAAGAAAAAGAAAAAGAAAAAGAAAAAGAAAAAGAAAAAGACAAAGAAAAAGAAAAAGAAGAAGGGAGAGACATAAACAAATTACGTCAAAAAATTGTAACCAGTATCAATTACTGCCAGGTTCTAGTTAAGCTTCAGATCAATTAACTGATGGTTAGAATGTGAACCTTTACTCCACATTTGAAGAATGTCATTCACAGTCTAAACTATCAGTAATTATCTGGAGTTTAACTGGAACCGGCGAAACTGGCCCTAAAACATTCGCCAAAAAAAATTATTTAACGTCTTTTGGATACTTAATTTTTATTATATAAAAAATTATAATAAACAAAATAGTAAACTTTTATCGTGTGATCTTGTTAATTAAGTATATTAGAAGGGCTCCAGGAAGCCAACAATTATAGGTCAATCATTCAAAATTTTACGTCGTTATTCATGAAGACAAAGACAGGAAAAAATTTTGTTAATTAACAATAGTATAACTTTTGAATAACAGACTCACACATTTTTTGCTAATGGGGATTTATTCTTTCAAGTGTCCACATGACACCATAATTTATTCGAAAATTTAAATTGACCTTAAATGCTACACAAAAATTATTTTCAGCGATGAATTAAAATTATAAATAATGGAGATAGAGTTCCAGGAGTCTAGACATTTTTATTGGAAATTTTTTCCTCTTTTAGGAACTTTTTTCAAAATTTACTGAATATCAATAGTTTTTGAGTTATTAACGAAAAACCAAATACCATTTTTTCTCATATTATTTTGTTAACAACAATCACAATATTTTACGTGCGGTAAAATTCTTAAAACTATCTATCTATTGTGAAATCTTACATTTCAATAAGTTAATTGTTTTATTTTAATCTACAATGTTCAAAATATGCAATTTCATTATTAGAAGAGATATAATTGGAACTCTTTTCAAAACAATCGCACTTACAAAAAACTTCAACCGACCATTTCGATAGATAACCTATTGCTTTTCGCTTCAGATGAATATGAACAAATACTCTCTTCTCAGATCAGTTATTGCTAATTTTTGTTCTGCTGTTCTTCATGCCAAAACCAACTTGCTGCTGTATATAATTCAAACCCATTCAAAAATAAATGTGTGTTGTAAACCTCAAACAGTGGGCTATAAAAAATGTGCTGCATTCTGAAAGCTCAAAACTCGGAGCGGTGCAAAAAGCGGAAAAACATCAAACGCATGCTTTCGAAAGAACAGAGGAGCAGTCAAAAAGAGTTTGAATAATGGTTGGCCGAAATGGATCTGAGGCCACCATGAGCCCCAGTCACTCGAGCCTAAGTGCGGACCTGTAGTGGCGAAGGCGCGGAGAAGGCATCTGTGCCATGGTTCATTCTGAAGTTGGAACCTGTCGCCTGCTCTGTTGCAATTTCCGTCGTCCCTGCTAGATGGCGCCCCACTCACGTCCGCGTCTGCATCCTGCTGAACACCAAACACTTAATACATCTAACTACACAATATCTTTTTATGAAAGGGGCTTCGAGGGGTAAACAGTATGTACAGTTATTTAGTTGATACAACAATTCGATAGTATTTCTGGTTTTTTTATTCGCGATTCATTCTTCTCAATAAATGTATCTGTGAGAAAATGTGGTGGGAGAAACTGAACGTATCGTGGGATATTTTTTGAGGCTCATAACATTCCATAATTATTTGTATTCATAATGATTTCAAAAACGGGCGTTCTGGTGTAAATGATTATTTTTTGACATTTCTTACGACCAATAAATACCCTCAATTCAAAACATTCAAGTACGTTCAGGCAAATCACAACATTTTATCTCTGTTGTTTTTCGCCAATCAGGTTCCTTGATTTTGATAGGTTGCTATGACGACAACCTGAATTTTCCGATTTTTTTGGTCACGTGACCTAGCAGCAAAATTAATGAGTGATAATTGTCCTGGCTTGACAGCGTCATGTAAGGATTCCAAAATAACACAAGCGTAGATTATTTTTGACAAATATTTATTTTCAATTTAAAAATAATTACACGTTATTTATTATTGATAACATCAATTATTAATTGCAAGTGTTTTTGAAATTCATATTCTACTTCTTTTTTCATCAATGGCGAATAAAGTATTGAGCTGTACGTTTTCTCCACAAATGTCTATGTTTCATAACAAAAGTGATATTATTTTGTTTTTCTCAATACTGGGTTTATGGGTGAAATATATAATTTCACGAGAAATCTTGCTCATACCTTTGAATAGATATTTTTATTCGGAATTTAAGCCAAACATGAAATATTTTATGTCATACTAGTTCATTACTGTGTTTTTATTGCTTAGTTACCAACTATCTAATGTCATACTTTATGCCCGTGCGGGCATAAAGTTCACTTTATGGCCCGCCCGGGCATAAAGAAAAATAATTTAAGCTTCATCAGACTTTTTTGGCAACAGATTTTCAGTTGCTTTCTTTGCTTTTTCACTAATTTCGTCAGAAATTCCAAAATCTTCGTTCATTTTGACTTCTAACTTTGACACATATAAAAAATTATTATGATAAAATGGCAATGTTATTAATTCAAACCGGATTTTTAAAAATACTGATTTGTACTGAGATTGTATTGCAGTACCGAACTAGTATGACATAAAGTTACGTATGTACCGCGGGCATAAACAGATGTGTATACCCTCGGGCGACTTACAAACACTCCGGCCAGAGGCCCTTGGGTTCGTAAAACGTCGCCCTCAGTGCATAAACATCTATTTATACCCTTAGTACATAAATAACTATTATATTTTTTGTGGTAAATTTGAATAAGCTCAGATTCCGTCAGAAGGAACAAAAATTGTACGATTTTCCATTCATATTATGATGTTTTCTTTGAGACTCTAATTCTAATATTGCGAATAATGTGAAACGTCATTCCACCAAACCGCTGCAGTCACAGCCAACTTAATAGATTTTGTTACCTCGTAAAATTGTCATTAATTTTGCATGGGTCATTACCAACTTTCCTTTCTCTCTTGTAGTATAAAATTATTTATAGTATTAAGAAATGTATTTATTTAAGACTCTGATTTCAACTTTTTTTACTAGGACAAAGGGAAAGTAAAAAAATCAAAACTATTTAAAATACAACATAGGTGTAGGTGAGTTTATCAATAAAGGAGGAATCTATCGTCCAATATAACACAGACCTACATTTTTTTCCATCCTCTGGCACTACAATATTGTGAAATCTTTATAGAATATAATCAACTTGATTTTTTTTTCAGAGTACAGAAAGAATGAAAAAATGAAAGAAAAATAAGCGAATATCCACAATATAGCACTGACTCACTTTTTTCCCTATCATCTAGTACAATAATATTTTGTGATTATAGATAATAATAATAAAATATCAAAACAATTTAACCTTATTTTACTAGAGTACAAGGAAATTTAAATATAGATAAGCGCCTAGCCAAATAGGTATCGCTCCTTTCTCAACTTTTTTATTCTTTCGATAAAAGAAAGAATAAAATGAAAACAACTTATTTATTCAACTGAAAGGAATATACTGTAGCTTATAATCTAATAATTGGTATTATTGAAAATACAGTTATTGTTAATAATATTACTACCAAGCTGTATTGCAGTTGTTTTTTGTAGAGAAAAATTTATTATTGGGGGTATTTCTGTTGTTCACAATGGAATTATCACTTCTTATAGCTTCAGTTATATTTTGGTGATGCTTAGCATTCATTTGAAGATGAAGTTTCATGGAATTTGTATTGCGGTGAGCAGTAATCTTAATGACCTGCTCTTCTTGCACCCCATTTTCAGCCAATGTTGAAAAAATTAAAAAAATTCTAACGTCTAAAAAAGTTTCGGAAAGTATTCAAGCTCTCGGAAGATTTTAAGTGGATATTTTCTGTGGTATGTTGTTTTCATTGTCTGACAAGTGATACTACTGATTTGATGTCAGTTATCAGTTTGCAAGGAAAATAAAAATTTAATAGAAAACTATGTCTCTGATTGGAGCCTTAAAAATAATCTATCAAATACTACGCGACAGTTCGATAAAGTAGAAAATAAAATTCTCCAGATTTTCTCTCAAACTTGGCCATTTAGAAGATCAACTCAGTGGCAGCATTGTTTATATAGAAGATAGTTAGTCAACCTTATGGGATTATAATTGGATCAAAATGGATGCGACATGTAGATGGCGATAGTGAGCTCGCATCCAAGTCATGTCGTAACTTCAGTGATCTGGCCTCCAAGTCATGTCGTAACTTGATTAAAACAATGGCAAAGCATTAAAATCAGGTTTTTTTGAAGAAACCTGCATTAAAATGACGACAAATATTCATGTTTGTAACTAATCACGGTAGATGACACTCGCGTTTGTGTCCAATACCTTCTCCACAGGCATTGACTATGTTCTATTCAAACAATGGTGGCAGTAGTGCCACACGAGTTGAACTTCGTTTCTTTTCTGTCTACATATTTTTCCTATAGCTGAAAATTATAAAGACAAAATATTATTATTATTATTTGGTAATAGCCATTTGATCCCTTCGGGCTCTCGTGTCTATTGTCTGGCACCAAGTTTTCGAAAAATCTGTCAAACTATTTTCACTTTATTCTCACTCTCTATATTAGAACTGCAAATCTAAAATGAAATGTCACTCATTTTCAGTGCACCCAAAAACGTAATTAATGTTGTATCGGATCTCATATTTGATTTTATTCAAATTTCTGTGTCCACCAAATGCAATTTCATTGTTTTTAATCAAACTTTCGAAAAATAAACACATTTCAAAAGGTGATTGAGATATACAGTGACCAACAGTATTATAAATAGAAACGTATCAAAAAATTAATGCAAATACAATGATTGCATTATAATCAAACTTTCTGCTTCGTGAGGAAATTGGAATATAAAGTGACCTGCAGATTTTCATATACAAATAGAAAATATTATATTGTTTTGCGAGTGACAAAAGCAATATTTTTTGAAGCGAGAGAACAGTGTTCAAGAGCTTCAAAGAATGTTTTTGATGAGTGAAATACTATACTTTTTCTACAACCCCCTTCATATCACGATAGAGTGCTAAAATAGAACGATGTAAAATTATTCTATTTTTAATTAAAAATAACACAGTTTTGTTAAACATTACCTATGATTTAAATTTTGGTTAATTGTTACATTCGATGTACGTGAATTTCACAATTTCAAATTCAAAACTGTGAGCTCGGAGACAGTGAACAAATATATCAATACAATTAAGAGCAACGCTGTGGGTTCTGATGAAATATCTCTGAAAATGATCAAGTATGTGCAGGAGCGTTTAATTGATCATATAACCTTTATATTCAATAAGGCAATCGAACTAAATCATTTCCCCTCTATATGGAAGAATGCAGCTGTTTTACCTATACCTAAATGCAACTCCCCCACAGAATTGGCACATCTGAGACCTATCAGTATTCTCCCAACCCTTTCGAAGGCATTTGAGAAAATTCTCGAAGAACAAATGTTCGAGTCATCAGTCGAAACATAATTTCAACAGCTCAATCTGGATTCCGCCCTGGCCATAGTACAACCACTGCACTTTTGAATGTCACCGATGACTTGTTTCGGTCTGTAGACAGAGGTGAACTCTCGTGTCTTGTTTTGCTTGACTATACCAAAGCTTTTGATACCATAGATCATGATGTACTCTGTAAAAAACTAAAATACTTAGGATTCCATCAGAGCTCAGTAGCCCTCATCAAAAGCTTTCTCTCATTTCGGACACAGTCAATAACACTTGGTGGTGAAACTTCTGGCACACTACCTATTGAGTTTGGAGTACCTCAGTGATCAGTCCTTGGGCCATTACTGATTTCCCTGTATATTTGCGACTTTCATGAGACAATGGAGTACTGTAATATTCATCACTATGCTGATGATACCCAATTATACGTCAGTTTTGATGTAAACAACGTCAATTTAACATCAGCACGAGTGAATGAGGATTTGAACTCTCTTTTTAATCTTTCAACCGCTCATAACCTGAAGATCAATCCTCGTTAGTCCCATGCTATGATTATCGGAAATAATTATAAACGATTAATGGCCGAAGCGAATTTTTCGCTTCATCTCTCAGATCAACAAATTCCATTTGTCAGCGAATGCAAAAATTTGGGTTTCTGGTTCGATCAGCAATTACGATTCACTAAGCACGTTAGTCACTTATGTCAGAGTTCCTTCAATGTGCTGAGACAGTTGTACCACTCTCGGGACATTTTACCCACCTCAAAACTTAAACTAAACCTTTGTGAATCCTTGATTATCTCCAAGCTCCCATATTGCGACGCCGTCTATGGCCCCGCTCTCTTGCAGAGTGACGCCTCAAGACTACAGCGAATTCAAAATTCCTGCATACATTTTGCTTACGGTGTTCGTAAGTATGATCACATCAGTGCAAAGTTCAGGGAATCCGGATGGCTGAGATTGGAAAAATTTAGAAAATTTCATTTGCTAACATTAACCCACAAAGTAGTAACAACTTCTACACCGGCATACCTAGCTGCCAAATTGATCACCTTCCGTAATTACAATACTTCAAGAACACGAAACAGAAACACCATGTTCATTCCAAAATTCAAAACCAGTTTGTACAAACGAAGCTTCTCATACACAGCTCCCAAATACTACAACTCTTTACCCAATAATTTTAAGAACTATAATATAATCAACTTCAAAAAGAAACTGAAAGAACTATTATATAACTGACATGTTCATATTAGATATACTTCTGACAATGCTTGTACAATTGATTGATTATTTCTCTCTAATGATAGTTACGAGATGATAGTAGTATAAGATATTTTTTGTTGCTTTCTATAAAATTGTTAAACTTTTTTTTTTTCTTCCTCTCTTTTTTCATGGGTTTTGTTGAAAAACAGCATCAGCTGACACTTCGCCCTTTCATCTATGTCACACCATGTAATTATGTATGACTTTACATTTTTTGCAAGATGAATAAAGACGATTTATTATTATTATTATTGTTTACTGATGTCACTCCAGGTAAAGATGCGCCGTAATCGGAAAGCATTGTATTTTGTATGGATTTTGAAATTTTTGTTTGTATTTGATATTTGTTGTTTACTGATTGATCAACATATCTCTACTTAACGTTACTAGAATTCCAGCCTTCATGCTTTTATAATTGAAGTAAATCAACTCCTGCAATAGCGTTGCGGAAGTTCTACGTGAACAATGCCCAGTGTATTTTTGGGGATCAGACAAGTTTAAATATTGAGATATCTTCATAAGAAATTTACCCAACTCTTATCGTTCTGGTAGTTAATAAAGAATCTTGTATATATTATGTCCATATCTAGTTGACGGAGGTTCTTATATATTTTAGAGATCTTGTAGAAAAACGCAGAAATGTGGAAGGAACGCGGTACTTTTGTATTTGTATTGCGTATTGTACTTCTGGTATCTTTTACATTATTTACTGCCAAATCTTTTAATTCATGGCAACGACAAGCACCCGAAATTCCAAAAACTGAAGCTACCTTCGAACGTTGATATTAATATCATTATGAATTTGTCGAAATGATGAAGTCATTAACTTTCCTTAGTCATTAAGTATTTGGAGTCGGTTGAATTCTTCAAGAAAGTGTGTATCTCATCGAAAAACAAAATTTCAGACATTTGACTTTTGAACCCATCAGATTTTCGTTTAAAAAAATATTTGCTTGAGATATTTACTGATACCAATATTATTTTTAATCGATGAAGTGGTTCTCAACATCGTTGCATAGACCATAGCGTCGATGACTTGAATTTTTTTGAAACAGCACAGTTTCCGAAAATGAATTTACGTGACCATCAACCTTACAATCCATGAGTTTTGCATATGTTTATTCATGCCGCTTTTTAGATTTTACTTGTAATGAATCCAAAGAGGTTTCCTCAGATTTGCTATTTCTGGTGGTGTATTTGGAAAATTTAAATCACTTCTCGAATCAAAAATAATGATAACTTGAAATGGAATCCTTGTGATTATGTTTCGAATTGAAATAGATTGAGTCTCTTGGTATTTTAGAATTTTTAGAAAATACCATTTCATTGACAAAATCAAATAACAGTCGTTTAAATACAATAACTTATTTGGGCAAAAAACCGATGTCAAGATGTTGCGAAAGTTTTCATTTTTACCATTTACTATCCAATATCAATTCACATTCACAGTTTTGTCAAAAATGTTGTTTATTTTTCGTTTATAAAATTTCCATGGCACATTTGAGAGAATTTTTGTCATCGATCTGCTGTCTTGGTCAAGAACGACCATTCTCATACGCCATTGAAAAGAAATCATTGATCTTATGCTCTACAAATATAGCAATTTTGCTTCTAAAATGTCCTCCCACTCTCTCGATACAAGTGTATCATATTATAAGTAAAATATTTTTTTGGCAATCATCCGGGAAGTGTTCACTTCCTGGCCTAGTCCGAGAAGTACATACTTCCCGAACTAGGCCGGGAAGTGCTCGAATTTAATACAAATATTAATATAAATAAGAATTAGAATGTTTCTGTTGGTACCTATCTTCTGTTCGAATTTCAATATATAATACAAATAAGAACTGAAATGTTCGAAATATTCAAATTTGGAATCGTTTCATCCGGTTAACAAATGGGTGAAAGTCGACCTCTCTTCGTCTCTTAGACTAAATGCGTCTCATTGATTTGTTATTCTACATGGTTGCCGAAAAAATAGCGTACGCAACACGCCCGAAAAAGTTTTTTTGGACTCGCAGACTTCCAGGACTCGCTAACGCTCGTCCTAGTATTTGGTCTACTCGTCCAAAAAAACAGTATTTTCCGGACGTAAATTACTATTTATACATACGAGGATATATTGAAAAATTCTAAGCCTAAATACTATAGAACCAAACAATATTTCAATGTCAAAATATTTTATTACTCAACATATTCTCCTCTTAATTGGATACATTTATTACAGCGAACCTGCAACGTCTCTAGACCTTTCAAAAAAAATGTTTCTTCTTGCTCTGCAAACCAGACCTCCACAGCTTTTATTACCTCCTCGTTGGAAGAAAATTTACGACATTTCAAACTTTTTTCAGTTGAGGAAAGAGATGATAGGCGGACGGAACAAAATCTGGTGAATAAGGGGGGTGTTCTAGTAATTCAAACCCTAAATCACGATTTTTTTTGCATGGCAACATGAGATTTGTGTGCAGGGGCGTTGTCCTGCAAAAACAAAACACCTTTGGATAGCTTTCCGCGTCTTTTCTCTTTAATTTTTAATGTCGAATAGTAATCTCCAGTTATTTCTACCCTTATACAAAAAATCAATCATGATTACTCCATGGCAATCCCAAAACACTGAAGCAAGAACTTTTCCAGCAGATTTTTGGACACAAAACTTCTTAGGTCTTGGAGAACCGGAGTGTCGCCATTCCATCGATTGTTGCTTTGTTTCTGAATCGTAGAAATGTACCAAGTCTCATCCATAGAAACAATTCGATTCAAGAAGTCTACATCGTTTTCAAATCGAGCACAGATCGAACGCGATGCTACTACCCTTCCACGCTTTTGGTCAACATTCAAACATTTGGGGATCCATTTTGCAGCAATTCTTCTCATGTCCAAATTGACGTGAACTTTATGATGAACGTGTTCGTATGAAATATTCAGTGCTTCAGATATCCGTTTTAGCCCAATTCGACGGTCTGTTGAAATCATGTCATGAACTACATCGATATTTTCGGGGACTGACACAGAAACTGGCCTTTCCGATCGGTAATCATCTTCAATGGAAAATTTACCTCTTTTGAAGCTTGCAGTCCAATTTTTCACAGTGGCATATGAAGGACATTGAGGCATATCTTCGTAAATCTGCTTACCTCTTAACTCTTTTAAATACAGGTACTTGATGATGGCTCGGTACTACAATTTTTGATTTTCATAATTTCGGTGGACCTATTTTTTCTTTTAATTTATCGCATAACTCTGATTTACTTTTTTGACGTCAAACTTTACACTTACACTTCTATTAAGTTATTGTTCGTTGCTATGGTAACGCAATATTTTGTTTATGCAGGGAACTGATCTAGGCTAACTAAATATCAATACATCCTCGTATATAGGTTTTCTTCTCAATATACCTTTATTCTTTTACGTAAAGAAATACCTACACCATTATTATTTCAAACTAGCCAATCTACTCCGGTATGCCAGAGGGAATCGGATAGCAGTAATTCTATATAAAGTCCACAATAAACGAGCTCACATTTTTGTCATGTCTGTTTGATTAGTACTTGTCAGCAAATCAAACACACCGAAGCTATACGACCCAACCATTAATTGAGCCATCATTTTTGACGTTAGTTTACTCCTCTACAAAACAACAACCATACTAACGAAAACCGAACATGTATGTAAAAGCAAATTGATAGGGATGTAGTAGCAATTTGGAATTGAAGTTAACTTTGAATATGAACCTGTTCATTACAATGAATCATAAAATATTATTCATGGAATCCATTAGTTGTGAACTTTCGAAATCATATTCGGTTCATTTCATTGTGGAGTAGCTCATTTGTTTGTTTATTTGTTGTTTCGGTATTAGCTGGGGTTCGCACGTAGGGGTATTTAGCTGATCTAGGCTGCCAAAAGTCGATTTCTGAAAACTCTTGCCAGATGTAGAATAACAAATAATTACTGCCTGGTGAAATTGACTAGGGGGGGCAACAATAATAGTATATTTCTCTCGGAGGTAAGTTTGGATTGGGATCAGTGATTGAAGAAAAAACTGATGTTTTCTGGCCAACGTTTCGAATTGAATTAAATTAATTCTCAGTGCTCTGTAACGATGGTTTCCCATGAAATTGTTTTATTTTTCATATTAATTTGCCACTATATATTATTATATTGGTGGTGGTTGGCTGGTAGTGCGATCGCCTCGCATGCGTGGGGTCATGAGTTCGATCCACCGATTCACCGGTCTCGTGCATGGCATCACACGGTAAGGGCTGCGTCTTCTCTAGCTCACACAAGTCTCTCGAAGACTTCTGGTGGTTGCACGTAGAGGTGCAATCGGTTGACGGCAATAACAATTTTGACAACAACTTTAACAACTATATAAGACGATTATGTTAAAATGTTTGGAAAGTGTAACAGAACGTATTGTATGACCGGACATATTAATTTACCCAACCCCTAGTTAATCCTTTCAAGTCAAGAAACCGTCGAACACTTGTGTAGAAATAACGTTATCCTAACAAAGATTCTCAGAAATACATTGGTTACGAAGGAACATCTTTAAAACGAGTGTATCATATTACTTTTAAGAGTCTTGTCATAATATTTCCAAATGAGACATTTCAGAATACCAGGAAACCTTTCAACATCCCAATAGTTTGCATATGTTACTTTTGTTGAGAGGCACATATTGTTATGATAAGCCACCCAGAAAGCACTTTTCGAAAGTTAGTCTTTCGTTTCATTCGTTCAAGTCAACATGTGGTTGCGCAGTTTTATTAATTTACTCAAGTTATTGTAATTGTCATATTTCAACTCTGTTCAACACAATATTCAATCTGGGTACTATCGTTGATTTTCATTCTTTGAATCTATATAAAGTCGATCTTTTCCACTTGTCTCTAAAAAGCTGATTCTTCTAATCAACTCTTAGTATTTGTTGTATTTGAATTATTTCGAGTGTTTTACGTTTAATCTTGTTATATTTTTAGTAAATTATCTGGCCTCATTCACCCTTTTCTGGTTTAAATTATATTATCAGTTAAAATCAGAAGTTGCTTCATCAAATAATTTGAGAAATGTCCCAAACATCTTTTGTTGTTATTCCTTATTGTTTTGTTTAATAGATATAAATGTTTTGAATTATGGTTTTTATTCTCAAAAGTTATCCAGTTTACAAAAATCCTTTTGATTTGAGAGAAAATTATTTTACTTAGAGTTGAACAGAGTAAGTAAATTTGAGTGCTAAAGTGAGTTTCGCAACGAGTTCTCAATCCAGCATCGAGTATAGAAAGTCGAGATCATGTGATGAAAAAGTAAGGTGAGTTAGAAATCTTAAATGCTGTGAGCTATGATTCCTAGTTGCTAGAAAATAAGAGCCCAACGTTCCAAATTATTATTATGTTTTTAACGACTCCGCTCGGTCGAATCAGTTGTGATAATGCTCTATTTAATTATAAAGACAGCAAATGTTACAGAAAGTATTCACCAAAAGTAGTTCTATCCAAGTTGAATTCCTTAAAATTATGAAACATAGTGAGACGTGATAGATACAGAACTAGAATCCACGGGCACAATAAATAATACACATATTACTATAATGAGATATGCTGGACACTGCGTTAAAAATCCAAGATGAGGAAAAAAATTGAAAATAAAAAAAAAGGCTAATAATATAAGACTATGAAAGGTTTTGCATATTGATAAGAGAATAGGTAGTATTTACAATAATGATAATGGTTCGAACATATACAGTACGATGCAAATGTATGGAATAAATTCATTATTTCTGAACATAAACATATTTTGGAAAATTCCTCGAACACGTCGATGTTCTTTTCCGATTGGCCAATTTCTAAACCCCACCGAAAATATATAGGTTTATCCGCATTCGAGTAAAAATGAGTTTGGTGAAATTTTTAAATGGAATACATATTTGGTTAGAGATCGTCATTACAAATCCAGTTATACCAGGTCTGATGAGATTAGGTCAAACGGCTGCGGAGATATGGGCAAAAAACTTCTCCATATGCTCAATGAGTGCGACAGAGAATTTTGACCTTCCGAATCGTGTGGAGTCTCTCAGTCATACTCATTGGACATACGAGGAAGTTTTTTGCCCATATCTCCGCATCCGTTCGACATAATCACATCAAACCTGGTATCACAGGATTTGTAATGAAGACCCCTAACCAAATATGGAAAAATACACTGGGTGTCCCATTTAAAAATATCACTAAAGTCATTTTTACTCGATTGCGGATAACCCTATATATTTAGGGTGGGGTTCAAAAATTGGCCAATCGGAAAAGAAAATCGACGTATTCGAGTAATTTTTCAAAATATGTTTACATTCAGAAATAATGAATTTATTCCATACATTTGCATCGTACTGTATGTTCATATTCTGTTTGAAGTGAGATTTAGTGGAGAGAAAAAAATATAAAAATATTTAAATTTAAATTAATCTAACATTAGCATTGGACATTAGTGGCTCATGCTGCTATTGTTTCAACCACTCAACCATATCCTTCCAAAAGAATCATATACGAAATGGTCAATATTCTCAAACATGACAACAAGATGTAGATGGACTGAATACAGCCTTATAAAATTTGATTATTGTAAATCCTACCTATTATATTATCAATATGCACAACCTTTTATAGTTCTATATTTTCATCCTTATTTATAATTCTGGATTTCTTCCTCACCTTGGATTTTCAACTCAGTGTTCAGCTTGTCTCGTTATAGTAATATATGTATTATTTTTTATTGTGCCAGTGGATTTTTGTTCTGTATCTTTCACGTCTCACTATGTATATTTGAGGAATTTTACTCGGAAAGAGTTACTATTGAAGAGTACTTTCCAAATATTTCAATATAATCGTCATATACGATAGTACATAGTGGCAGGTAAATATAAAAATCAAACAATTCCATGAGAAACCATTGTTACAGAGCCCTAAGGATGAATTTAACTGCATTCTAGTTTTTTCTACAACTTTAGCTAATCCCAATCCCAACTAACCTCTGACACAAATATTTATTGGATCACCAACTCATCGAATAATAGTATTGTAACGATAATTTCTCCGAAGCCGGACCTGAATGCTCATGCAAACAGCTTGTGACCGCGTCTGACTCACCATCATCTGGAATGTGTATCGAGAAAAATCCACTATTCGGCGTCGCATCTAAGAACGTTCCGGGAGGTAATCCTGAACCTCCCACCCCTGCATTTGCATATTGCAGCAGATGCGAGGATAGAAGCATCCAGGCTAAAATATCTGGACCAATGGAGGGGCAATAACCAAGGCCAAACAGCATACTGGAGGTCATAAGAATCGACACGTCTAAGATGCCGCCGAACAAAATGACTACAACATACTCCTTTTATGAAACATACACCACCATCATAGAAGATGGGGAAGTTACATCAAGGGCCATACCATTGCTGTCAAGAGGGCAAATCTGGTACACGGATGGCTCAAAGACTAGCAAAGGAGTAGGGGTTGGAATATACGGGGAGAGACCGAGGTAAGACATCAGTCTAAGCCTCGGTACTCAAGCCGCTATATTCCAAGCCGAGGTAACGGCAATCTCCGTCTGCATGAGAGAGATTCTAAGGAATGGTCCTAGAAACCAACCCATAGCGATTCTCTTCGACAGTCAGGCGGCGATTAGAGCCCTGCGTTCATGCAGGTTCACTTCCAAACTGGTTTGGGAGGCACATCAAAACCTTAACGACCTGATAGCACAGAACAGGGTAAAACTTGTCTGGGTACCAGGTCATAAGGCCATTCAGAGAAATGAGAGCGCAGATGCCCTAGCAAGAGCGGGGGTAGCAACAACTCTCACTGGACCAGAACCAGCCTGTGGAATCCCATTTGGGGATATTAAGCAGGACACAAAGAAATGGGTTAAAAACCATCATCAATCTCTCTGGTAGAGTGCCTCAGGCAATACTCACGGGAATATGATGATGATGGGGCCAATCGACCGGCTATCAAGACACCTTCTTGAACCAAGCCGAGATTCTCTCAGGAAGGTGGTAGGACTGATGACAGGCCACTGCCACCTGAGAAAACACCTGCAACTGTCGGGGATACATCAAGAGTCCAAACAATGCAGATGTGATGAGGAGGACGAAACAGCCTCCCACATAATGTTTGAATGCAATGCTCTGGCTCGCATGAGGATGGATATATTCAGGCACTGTGGTGCAGAATATATCATCCCGCAGGAAAACCTTGTGAGGAATTTTCAGGAGTTCATTAATAGATCCGGAGTACTCACGAGATAGACCTGCGCATTTCAGCCACTGGCTAGCCCCGCCATCTAATAATAATAATGATAATAATAAAAAGAACGTTCCGGAGCCTTCGGCGAAATGAGTTGTAGATATGAAAAGCAACACGTCAGCGGACGCAGGGAGTTAGTGAAGTGATAGATAGTCTAGTTCAAATAAAATAGTGAGCTATAATTGTTATATAAATTACCTGGTTTGTATGTGAAATAAATAAATTGAAACCGTTTAGACTTTAAATATACTGCAGTATATTATACACCATGGTAGAGAAGAGATTTTTCTCAGTCGAGCTTTATTAAATATGGGTTTTTTCCGCTACCAGCACGTTAAGTTATTTTCACTGTGATTATTTTTGGATTCCTTTTGTATTTGAATGGATTCGATTGAGAAGAAATAGTCTGTGGAAACAAATGAATGAAAATGCAATCAAATAAATTGACATTTCCCTACATCACTTGCACTGTGACTTTCAAAAATGGCAAGTAGCGATGAAGAAATTAGTTTTTATGTCACTACTGTCAATTGTTTTAATTCTTCTCAAGAAGTACATCTCGTTAAATTTTAATTTCATTTAGAATTTCGTTAAAATATGACAGGACAATAGGAAAAACTGTGTTGCTGTGCAAAACACCTCTTGAGTAAGGTGTCGTAGAAAATTAGAAGCCATTAGTATTGAAGGAACTGTCTTTCTTTGATTCAACAGGGAGGAAACAAATAACAAAAATAGACGATGCCTCTTCCAACTCCATAGATACTGAATTTGGAGTACCACAGAGGAGTGTTCTGGAACCTTTGCTGTTCTTGATATGTACAAACGATGTAAGCCCAACACCCAATTGTGATTGCATGAACCTATTCTCTGACGATACGTTATTATCTTTTGCTGACAAGAATTTGTATGTTGCTGTTTCAAAAATGAATTCACGTTTACTACAAGTTCAAGTATACTTGAATATAAATGAACTGAGATGAAATATTGCAAAAACGAAAGGAATGGTGTTGACTACATGCCATAAATATAAACAATTCAACTTTAATTATCTTGCTACGACCATCAATAACGAAAAAATTGAGTTTGTGAAAGAGTTCAAATGCCTTTGTTTCATGATGGATAACAATATTAGTTTCGGGGTATTTTTCACTTACATGACAAAAAATATTGCAAAAAACCCTACTTCTTCACACGGATCTCTAAACATTTTTTAATTTCCACTAAAATTGCCATTTATAATAACATAATTCAACCTCATTTTGAGTACTGTAGTACACATTATATGGTTGGGACCAAGATAAAATTATAGGATTTCAAAAACTGCAAAAACCGAGGTATATATGAGAGTGATTCTGAAATGTAATTGCCACCCAACAATTTTAAGGAATTTATAATATACAGAAATAGTGCACGTGATTATGAAACAAGACATAAAAACAATTTTCATCTGCCTAGATGTGAATTATCGAACTCTGTGGAAACATTATTGTACAGGGGTTTCAATCAACATGATGAATTATCAGAGGAAGTGAAAGATACCAATAATATTCATGAATTCAAATCAGAGGTAACTTCGCATATAAAATCTAATATTATAATGTGAATAGATTGAAACTGTGTATATTATATAAAAAACTCTCAGTAAGCCAAATTCATAGTCCTGAAACATTATGGTGGTTTTAGATTAGTTATAGTTATATGGTTTTGTAACTCCTGTATTACTATGAATTCTAGGATGTATACCAATTGAAATTAATTTATTCATTCATTCAATAATTTTTCTATCGATAGTTTGTAAAAAAATAAAACCCTGTCTATAATAGAGATATTCACTTATATTTCATTTCAAAAGAACTGTGTCAACTCATAACTTCGGAATTCTTTTCTGAAACATATTTTGTTCCGTGAAAAATAATCCAAAGGCAAGGACAACGAGAAGGACAGCAGGAAATCCCTTCATTTCTCAAACTTCGAAAGCTCCCGAACAACTTTCTTAGTGAATAGAACGTATGGGCACTCACAGTTATTGGGTGGGTTAGTAGCATAGATGATTGTCGGCTGGGTCAAATGACAAAAGGCACACGGAGCCGAAACCAAACAGACTCCCAATCAATAATACCGCAGAATAGCCTTCGGCTTATTGGACATGTAGCCGATTTGGGTAATTTACCGGTCACTGAGTTTCCAACAGGTCCTAATAGTGTTTGAAATGGAAGATTACATGGTAACATATGAAAATCATGTTGAATGTTCGGTTTAATCTTGTTGAATGCAGGTGAAAACTGAGTATTCACCTGGAAATTATTGAAGATGCTGACAACTGAAATGTCGTGATATACCTAGACTCGCAGTGGATTAGTTAATCTGCTTTTAGATAATGAAACTCCTGTACCATTTCACTCAAAACCCCTTTCTAGACGTTTTTCTGCAATGAGTCTTCAATAGGTAATATATATATATATATATATAGATTCCAAGCTTTCGATAATCTTTATTATCATTAAGGGATGCTACAATATGAGAAAGACACGTAAAAAACCCATGAAGAAACAGTCAGGTTGTAACTTACAGTGTAGTGAGGTTATGCGGCGTTAATATTAAAATTATACATGAAAAATGGACGAGACTGGAGATAAAAAATCATTACTAAAATTTGTGTTGTGTACTACAACCACCTATAAACATTACTATATAATAAAAATTAATCAATGTATATTTCACGTGTTCTTCCTTGAAGAGGAAGTACGTCGATCATGCAGAAGCAACAGGATTATGCAGAATTTTCAAATCTTTTTCAGACAATATTAAAATTGCTAATAAAAATGTTTTACCTCTCATGAGAATTTTTTCCAAATTAAAGGATAGGACTCCTGCTCGGATGGACAAACTTCAAGAATGTTGAATGATCGCATTTCTGCACACAAAAGTGACAGTAGATTGCACCCGGAGAGATGTGCATTGAGTGAGCATGTCTATAAGGAGGGACTCTGTAAAAATTTTATCCACAGAAAAAAACACTGCCAAGAGGCTTTTTCTAGAAATGGTTCACATAGCACAATCAGAAAATCCTCTAAATAAAAGAACAGATGTAAATCACCTAAGTGAAATTTACTCTTATTTAATTTTTGTTGACAAGCCAATTATCAGAGATAATCAACAGATTACCCCCGCTGATACTCTCTTCACAGATTGAATCATTCATTTCGCATCTTCATCCTCACAATTATAATTCTCCATTCATTCTAGCGTTAGTAATGCAATTTCATATAAATGTAACCATTTCATTAATTTTAACACTATTGCAGTTTACTTAAAAGCCAAGAAGTACGCGGGCTCACAGGACAGCATGGCGTGATTCCGTGTCTGTCATGTTCCATGTCAGTTGTCGTGTCTTGCGCGTGAACCTGTTGCTTCTGCATGATCGACGTACTTCCTCTTCAAGGAAGAACACGTGAAATGTACATTAATTAATTTTTATTATATAGTAATGTTTATAGGTGGTTGAGTACACAACACAAATTTTAGTAATGATTTTTTATCTCCAGTCTCGTCCATTTTTCATGTATAATTTTAACATTAACGCCGCATAACCTCACTACACTGTAAGTTACAACCTGACTGTTTCTTCATTGGTTTTTTACGTGTCTTTCTCATATTGTAGCATCCCTCATGATGACAATAAAGATTATCGAAAGCTTGGAATCTGTGTAATAAAGTACTCTTATTGGCCTGCTGCATATCCCAAATATTTAGCAAACTTATATAGATATATATACATAGAATGAAAAAAAAGGATAGTCGCTGACTAGTTAAGAGTAAAACTGATTATAGGGCCTGCAGCGATGTGAAAGGAAACTCTTTTAAGTTTTTCCAAGCTTTCGGAATCGTTTGTTCCATCATCAGTGAGACTACAATTGGAAATGTCATATAAGATTGTATATTCAAAATTATGAGTACTCACATCTCATTTGAGGATGCTTACATGTATGTTCATAAAAGTTATTTATAAGAAACATTTTTCAAAAAGATTAAGTTTCTGCTAATTATACATATCAGAAATGCAGTATTTTCAGTTCTTTTTTTTAAAATACAGAACTGGACGAAATGACAAATTAGTCGTACATAGAGACATACTTCATTTGTTTATTTTCAAATGTGACAGTTATTAATTTGACAAGTGATATTATTTTGTTCCGGGACAAATAAACTTCAGTTTAGGTTAGAATTTCTGCGTTCGGTTACTCTGATTTCATGGTGTTTAATGTCAAGAGAAAGTAAAAAAGAATAAATTTCACTCAAATAGCTTATATCTGTTCTTTTATTGATGGAGTTATTCTCTTGAGAGATAAAGGGCATTTCTAAGAAAGATCTTTTTGAAAGATATGATTCTCTTGCAAGAACTGTTGTTGAAGGGTAGTTCATTCGGTGGTCAAGGTCATTGACATGTTTTGCTAAAGCATATCTTTCAGGATGTAGTCTATAATCACTTTTATGAGAAGTGATTCTGTAATTCAGTAATTTTATAAATGAACCGAGATTGAGTATTTTGCGAAGTCAAAGTTTACGGTATTTCAATTTTTGGCAAAGTTGACACGCAATGCAATACTGAGCAAGCATTTATTCGAGTTCTCATTCTTCAGTTTTTTTTCATAATCTGCTCGCCAGGTCATTGCTAATACCCACAAATTATCACTACTTTTATGAGAATAGGTCATTGATGGTTTTCAGAGAAAGAGTTCACGATTCTGATACGTTGAGATTTTTTTAATTTCTGGTGAGAGCACCAACACTTCTTTCACTTTTTTCTCCTCAGTTTACAGCTGCAATCCTGATTCAATTAGAAGTTGGGTATTTTGGTGCTTCGCCAAATATTGTTCCAAAATTCGGAAAACTCCGAATATGTCAGGAAATTATCCGGAAAACCTGAAAATTGGTATACCGAAAATGATGGTAATTCAATTTTTGGCGTAGGCGACACGCAATGTTATACTGAAGCAAACATTTATTCGTGTTCTTATTCTTCAATTTTTTATAATCTGCTCTTCGCGTGATTGTTAATACCCATCAACTATCACCATTTTTATGAGAAATAGGTTATCAATGGTGTTCAGTAGAAGAGTTCGTGATTCTGATTCATTGAGATTTTCTTTAATTTCTGGTGAGAGCACCAACACTTCTCTCACTTTTTTCTCCTCCGTTCAGAGTTGCAAACCTGAGTCAATTAGAAGTTGGGTATTTTGATGCTTCGCCAAATATTGTTCAGAAATTCAGAAAACTACGAATATTTCAGTAAATTATCCTGAAATCCTGAAAATCGGTATACGGAAAATGATGATATTTCAATTTTTGGCGAAGGCGACACGCAATGTAATATTGAAGCAAACATTTATTCGTGTTCTCATTCTTCAATATTTTCATTATCTGCTCGCCGGGTGATTGCTAATACCCATCAACTATCACTATTTTCATGAGAAATAGGATGTCAATGGTGTTCCGTGGAAGAGATCGTGATTCTGATACATTGAGATTTTTTCAATTTCTGGTGAGAGCACCAACACTTCTTACACTTTTTTCTCCTGTGTAAAGTTGCAAACCTGATTCAATTAGGAGTTCGGTATTTTGGTGCTTCGCCAATTGTGGTTCGGATATTCAGAAAACTCCGTATATTTCAAGAAATTATCCGGAAAACCTGAAAATCGGTATACGGGAAATGATGGTATTTCAATTTTTGGCGAAGGTGACACGCAATGTAATTCTGAAGCAAACTTTTATTCGTGTTCTCATTCTTAAATTTTTTAATGATCTGGTCGTCGGGTGATTGCTAATACCCATCAACTATCACTATTTTCATGAGAAATATGGTGTTCAGTGGAAGAGTTCGTGATTCTTTATTTTTTTAAATTTCTGGTGAGAGCACCAACACCTGATTCAATTAGAAGTTTGGTATTTCGGTGCTCGCCAAATACTTTTTCGAAATTTGGAATATTTCTGGAAATTATCTGAAAAAAATCTGAAAATCGCTGTTATGGGAAATGGTAGTATTTTAGTATTTGGCGTAGGCGACACGCAATTCAATCCTGAAAAAAATGTATTTCTGTTCCCATTCTTCAGCTTTTGTTCAGAATCTGCTCAATATGTGATGATAGTAGCCTTCGACTATCACAATTTTTATGCAAAATTGAAAATTCACGGTATTTAGAGGAATAGTTCGAGATTTAAGTGAGTTGGGATAATGTTAAATTTGGCGAAAGCACTAACACATTCTTTAACTTTTTTTTTCCTCGTTCTACAGTTACTATCTATTATCAGTTCATATGATCGTTAGACTTGAATTATAACTGCTATTATAAAACAGTATTGGAATAGGCTATTTTGCAGTTCATTTAGTGATTCAAAGAAATTTTTCCTTTTATTGAACGTGAAATAAATGATATTAAAAATGATAGGTTTGGAATGGGAATATTGAAAGAATAAATTCTTGTATGATTCCACAATTGAGGATACCTGTGCGTAATTATATGATTTGTCGATATATACTTATACAGGGTAATTCAAATTCGACCTCAAATATGTGGCTCTCCTAAACTACAATAGATACGATTAGTGTAATTTTAGACATAGGTGCGTATTTTGGAGCTAAACCAAATCTTCCCAAACCACCTAATATTCCAGGAAACAGACGGAAAAAGTGTAAATCGTTATGGAAAATGATGGTAGTTCAATATTTGGCGAAGGCGACACGCAATTTTTCCTCAATTTTTTGTCATAATCCGCTGACCAGGTGATTGTTAATAGCCTCCAACCATCACGATACTTATGGAAAATTGAACATTCATGGTGTATAGAAGAAGAGTTCGTGATTTTAATACGTTAAGATTTTTTTTTATTTCTGGTGAAGGTACATACCATCATTTGACTTTTGCTCATTCTAGAATTGCAATCTATAATGTGTTTATGAGAGTATAAGTGTTAAGTAATCGATGGTATTTTAAACAAATAACGGACTAGGACATTTTGCTGGTTAGTTGGTGATTCAAATAGATTTTTTCTTTTATTTAACCTGCAATGAACTATATACATATATAGGGTAATTCGACCTCCACCATTTGAATCTCTCAAACTACATTATATAGAACTAACCCCTGATTGTACAAAACAAGTTCACTAACAGTTTAAGTAAACTCGCGTCAGTTGCTAGGGATTAGCCAATGAAATTTCTAGTTCCTTGGCCAAATACACAATTTTGAAACATTCACAACATATCGACGCTTACATAGTCTCCAACCACGGTACGATGCACACTGTGAAGCAGAAAGAAAAGTTAGCTGTAGATAATTTAGATGAAAAATTCGGTTGTGGATTGAATGGACAGAAAGTGTTGCGGCATGGTCCGCTACTTCCATCATCTGTTCGAGGACTCATTATCGGACCGTCGAATTGTGGAAAGACGAATGCCATGATCTCTCTCTTAACACATCCAGAAGGACTGCGATTCACAAACGTTTATCTCTATTCGAAATCACTCAATCAACCCAAATATCAATTCCAACGGAATGTATTGGAACCTATAAAGGGGTTGGGTTTTTTTACGTTCAGTTATAATGCAGAAATAGTGGAACCGTCCGATGCCAAACCAAATTCTGTTTTCATTTTCGATGATGTAATATGTGAAAAACAGGACATTATAAGATCATATTTATGTATGGGATGTCATAAAGATGTTGACTGTTTTTATCTTGCTCAAACATATTCACGTGTGCCCAAACAGTTAGTGCGAGATAATACAAACTTTATCGTAATGTTCAAGCAAGATGAAACGAATATACACCATATTTATTCCGATCACGTGTCACCCGATGTAACATTCAAACAATTCCAACTGATGTGTGTTAAATGTTGGGAGGATCAATATGGATTTATGGTCATTGATAAAGATAGAAAAATGCATGAAGGTAGATATCACATGGTATTTGATAGTTTTATACAGGGTGTTCCTCAAGTACGTGTAGAAACTTCAGGAGCATGTTGCTGACGTCAAAATGAGAAAAAAAGTTCCTATAAACACATGTCCTCAAGTTATTCGTTTCTAAGATACAGAGTGTTAAAGTTTAATTCTTATATTTGTTTTTTGTGAATAAATTCTGAAATGTTTGTGATATTCGAGTAAAGTTTGGTATCTGGGATGATTTTTCAATGACAAAATCAAATTTTATGTCAATTGTAAAAAAACTAATTTCTAATTGAATTTATTTTTAATTAAAAAATCTAGTCATTCAAAATCACTTGCATTGATCATTTCAAATCTCAATAACTCGAAAACAGTTGCTCTCAGTGACCTCTACCAGGAATACATTTTTTAAACAAACTAAATAATAAATATTCGCAGATATCAAACTTTACCCAAATATCAAAATTATTTTTAAATTATTCACGAAAAATAAAAATAAGAATTCAACTTTGACACTCTGTAACTCAGAAACGAATAATTTGCGGACACATGTTTATAAAAACTTTTCTTCTTATTTTGATGTCAGCAACACGCTCCTAAATTTTCTATACGTACTTAAGAAACACCCTGTATATCCATATTCAATCAATCGTTGGATTGCACACAGGTTACTTCACACACAGGTTACAACGAATTGAATTTGAAACGTCAACTAGTTGAGACAACAGAAGCTGTACGCCAGAAATTTAACTCTATCAATTGTGGACTTATTGAATATCGAATGGCACTTATTTGGTGATTGAACTTGGTTTAGTTGAACTGATGGTGATCTCGAAATCGAATTCAGTATTACATAGTTCTTCTTCCTAGTCTGAACACAGAAATAAGTCAGGATCTATTATTTTTTTGACAACATTGCGCCCTTATTCCAACCCTTTCAATACGTCCAAACCTTATGGCTTTGGTTTTTTACTATTAGATTGTTATACACTGCGTTCAGAAAGTGTGGAAACGCTCCATTATCTTACGATTTAATTATTTTCGGAGGTAAAGCTCGAACAGGTCGATTTTGTATTTTAGTTTTCTACCTTTTTTTGGAAAAAAATAGATTTTCCCCCTCCACCTTACAAGATATGACGTCATCGATAATTTTTAAATCACAACATTGACAAAATTTTCAGTGGTTGAAATCCCAGAAAAGACAAAAACAGGTAGCAAAAACTGTCATTATCTGATGGTCTAGTAGGCACGGTGCTAGATCCAAGTCTGACTTGAGGACTACAAATTCAGAGTGATGGTAATAAATTAAATGAAGCATTTCACAATATAAAACAATTAAGCTTATGTTAGGGCAAAGTTGCGTATTTTGGTGCTCCTTCAAATCCTGTTTTGGATCTTGGAAAGCTCCGATTATTTCAGGAAATATCCAGAAAAAAATATTGGTATTATGGAAACTGATGGTATTTCAATATTCGGCGAAGGCGCATACAATGAAATCCTGGTAGGTAATTCAAATTCGACATCCACCATTACATTGGATCTCCTAAACTACATTAGATACAACGATGCTTATTTTGTGGCAAAGTAGGGTTTTTGTTCTGAACAAAATACTGTTTTGAAACTTTGAAAACTCCGAATATATCCAGATATATCTGGAAAAACTGAAAATCATGTAATGCGCAATGATAGATTTCAATATTTGGTGGTGGCAACACGCAATGTTATCCTGTGATAAGAATGTATTCATTTTTACATTTTCCAATTTTTGTTCTTGGCCTGGCCCTCTTGCTCTTTCATCCCGATTCCATCCTACAGAATGACTGCTCATAGAATACAATTTGGATAAAGAGATGCTCTCAGATTTAAAAAGTCTGGACCGCTCTAGCGCTAAACTTTAATATTATTTCTTCTACTTTAATATTATTTCTTCCGCCAAAAATTAAAATCTCTTTTAAGAGCAGTCAGAACAATTTGACACAAGCTAGATAAGACTTTGACATCGATTTTTATTACATTCACGTTACTTCACAACTTATCGATATATCAATAGCATTCGACAAATAATCCAAATTTCCAATCGACAAAATGAGGTATGGCAATTTTTTTTTCTTTTTATCTGTCCACTAGAATGACCAATTTTTGTAACTATGCTGTTTGTTGTCAGGTGAAAAATGTTTGAGAAATTGTAACATGTTGACAGCAACCGGTGGTTCATTTTGTCAAACTATTTTCATCAGTTTTCAAGAGAATTTGTGTTGGTACATGAATGATTTTGCTGACAAATCACTTAAAACAATTTAAAAGCTATCACGTATGCAAAACAAAAAAAATCTGGGGAAAACTCAAGGTTCTATACGAGCTCAATTTAATGAGTTCGCATGAAATAGTCATCTGAATACCGTTCGTAGTAAAAAACATGTGTGGCAAAATGTTTAAATTGATTTGACCGAGTTTGTTGCATTCAACGATTTTTTGTCACTCGACAAATTGCTATGCAACAAACACTCCTGTAACAATGAGAAAATGTGACGGTCAAAGTTTTATCACTCATGATATTATGAATGATGATTCTACTCCCGCAGAAAGAAAACCATTTGATGATGACATCTTGAGTCATTTTGACAGGCAGTTTTCTTTATTGTGACAAAAATGCCTGTTTTTCAAAACCAGACTTCTGCTAGTTAGTGACTCACTTCAACGCCTGTCATGTCAACTATGACTGTTTATCGTTATTGATTTCATACAATATTAGGTTGTATTTTACTAATGTTTTTCTTCATTTTATAGTAACATTTCAAGTTTCCATATACATACCTGCCAGCTGAAGATGGAGGATTTGAGTAACTTCATTCACAATGTGCTGATGTAAGTCGTTCGGCTATAATTATACAAAAGTTAATTTTTGGCGGAGTCAGACCCAGTTTAACCGTTATAAGTCCGCAAAACAATAGACTTCGCTCATAAGCCTATCTGAAACAAGTTGAATGAAGTTCCCGAGTTTTCTTACACCCAGTTGATTATTAAACATATGAAGTAATTAATTTGATGAACTTATAATGAAGCTGTCTTAACATGTGAACTTGATATTACCTTAACTTTCGCATGTAGGGACAACACTTGGCTTCTGTGGAATTTTAGTTATCTACGAAACTTCATTGAAGGTTTTAAAGACTTCTGAGATCTTGTCACCTGGGGAGTTTCAAACTTGCTCATTTCCACAAAACAAGATTACATACGTTGTAGAAAAGACAATGAGTTCATGAACTAATTCGTGACTAAAACAGTGACTACGGTAGTTTATGTGTGTTCAATAGTAAATTGTAAACGAAGAAAAAGTCAAAATATTCACTTCCTTCAATAATCGATAGATGGTGGATTTATTTGAAGATTTCAATTTAAACAGTTGAAAAACTCAAGTCTTATAATATAAAATAATTCACGTGACATAATATACAATAAAATGAATGAAAAGGGTGTTACATAATTCAATACAAATATTTTAATAACATATTTCTGGGGTCAAAATAAGACTTTTTTTTCCTGTAAACATGTGTCCTAAAATCCACCCCCTCCAAGCTACAGACATCGCAAGCTACTCAAAAAAAATCTTAAATTTTGAATTGTGGCTACTATTATGCATCAAATATTTTGAAAATTTACAGGCACTTGTATTTTCAGACGATCTATTCATGTCTTGATTCAAAAATAAGGTAACTCGAATCGAAAGGGGCGAATGAGGGTTACATACAGGTTAGATGGCAAACATTTTCTATATCCTCCAAAAAAATTTGAATTCAAACATAATCGTTGAGTTGGCCACTAAAAAAACATACATTTCAGTCTCTTGCATTTTTTTGAATTAGCTAACCGTTTTAGAGAAACTCGCTGGTAAATGAAAGGGGTGTATTGAAGTAACAAACAAAATAACCTAGAGGGCTATGACTTTTCACTTTGTTTTCCGTACTGACGCTTTTGCCGTTTAATTTGTGAAACAGCACTTTGATTCACTTGTAAGTTTGGCGTTTGTTGAACAGCTTAAAGATTTTTTTGCTTTCTTGCGATGTCTGTAGCTTGGGGGGGGGGGGGGTGGATTATAGAACACATGTTTATAGGAAAAAAAGTACTATTTTGACCACAGGAATGTGTCCTTGAAATATTTGTATTGAAAAATGGAACACCCTGTATAATACAAATGTCTCTTGGATAAATAGAAATAAAAGTAATCACAATATGTAGAAATAAATTTATTTAAGAATATCAGTCATTGCTGTAAGATTAAAAATTGTATTCAACTGCAATGAAGTTATTTCTCAATGAACTCTTGAATTGAAAATGACACTCAATGGCACACAAAAGATCGAAAACTGAGAACCGCTTTCATCATTATTCCCTTAGCTCCTGTAAAATCTTTTTTTTGATATAACCTCAGTTTATTGTCCAAACGGTTTTTTGTAGATGAAGCCTCAAATGTTGTGAGCTGTCATGATTACATCCTTACAAGTTTCTGGGAAGAGAACATTCCAGGAAGGGAACAATGAAAGTAAGAAAATTAATTGTCTTGTAGTTCGGAAAGAAATTGCAATTACCTGGAACTTAAAATGATTCAAAGTGGAAGATATAAATTATCAAGAAGGCTGCCATAGACAACAGAAAAATCGTGGGAACGGACATGAGATTGGCAAATAATATAAGTAATGAATTGTGTGTGCATTCCATTTAAGAAGAAGGTTTTTGTAGGTACAGCGTCAAGTATTACAAGTTCTCATGAGTACCTCCTAATTACTTTGAGGAAATATAACTTCCAGATAGGGAACGATAAGAGTAAAATAGTTAATTGTTTTGTCGGAGTTCTGGAAAAATTGCAATAACTTCAAATGAGTAGAACTGCTAAATATGATACCAAGAATATGAATTATTTGGAGAAAGGCTGCCATAGACCACGGAAAAACTTTGGGAAAGGAAATGATTGTGGCAAATTATGAAAATAATTTATTGCAAACATAATTGATTATTTTCTATTTTTATGCAAACATATCCAAATTTCCTCTCCTACATAGTAAAGAGGTCACTGAAAAAAAATGTTTTTTTTTGTAAGAATTTATTATAGCAAATGAATAGAAAATTGTGGATGACAGAACTCTGTGAAAATCAAACTCACATCTGATTGCTGCAAACAAATATGAGGCCTCTTACTGGTGTGCTCCTCTTAAGGTATCCTGGCACAAATAGGGACCATTTGAAAAAAAAAATCACATCGTAGACTCTGGATGGAATTCACAAAAACAACTTTATGCAAAAAACTGTTATCTGCTATTTTTACTGACCAGATCACGTGAAGGACTGATCACGAAGATGCAGTGCAGTTTTTGAAAACTTCCTTCATTTCAAATATAACGATCATAGAAAACAGCTTCATTTAATTGCTGGTATTAAATAGTTCAATGTTATTGTCACAATTCATAAACATAATTGAGTATGCAGCCAATTTATAGATAGGAACATGAGTACAATGATTTTGCCGTTATATAATCCTGCAGAGCATTACCACCAGATATTCTCTAGAAGTTTAGAAATTGTTTTATTTCAACGTACGTGAGATCTCTCGAGGCCAGGATGTAATAACCAATTCATTGATTATCCCGTTGTCGGTGAAACTGAACCCTGTTACGACTATAACGAGCTTGTGGAACGAAAATAATGGCATTTGAACAAACCCAACAGTCCAATAAATATAATTTAGGGAATGTCGGTTCCATTTTCGATAGACTTTTTCAAATAAATTATTTAACATTACCGTCAAATTTGTTATCGAATTACAATAATCATCAATGTGAATTTCGGATCACGTTTAATTTGAATTCAGTATTTTCAGTACTCGAAATACTGATAGATCTGTGAATGTTCATAATTTGTTGGAAAACAGAACAGAATACATCATTTATCGACAGAATACAAAACATTTGCTTTGTGTTCAGTAATAGACCAAGCTAAAGAGGTTTTTCCCCACAAAATAAAAGACGCAAATGGCCTATACTAATTTTTATAAGATAGTTTGATAACGAAAACCCCGGTTTTCGCCCTAGCAAAATCGCTTTGTGGGATTTTTCAAACAAGCAATAGTGAAAAAATTACAATTTGTTTGGTTTTTTGAAAATATCTCAAAGATTATTCAAGGAATCATTTTAAAGTTAAAAGAACTTTTCTAGAGATTTATAAAACCTATAAAATCTGGACGGATCTTCGTGAGACCGGATCGGGGCATTTTCCACTGAGAAAATACATGAAAACCTCGAAAAAAATTCCAATTTTCAAAAAAAAAATTATTTTTATAAATCTGAAGTTGGACAAACAATATTGCGGAAACTGATAGATAATAATATATGATTCAACAACTGTGCGCAAGATATTTTCTGTCCGATGTGCAGTTTTTGCACAATCGCGTTATGAACAATTTAAGGGCACATCTTGCAAGATGCACCGATTTGAGGGACATCGTCGTATTCAAATTCTACAAACGGCATTTGAAAGTAGAGATCAATATCTTCAATTAATATATTTTGGATTTTCACCTGAGAGGTGTTGAAAATGTCACTGAAAGTTGATCAAACGTGCGTCCGAAGTTACCCGAAGTCGCAATGAAGTTATCTCGAGTTGAGTTCAGGCGACTTGGGGTGCACCCTGAACCTTGATAAAACCTCATATTTCCCATTTAGCATCAATAAAGCAACAACACCAAAATTTCAAAGCCTAGACTTCATAACACCAAACGAAGCTTTTTCAATCTCAGTTGAATACGAAGTAAATTAGCTAGGTGTGTCGATTGATCGTCACTTGAAGTGGTATTCACACATAAATTTCATCATAAAGAAGCTCAACTGTATATTATTCAGATTCAGAATACTGAAGAAAATCTTACCCCCTAGACAACTGAAAATATTATACCATTCGCTAGTAGGAAGCCATATCTGATACGGAATTTCTGCCTGGGGATGTTCGTCAAAGGCACATATAAACTCTCTCGAAGTACTACAAAAAAGATTTTTGAAAATATTTTTTTCAAAAAAACGGACTTATCCTTCAGACAGTCTTTACAGAGAATCAGATGTCCTAGATGTAAGACAACTGTTTGTACAAAACGTCATTTGTAACTACCATCAAAAGAAACCAAAAAACCAAAGTGTTTCTCACAAGTACTAAACAAGACAATAAAGCCAGTTATGTAGTTCCATTAATGAAAAAAGTACTAGGACAGAAGTCTTATGAATTTGTTGCCCCAAAATTGTACAACTTCATACCAAAGGAACTGAAAGAGATCACCAACATCTATGTTTTCAGAAAAAAGCTAAAGTTGTATTTCAATGCAAACCCGTGCAAACTTCTAACTAAATTTCTCGAAAATGAATTAGCCTCTCTCCGCCGCCAACCCAGATCTATTGATCATCTTGCTCTTTATATCATTAATTATTATGTTATACCTATATTTACAGTTCATTCTATTCTTTTTATTACCCATTTTATTATCATTAGTGTTTTTATTTCTACAAATGTTTAATGGTGAATATCTTTCTTCTTTGTACTTGAAACAAGTGTTCAATCACTTATCAAGATTTATTCACATGATATTTTTATCCTCACGTTTAATCATTGTATTGTATTGTATTGTATAATTCTATTGTATGCATGTTTGTGAATAAACAACAACAACAACTTTGAAGCTTTCCAGTGACATTGTCAACACATTTTCTACCTGTCAGATAGAAATCCAAAATATACAAATTGTAGATATTGATCTCTACTTCCGAATGCAGTTTACAGAATTTGAATAAGATTATTTTCCTTATATCGGCGCATTTAGAAAGATTTGCCCTCAAATTGTTCATAACGCGATTGTACAAAAACCACTCATCGGACAGAAAGCATCTTGAGCACAGCTGAACCACAACTCATTATCTATCAGTTTCTGCAATATAGTTTGTTCAGCTTTACATTTATAAAAATTATGAATTTTTGAAAAATGGTCTCTCTTTCGAGGTGTCCCAGTATTTTCTCAGTGAAAATGCACCGCTCTGGTCGTATAAAAAACCTTTCTGTAGGATTCAGAGGAATATATTGAAAATCACTTAGCATCTTTGTACCCAATAATCTTATTGGCTGCTGTCACTGTCTTTGGATATCATGGTTCGTTTCAGATTAGGTTTCAACTGGTGACTTTAGATGTCATAAGTTTCTTCTTATAATATACTGTCTTTGCCTTACGGAACTAATTTCAGATAAGTGGATTCGATTTGATTTCGAGAGCTTCCATAAAGCCTTCCTAACGAGTGGGTAACCACAAAATAGCTGTCGGAGGATGTCGAAGCTTTCGGAACAAAATCAAAAAACATAATTTTTTCATTTCATCAATGGTATCACCGAAACTACTTTTTGAAATAAAAGACATTTTGATTGCTTGAAACAGGTGGCGAGTGGGGGCACAACTATTTAAAAATTTCAAATGGCATGAGGGTTCTCTATTCACGAACTGAAATTATTCGGGTTTTGTTAAAAAAAATTTCTTCCATATGCACTCGAAATATTAGGTATGAGTGCGTATTTGAATCGTACCTTTATCTCGATGAATTTGAACGGTTTGATGTGGAGCAATGGGAAAACATATTTTGAATGGGATCACTGGGAATACTTTCGGAGAGAAGGTACATTGCAAATACTTGACAAATGGCGCTGTGTGCACTTCAACTTCAAAATTTAGTAATGCAAAGACATCGAAATTGTGGAAATAGGTATTGACGAAAATTGAAAAAAATGTGAGTGGTTGAAATGGGAATTGGATTCATTGAACAATGTGTAATTTGACCCTCCATGTCATTTGAAAATTTTCAAATTTTATGCTTCATCGCGCCTCCTCTTCAATCGCATTTCCTTTCATTTCAAAAAGTAGCATCGGTGGTAACATTCAAAATGGTTGTTGTTTCATGTTTTTACGTCAAACCGTTCAAAAGTTAACAGGAGAGGGGACTAAAAAAATCCACACAGTATAAGATAATTATGACGATATCACTGGGTCACCTCTGAGGTTAAGTATGCCCTTCCCCAACTCTTGATTGCAGGTATATTGAGTGAAGTTCTCATTAGACTTTTTCTCGGTTTCTTAGCATTCCATGCTTGATGTTGGACAGAGCCATAGAGAACCCTTCTTGCTTTTTTCATTATCTTTCATTGATTTCTAATTTTGACAATTTATTCTTTTCCACCAGGTGCTCTCATCTTTGATTTACCCGAATTGTCGCTTCTGGGACTGAGAAAGTTCTCATCAGACTTCTCCCATGACTTCTGGTGGCTCAAACATTAAAGAACACACAGAAAATCTGTTTTCTCTGGTAGCATACTTCTGATAAACGAAAGGTTCCGATTAGACTGATCCTTTTCAGATCTATGTTTCGTTTTAAACTCATGTCTCGATTATTTCAATTTCTATTACAGTTCTTTGAATCTATGTCACATACAGACTGTCAGAAATGGAATCGCTTACCGTGTTCTATTATCCTATCGGTGATTTTAGTTTACGTGATTCTTACTAGATACCGTCAATTTATTTACGCGAAATGTCAATATTGGGTATATTAAATTAGCATAGTAGATTGACTAAAAATCGGAAAATTCTTGAGGATGCAGTCAGATCACTAGGCTCAGTCCAATACAACTCTTTGTTATATTGACAATTGTATAGAACGAAAATTTTTATTTTGTACAAAATGGCGGGTAAACACAAATAAATGAATTACTCACAAACTTGAGGTTTAAACTAACAGTCAACATGTCGAGGTGATCAAGGAACTTTGGTCAGAAGATTCGTCAGATAGAGTTGTTGATACAGTTGCTCTGAAAAGTCAAATCCAAAGATTCGCTACTCGTTTTATCGGTTATGCCCAGGAAGATGCTCAAGAGTTCTCACGATTCCTTTTAGAGGGTTTACATAAAGACGCCAATAGAGCAACGGAGAAGCCGAAACCCGTAATGAGAGAGATTCACGAGAAATAAGGTAATAGAGAGAAGGCCCAAGAGTCATGGTCAAGATACTCAAGGACAGACTGTTCCAAAATTGTGGATAACATTTGAAGTCTACATTAAAATGTACTTACTGTGGTAATTGTTCAGTGTCCTTCAATCCTTTCTAGGATCTTTACCCTCTCAATAACACGAATAACAGGTCAACTAAGACTATCACAATGTTAGGATTTATTCAAAATGGAAGAAACTCTAGGTGGTGACGAGAAGCCGACATGTGCGAAGTGCAACGAGAGAAGGAAGCGTTCAAAATCCCTATCAATTCATAAATTCCCGAAATGTTTAGTAATCCATTTGAAACGGTTTTCTTCAACAGAAATATTCCTAGGAAAATTGAATGTCACCATTGATTTTCCTTTAGAAGAATTGGACATGAGTAATTATGCTGATGAAAACGTAGCCCCCTGTCGCTATAGTATATATGCATGGTCTTACCATAGTGGGACTACCTACAGCGGACACTACACAGCCTACTGTAGACATCCGTTTGGGCATGTGGCACGAATATGGTGACTCACATGTGACCCCAATTCCACCCAGATTCATCGTGAGCGGAGATGCATATGTTCTCTTTTATGAACAGGAAGGCACCAAATCGTTTTATTTTATGTTTCATTCCTATTTTATTACGTTCTATTGTTCATATGTTTTACTGTGGTTTTATATATTCAAATGTTATTTTATGTGAAATATATTTGGATATCCCTACCTTTCATACATGAAACATTAATATCTTCATTATTAATAAGACCAAGGAACAAAAGTGAATGTTTTAATCCCGCACGTGATGTTTATTGCCTGAGGGCTCGTAGAGCCCGAGGGCCAATAATCACGTAAGGGATAAAATATCTCTTTAATCCTGAGGCATATTGAAAAAGCAAACTTTGAAATTGTCATATTCACGATGTTATTTTGTTCACCTTATATATGTTGTGGATATAGGAAATAGAAATTCAACTATTTATGTATTGTATTGACATTACATTACATTACATTACATTACATTACATTACATTAAAACGTTTTTCTTGAAAGTTTCTATTCAGTTCTTGGGCTTGAATTAATCATTTTTCACGTTGTTTTAATTCATATACGCTAGTTTTTGCACTTTCCAGTATTATAACTTTCAACATTGATACAATTAATAATTTTGATGAGTTGAATAAACACGGTACTTGGATTACTCAGTAGGTAACGTTATAGCAACAGTCAACAAAATTTTTCAATTCAGTGACATTTCAATTAATGTTGACAATTTATTTTCATCAATTGTAATAATGTTAGTATCACTTACAATGTTAATTCAATCAATAATGATTTATAAAGGAATATTTTCTAATTTTTGTCCTAGTTATTAATAGTGTACCCGCGGTAAAGTTTGATTTTTACTTTATGTCCCTAGGGATTTGAAATGCAACTTTATCTCCCTAGGGACTGAAAGATACATTTTAGTCCCTGTTATACGGGACTAAAGTTGGCACTTTAGTCCCGGAAGTGCATTAACACATTTTCTCCGGCACACATGGTGCGTCTGCAACCAACTAGAGAGAGAGAGGGTGACATCAAATCTTGAAGGATGACAGTAATTTCTAGCAAATGTCATATATTTTCATATTGTTTTCCATAGATCCGCTTCAAAACTGCTGAAACGGTCTGGACTACCAAACTATACTGTTTATTTATGCTGTTTTGATACTCATTTCCGTCCAATATGTATTTCTAGAATATCCAGTCAATTATCAGTTTATTTCTGCCAGACCGACTTCCCTGTGCACACCTCGCCCGGTTATACCCATAATCCGGTCTTGATATGAAACCTCCGTTCAATTCGCCAGGTGATTTATCACGTTACATCTCGTGTCCATTGATTTCCAAATTTCGTGGGATTTTCCCCGGAGATTCCGGGAGATAGACATCGTTAACTGGCTTGACGATGAAATGAAATATCGTCTATTTGCGCTCCGATCTGGTGTATAAATACATCGGAGCGGATTTGTTTGCTTCTCTAAGCGAAAATTTCTGAGCAGGTTATAGCATTGGGTATCCTGTGGTTTATATCTATCGATTCCAAGCGAGGTCCGAATATTTCCAATAGAATAATAAACTGTTCCTTTTCACACTGATGAAAAAGTGTTATTATACTCATGGTTATGGAGCATGTTGTAACAGAACACATAATGCAGATTCATAACGAAATATGCTTTTTCTACAACCACACTCCAAAACATGCTTTTCTGCATAGTTTTACGTTCGCAAACATGATAATTTCTCACAATAATTGAAATTTGACATTAGTGTGCCGCAAAGTGACATTTCTGTGCCACAAAGTGACATTTCTGTGCCAAAATTTTTCAGTACCTAATTTCTAAGCAATACACTTTTCGTGACAGCAAGGTGAAAGTATATTTTGAAAATTCTGCATTTCGAATGGATATTCGATCAGGCAACTTCAAGAATGAATAGACAAAGTCTATTGGTTTATATAATATGAGGGAAATTGTCGTACATATTCATAATATTCTGAACAAAAATCATAGACATCACTACTGCTGTCTCAAATAACCACATTCACACTATCCATTGCTAGGCAACGGAGCAACATCTATCGAATCATTTGAATGTCAACAAACGTCAAGCATAAAATATTCGTAAAATATTCTTGTCCCGTCATTTTTTAATGAGATTGAACTAAAATTGATAGCGACAGTTCTGAAATTGAAAATACTCCACCAGAACTAAGAGAAAAAGTTAATTCATTGCCATTGAATTTACTACCTTCAACTTCAAGAGGAAAATATAAGAATGAGTCACTGACATTTCATTCCGTCTTATAGTATAGTATTATTTTTAGCAAAAAGGGTGTTGTAGAAAAAGTATAGTGAGTAACACGAGCAGAAATGCAATTTCTCACTCGTTTGAATTGCAACACTCGCTTTCAAACTCGTGAGAAATTAGCACTTTTCTGCACTTGTTGCACAATATACTATTTTCGTCTTAGATTAAGAAACCTACCACTTTGTAACACCGATTTTCATTTCCCACGGGCTAGCTGTATCGAAATATTTCATTTCCTACGACTTTCATGAACTACTAGGCTGTCATTATAGGAAGGTATTAACGAATTTTATGAACATGAATAATTTCGAATCAAGTTTGTTTACGTCTGTCTAATAATTTGACATTTCACATCAGTAGATAATTACAAAATTCGATTGAAAAAATTAAATTATTAAAAATGATTAGCGATAGTGAGGATGATTTGACAATCAAATTAATAAATTTATATCAGAAGCTCCTGATAATGCCTATCTTCTGACAAAGGTAGGATTTTCTTTTGATAAAACCAGAATAATTTCAATAAAAATAAGAAATAGGACAGTTTTACGAAGAACTTTCTATAATAATTGTGTTGAAAGTAAGTTCTATAAAACATTACTTTTAATTTTGTAAATTGATTTAATTTTGATTCAAACAAAATCAACTTGTCTCCTGATACAATTCTAATCCGCTATAGAAGCTGAACTAAAATTAGTAACACTCGCAGAATTCAGAGTATCTTTCTCTGAAGAGAGGCGGCCGCATCAATAACCCTTTGCTGAAACAACTGGTCCATGAAGGCCCTTCTTTTCATCGTTTCATTTGGTTTACACGTTCCTGTTCGGTGGTCCAGCTCGAACGTACGTTTCAAAGTAATTACTTTTCCGACAAAAAGCTTGTGTGGAAACTGCGCCTGATGTATCTTGTGTCAACGACGCGACGATGGCATAAATGAAATGGAGTTACTGCTAACTTTACTATCAGAGTCGTTAACATTTATGTGAATGGACAATTGTTTCTTGGTAAGATAGTTATGGAAATAGTAATTTTCCTAACAAGTGCGGAAAGTGATGCTCTCCCGCACGCGACTGCCGTTAACCCGAACGACGCAGAGCGGAGTTCGGGTAAGCAGTCGAGTGCGGGAAAGACACTTTCCGCATGAGTTAGGAACAATACTTTTTCTACAAGCGTAGGAAACAAATTCATTTTTTCAATTATTTATTCATGCAAATGGAAACAACTAACAAGAGTAACATTTTCTATCCACTAATTATTCGTAATATTTATTGTAAATGTACAATTTGATGCATTATGTAAATTTATAGCGGAAGCCAGCATATTTTTTGAAGATGGCTGATTTCCTGAAGAAGAAGGTAACTCGGGCAATACATTATCGAAAGAAATCGAATGTGCAGGCACAGGCATCAAATCGTCGCCGATCGATATAGACGTGGATGGTTCTAAAATGCATCCGGAAGACGATGTAGTGTTCAAATTGGGAATTTTGTTGGACATTTCTTTTTTTCGATTGGTGGAGTCTTCTAAATACCCCTCTGCAACTGAAGTCGATTTCCATCCTCCTAGGCGTTTGATATTAGGGTTGATTTAGTCAACTTTAGCACAAGCATTATCTTAAACATAACGGTAACATCAAAGGTTTTTAGCATAAACTTAACATTGTTGTATAAATGGCGCCATTTGATATAACAGATTCAACTTTCGGTTTTGATATAAATTTAAGCACAATTTTAAAATGATGTTGACTAAATGCACCTTTAGTTATACCCACACCACAGTCAGCAAGTAAAGTGGCTGAGGAACGCCTGAAGCTGTGACCAGTGTAAAGCTCTGGATTTTGAAGGCGCAGATATACTGCTATTTCGGATGGTATCTTTCCTATGGTATCGATTCCTACACATTGCACAGTACATTTTCCACTTTTGTAATACAAGAATAAACGACGGTGAGGAGTCTCTTTTGGACGAAAATGCACATAATTTCTGTATACGTTCAAAAAATAACCATCATTTGCTTCTTCAGATATCAAGAAGGATCTAGAGGAATGATTTTTGGAATCCTTGATATTAACAATTATCAGGTTTTCTTTGTCGTCTATGTCGTCAATGGTGAGTTTTGTCAGCTCTTCTCGTCTGCAAGCACCAGCTAATCCAAAAATTGCTACTAACTTAATCATGAGGTATATGTCATCGGGTGCTTCAGTCATAAATTTTGAAACGTCTTCTTGAGTAAAGATTTTGGCCTTTTTCGGTCGAAAACCGACATTCTGTCTTTTAATGAATGCAATTATTTTGTAAAATTTGCTAATATCCAAATTTTGCTTTACTTTGAATACACTCTTCAACATTGAATATCTTGCCCATAAAGTGTTCGGCTTCCATGTTCTAGACATTTCTAGAAAATAAGCCAAGAATACTTCTTCTTTATTTGGTGTTTTCACTTTCTTATTGTTGCACCATTCAATAAAACTCGTGTATCGATTCTCATACCTTTGTTTAGATTTCGTTGGCAATAACTCTAAGTTCGCATCTGTAGCTGCTTGCACGATTTCTTGTGGAAGTTCTTCATCAGATGAATAATCCATTGTGGCAATTTCACTGAATCGAAAATTTTATATAAGTAACGCTTTGTCTGTCACTCTGACAATTACAAACAAATTTGTGTATTGATCGGCATGACAACATCAATTGTTACCTACTCGTTATCAGATCAATCAAAGCCTATATATAGGGTGATTTTCATAACAATACATTTTTATTTATCAATATTTGTTCATTTTTTCAATAAATAGTGCAAAATGATGGATGATTTTGAACAAACCCACTTAGTATTGCAACAAAAAAGCTTGAACTTTCATATTTTGTCACCCACCACTTATATTTTACGAGGATATCATATAAATGTTTTTCCCGCACTAGTGTGGGAAAAAATTTCCCGCACTAGTGTGGGAAAACTTTTCCCGCACAACTGTGGGAAAATGACACTTTCCAAACTGAATTGCGTGCGGGTAGAGGGTGAATCACGCACGCTTGTAGGAAAAATAATTTACGAACTCCTCGTCCATAAACTTGATACCTATGCTTGGATGGCGCAGTACTCCAGTGGTTAGGCAGCTATTTATCCAAAATGTCGCAGATAGTTGGAGAAGATCATTACTACTCCTACGCATTCCAAGAAGAGCTGTCCCAAAGCACTGTGCTTAGTGCTTGTGGAAGTGCTTAAAGCATTTTAGTGCTCGTGAGCACTGTGGTAGGTAGAAAGGGGTGAATTAGGGCTATTGAGAATGTACCAAATCCAGATACGGTAATTAACGTACAAGACTACCTAAGTCAGAATAAATAAAATCTTCGCAGACGGAATCTCCAGTCATCCGAGATTATTCATGATATACCGGGTGGCTACGGAAGTATTGCCTACGGAATATCTCAGTTATTGTATTATTATTATTATAAATAAATTATTATAAATTATTTTCTATTATATCATTAGAAAGGAATGTTTATGCTCAATAGTACAGGCAAGAAAAAGTTGTATGTTCCTATTTAAGTTATGGACCTACAGAGTATTGTTTTTTTCCCAATTTTTCCAATATTTTTTTTGGCGGCTTTTTATAACACCGACGAATGAAATAAAATATCACAGTAGTAGCAACTGTTATCAAGTGACGTATGGTTTCCATAGCCAACTTTTCAATTTTTGGCTTTCATTTTGCTTCCACGGCCTACTCGGTGAATTTCAATAATAATTTTTTTCTGATCTAGTTTCTGGTTAGATACCAACTTGTGATATGTCATTAGAAAGGGAATTGAATGCTGAATAAAGCGAAAAGAAAAAAAATAGGGTTTCCATTTAAAATAAGAAAGTTTATGTTACTTCCGGTCAGACCGGAAGTTAACTTCGACATGTCAATATGCTCAAATTCTAGCTTTTATGTCATTATATCGACGCTCCAAATTTCACAAACCTACTTCTTATAATAACTGAGATATTCCGTAGGCAATACTTCCGAAGCCACCCGGTATAAGCCTCTGAAGAAGCTAGCCACTCGCTCTAGCGAATCGTTAGGAACAAATTCCAAAGAACGACGGTCTTCAAACCTGAGTGAAAATTGTGACACTGAAAATTTTGGCTGCGAAAGCCCTAATCATTTAGTCTGAAGTTGTGCCAATTCCCAAACAGAAGATTCCGCAGTCACAAAAGCTCTATAGAGAATGTGATACGCAGGCATGGAGATTGGCTAGATCAATATTCTAATAAATGTGACTTATCGCGTAGTTGTCACTTTTTTGGAGCTCGACTGTGCATTATATTCCTTGTGTAGCGAACGGCGAAACTCTGGCGAGTCGCTGGCGATTGACTATGCATACGACTGTAAAACTCTTGAACTACTTCTACAATAAATATCAGATACATTATCCCTAGCTATTTCTCATAATTTTAGGTTATTTTTTGTTTAATCTTTTCTATATTATTTAATGTCTCACTTATATTCTCTATCATAGATAATTGGTGTCATAGTATTATTTAGGCACAAAACTTTCTCATCCTGAAATCTGGTTCACTGAACTTGTTAAAAATATATTATATTACTATTGTAATAAAAATATCATCAACTCATTGAACTCAAAGCTCAATAAAATCAATTTACGAATGTGTCATCTACGAGTATGTTTCTGATTACGAAAAATGGTGGTAAAATATTATCCAACCTATAACAATTCAAAAGATAGTAACATTATCAAAACATTTAAAATATCCTTGGTCAGTATAATTATTCATCTAAATCCGACTCAACAATACTCAAATATTCCGTATTATATTATTTGTTCACAAAAAGTATAAGCAACTGAAAGCTTTTCCTGATGGAATTTGAATTATGATTTCTTTGTGGCAGTCAGCTAATTCGTATTTGAGATCCTTTGGTTTCCAGCACTCTGCATCCATTATTCGGAAGGAAAAATACTAATTGGGTTTTAATTCAGCATCTCAAAGCAAAAAACTCAATTATTCATCCCAGGGGGGTGAGTCCGTTTCATTTTGAAAAAGCAAATTGGTAGCGAATGCAATAGAGCATGGATATTTTTTATGAGGCTTCCAAAATTGGAATGAAATATTCTTACAGAACAAAACAATAGAACTATGAAATACCACAACAAATTTTCACTAATAATTACACGAGATCTTTTTTTTTTGTCGAAGTAAACTTGACATGTATTAATGAGAATTTTGTTGGCTGGCAATTTAACGAAAAAAACTGCCCCTGAAAAAATTACGGGTCCGTAGGACGAGAAATTTTTTCTGGCAGTTTTTTTAGTTGAATTGCCTAATGGCAACAAAATTCGAATTACAAATGTCAAGTTTACTTCGACAAAAAAAAACCTAGAGTGTAATTCGTTAAGACATTTTAATGAATGTGTGAATCAATAAATTAAAAAATAAGATGTAAATTAATTTATTTAACTTAACGGAAAAGTACAATTGTTAAAAACACAATTATTAAAAAACCCTGATTTTCAGAACTTTCTTGTCTTTTGTTGACAGTTTGCGGCATGCTAGTAATTTGAGCGGTGGTAGTAACTGTTTCCTGGACTGTAGTACGAATGGAACCAATGACTTTTTATGATGTTCTTCATCTGACTGAAGGTACGGTTTTAATGACGATGGGTTGCTATGTCCCGTAATTTTCACAAGTTTCTGTCCACCTACACCACTCCTGGACAATTCAGTAACGGCAGCAGCTTGATTAGAATGGTTCCTAATTTTCACCCGCTTGACATCTCAAGTCCAATATTTTCCGCCGAGGATTTGGTCCATTCAGATATTTCATTTATCCCAATAGGATAATTCTTATACCATCCTTTCGAATTTGTTTTTTGCCAGAAAGGATTTGGTGTTAAAAAAAATTCACATGTGATATGGTTTCCCGTCTTCCCATAATTTGTTTAAACAATTTCACTGGACATACACAATCTTCTTCGGTGTTTGTTACCAACCATTTATTGTCGGCCAACTTCTTATTTCCACCTTGTGCTGTATTCGAAAACACTGGGTTATATTCAACTCTTCCGGTCTCTCTTCCACGGTTGTCTGTCGCGATTTTAAAATAAAATGGCTTACAATTTGCTGCTTCTCCACCTCTCCAAGCCAATTCATAGGAAGCAATATGATAAAATTAACTTCACTCCAGAACAGTGCCATTTCAAAACTTTCTTGTTTTGTGAGAGCCTTAGAACTCACCTTCCCCTTTTCTGGGATGGCTTGCAAAATTTTGCGTTTTGTGTCGCGTGCATCTCTCACTTTCTTAAACTGTATGTCCGTGAACGGATTAAAAATTCTTTCATATTCTTCGAAGTACTTCTCTTGTAACATTTTTGCTGAAGTGTTCCAAATCGTTTTCACTGCACTCTCTTTATAGTCTTCTCCATTTTCTTCTTCATGTTGAATGCCCAGTCATCCAAAATAGAAGCTAACTCTTCAGTGGAAGTTTCTGCAATGAGTTCATATTTTTTTCCAAACAAAACATCGCAAATTGTTGAATTCACAGTATTGCGAGGCACATTATTATTGATGATTTCTTCAATTTCTCCACTCAAAGACTGTCCAAATCTCGAGATTTCCACAAATAAGATACGTTTCTGACAACGCAATTTTGAGAAAAATTGACATAACGTCATCAAAAATGTCTTTACAATGCTGGTTGTCATGCTTTCAAAAGTAAGGTTCCGTTTTGTAGCTGGAAAAGTTAGGGCAAACTTTTTTCGCTGTCATAATGATAAAACACACATATGGCATTTTTAGTGCATGAATTAAATTGTCAGTGTGACGATTTGAAGCAGTGATAATTGAACAAGCATGCGAATTCTAGGATATCAAGGATGAATTTCTTCCTTTAGGTACACATAAAAAAACCATCATTTTCGGAGAACAACACATATACAGTTAGCGTTTACAACAGAAACCATTTACAATAGAACATGTTAGAATAGCTAGTAAATTACAAATATTAGATGACAAGAATGTTTGGCTTAGTGAAAGAATTCAACCCAAAACTAAGTAGCGAAGTCCAAGACACCTGAATTTCAGTGACAAAACAAAAGCAAAGATCGAACGCGAAACTATGAGTTACACATTTCGAAGAACACTGATGTCAGATATTTCCATTGAAGCAAATTGACTTCAACCCATTCAATGTTTACCACCCGCCACCCTTCACCCCCGCAATCTAATTTCAGTGCGATATGCCTATTTTCCTTTCTGCAGAAAAATGTCACATACAAAGATCATTTTTCATCCATTTTCCGCCGGGAAATGCGACAGATCCAAACAAAAATTCTACATCAAGTGACTGCAGCCGTTACAGTGGGTGTTATGGAAATAACAGCTGCCCATCAAATAGGTACGATTTATGCTTCGATGGTGCAAATAAAGGTTCATGTTCCTGAATGGAGCTTTGAGATTATTTGAGGTTGATTATATCAATGCAAATATTGGATGTTTTGAGACTAATCAAGTTGTTCAACCATCATAATGATGATGATGATGATTATTTCTTTCGTCTATTAAATATCAGTCATCAACCAATCATAAGTTTGTTTCCTGTTTGACAGGACCAATCAACACGCTCTATTAGCGACTATTTACATGATGCACAATAGTCACCGACTATTCAGCATGATACTCATATCAAGGAGCCTGAGCATCTGACAGTACTCTAAATAAATACATATTAAACGTCAAATAAAATCAATCGTGTTGAAGCTGTATAAGAGAATGAATGTGGACCTTCTACGGTTAATACTGCAAGTTCTTCAAAAGCTGAACAAATGTCACAAATTACGCATGGTGGAAATGTCACATACAATAATTGTGTTTTTAATTTCAATTGATAAATTATAAAGATGGTGCTGTTTTTGTTTAGATTTTGTGCTTTGTTCTTGATATTTTGAATAAATTATTCCAAATTGTTTAATTTTCATTCATTCATATAACTGATATAAAGAAGTAGATTCAAGAAATAATCTTCACAAATATAACACGACCTTGATTAATTGTCGACTATTTTATTGCTGCTAAATTTCTCTTGTATTTATTAATTTTACTCGACATTATTTTGGCATTAATAATCAGAGATGAAAGCCCTCGAGCTTCGCTCTCGGGCTCTCATCAGATTATTAATGCCAAAATAATGTCTCGTTAAATTATTATAAAATACAGTCGAAATTGAGTTGCAATAAAAATAGTCGACTATTTATCAAGGTCTTGTTATATTGCCCTTGATAATTTCATTAACCACCAACAGATTCTCACTGAATATTGATATAAATACAAGTAGTCTGAAGTCTGATCAACAAGTTGAAAAACGTGAAAAATAAAGATAAAGCTCCCAAAAATATGAGCGAGAGCTCATTGGATTCGGAATGACAACAAGAAAAATGTCATTCAAGGATTTTACCGCACGTGAAAAATTGCCATTGTTATCAACAAAATAAGATGAAAAAAAAGTATTTATTTATTTTTTGATAATGACTCAAAAACTATTCATAGTCAAGAGGACATGAGCGCGATTATATTTGGGGCACTTTTTAGGGTGAAAGAGTCAATTGATAACTCAAAAACTGTTCATCGTATCGATTCGATCAAGGAAAGTGCACAATTTTGATACTGCTCGACTTCAGTCGAGCGTTTGATACCATAAATCATAATTTAATGTTAGATATGTTACATAATATTGGTCTTTCCGAGAATGCTGTTTCCCTTATTAAATCTTATTTAGTGAATCGATGCCAGAAAGTGAATATAAATGGCATCGAATCTCGGTATTTAGCGGTCCCTTCTGGCGTATCTCAAGGATCTATCTTAGGGCCCTTGTTATTTGCTGTGTATTCATCTAAGTTACTAAATAGCCTCCAACATTGCATAATTCATCTTCACGCCGACGACACCCGTATAGTTCTCACAGCTTGTAACCAAATCAATGAAGATCTTCATGCTTTCATTGAAACAGCTGCGAATCAGTTTCTGAACATCAACAGTAATGAATAAAATGCAATATTATTTGGCTCAAGAATGAATCGCTTGACAATACTCAACTCTGTTGATATAAACATAAATAATGAACCATTCGATTTGGTGGAAGAGGCAAAAAGTTTGGACGTTTCGATTCGAAAAGCATATCAATAAATTACTGCAGCGCTCGTACTTTTTGCTGAAAATTATTTATGGTCAACGGCATTTTTCTCCTTTGGGATTGAAAAAAACCTTATGTGAATCATTGGTATTGTCAAATTTCACGTATGCAGATACTTTATATGGCCCATCTTTGACTAGTCAGTATTCATATATGGTATAAGGAGGAGACAGAGAATTTCACACAAATTGCAAGATATCGGCTGATTAAACATGCAAAATAGACGAAAACGCCTGCCTATCTGCATAACAAAGTCAGGTATCGAACGGATGTACATAATCTTAACGTTAGAAGCATAGAAATATATATTATACAAGATAAGAATGAACAGCATGGGGATATCGGAAACGGTAAGAGATATGGGGTCGATTAAATTAGAGAAAAGTAGCGCATTTATGTGCCCAACAATATCCGAGAAAAACCTAAATTTGAGAATTTCGTTTTTATTTTCTCCTAGGTTTATTTTCAAAGGAAATGTAAAACAAATAGCACTTTGTCATGGCCACTTTTTAAGGACTACCTGATAACGTAAGCAGAATTTTTCTGCGACGTTTCGTCTTTTAGAAAACATCATCAACTTTTTATTTTTATATGGGCTGAAACTAAAGTATACCCTGTATACGACTCCATTTTTCATTGTGAATACAGCAACGTATCACACAGTATGATTTCAGAACCATATCTCACGCAAAATGAAATTTTGTGATTACTTAACCTGTTTTTCTTCAATTTTAGATAGTAGGCGCTGGAAAAAATGTCACATTATGATACATGAAGTAAATTAATTGGTCTTATTTATACAAGTATAAATTTTAACTTACCACTTGCCGGAATTTTTGCGTTGTTGCATACAAAGATAAGTCGCAATATCAAAAGTTTAGTTTATAAGTGTAATTGTAATGTAATAACAAGGAGCTAATATGTATTACAGGAAAATAAACAGAAACTTATAACAAGTGTTCAAATAACCCGCTGTTATTTTCTAAACACAAGTACGCTCTTCTCACAGACAGACTTGAGTTATCATATTCGGAAAAATATTGTTAAAGGATGCAGTAACCGATCTTAGCAAATCTTCTTCATTTTGAAAATTAGGATTAGAGTACACTTGATTCTTGATATATCCCCAAGGGAAAAAGTCAAGTGTGGTTAGGTCGGGGGACCTTGCAGGCCAGGATGTATCACTATGAGTACCAATCCACTGACTGGGAAGCGAAGGTTCAAATAATCACGAACAATTCTAGAGTTATGTGCTGGAGCTGTTGAAACCAGCAGCTGTGATTAACCGCTAATGGCAAATTATCTAGAGCGTCTTCCATATCATTTACAAACAAATTTATGTACCGCTCTGCTGTTAAATTGTTTTGGTAGATAAAAGGCCCTATTACATTAGTACCGAGAATTCCAACCCACATGTTAAAACCGAAACGATATTGATGTCTGGACACTTTCTGTATACACGGATTTTGTTGTGACCAATAATGAACATTCCGCCTATTAAAAATAGCATTGTTGGTGATCATACTTTCATCAGACCAAATTATTTTGGAAGGGAAATTTTCATCATCTTGGCATTTTCTAGTGTACCATTCACAAAAGGTTCTTCGCCTTGCATCGTCACCTGGTCTGAGTCCATGACAGATCCTAAATTTATATGGATGATATTTATTTTTTCTTAAAATGAAGTGAGCGATGAATTTGGCTACTCCGGTATTATTTTCAATGGTGCGAGTGGATATCTCAGGATTTTCGGCAACAACCTGTAACACATCACGCTGACTTTCTTCATTAGATAGCTTTTGTCGGGAAACCACAGGTTTTTTAAATGATCCGTATTATTTTAAATTAAATACAAACCGTCTAAATATTGATTTACCAGGTTGTCGCCTCTTTGGATACTTATTAGAGTGCGCACGTTCAGCATCAACACAATTTATTTGGCACAAAATGTAACATGACAACATATCAAATTTTTCAGTATTCGAAAAGCTGCCGTTTTCCATTTAGGTAGGTAACGAGATGTGAATGTGAATGTAGGAACGGTAATATGTCAAAAATTCTACCAAATTACAGTATTATTATGACAACAGAACATTATATGTAATATTTTCCAAAATAATAATATCTTAAATTGAAGAAAAACAGGTTAAGTAATCACTAAATTTCATTTTGCGCGAGAAATGGTTCTGAAATCATACTGTGTGATACGTTGCTGTATTCACAATGAAAAATAGAGTCGTATACAGGGTATACTTCAGTTTCGGCCCATATAAAAATAAAAAGTATATGATGTTTTCTAAAAGACGAAACGTCGCAGAAAAATTCTGATTACGTTATCAGGTAGTCCTTAAAAAGTGGCCATGACAAAGTGCTATTTGTTTTATATTTCCTTTGAAAATAAACCTTGGAGAATATAAAAACGAAATTCTCAAATTTCGGTTTTTCTCGGATATCTCCGTAACTACTAGGAATATTAAAACTTTCTAAATGGCATATTGTTAGGCACATAAATGCGCTACTTTTCTTCGATTCAATCGACACCATATCTCTTACCGTTTCCGATATCCCCATGCTGTTCATTCTTATCTTGGACACACTGTATACTTACTCTAGAATGCTAATCCCCAAAATGTTTAGGCTAGTCCGCAATGCGCAGGCGCGTCACTAGTGATTTTTATAACAGGCCCGGTTTTAGTAAAATATTATGGTACTTGTGAAGATCAACAAAAGTTAATTCTGAATCTCGGAGAATAAGGTTGGAAACCTCATTGTACTTATACCTGTTATTTATATTTAGCCGATATGAATACATATTTTCACATATTTATGATCCCAAATATTCAGCAAAGGCCATCAGAAAGTAGCTCTGAAGCGACTGATTTTTGGTATTACATTCACTTTTCAGCTGAAGTTAACCAATAAAAACCTACGGATCCACCCCAAATCGTCGGTGCGAATTTCAAGGAATCACTGGATTGGAAAATAAATTGAAAGTACAAAAAACTATAAAAATGTATTTCAGCTAATATCATAAATACTTCCAATTTAAATCATTTGGATTAACATGCTATTTCTACGAGTATTTCTGGTTGTATTACCTTAGTGCAATGTCCACAATGGGGGTGCATGAAAATGTGAGGCCAGAAGCATCTTCCTTACCATCAAAGGAAAGCACTTCCATATTGACATTAATTTTCTGAGACGATTCTGTGTATGTTCAGTACTTTTTGTAGGAATTATAAAACTCATAATATAAGCGGCGTGGCAGAAAGTTGTATCACTCGCCATGCATGCTTACGCAGACACAGTATTGGTACTGCACTAGGTTTGAAATTATTCTATTGTCGTTTTCACATGAATATTCATTACGAAAATGTCTGCCACTAATTACAATTTTCTCACTCAAATGTTCTGCTGGGGTCTCTTCTTAAAAACAATAACCAAAAATCATTCCTTTTTTTGTCAAGCTAAAATAATATTTATGCTATTTTGAGCAGAGCATATAGGTACATGAAAAATTTCATTATCTACCAAAAATGATTTATTTCAGATATTTTTCCTTTACACAACACTAAAAAGTTCATTGTTTACTTGTAGGAAGAAACGGCTTTATTAGACATTTTCTTTGAAGAAACAAGATTAATGCAAATTCGCGAATGATGAAAGACAACAAACACCACACAAAACGACAAGAGAAAATCTAAAATTCTAAAAACCGTCTCTGATCTCTGACAAGAGTGTCAGATTTTAGTGACAAGTCTTCCTGTTGATGAAAAAGCACTGTTGCACGGTCATTATTGCATAGGGTACATTATTGTTTTAAGTAAGTTTTAAGTGAAACGCTAGTTCAGTATGGGTAAACTAGCTACGATATTTCAGGCAGAGGTATATGCCATTGAAATGTGTGCCAGGGAGCTGGAAAATCGACACCATCTAAAAACAATAAAAATATTTTCAGATAGTCAAGCAGCACTTAAAGCGCTTGAATACAACTGCTTTAAATCTAGGGCAGTATGGAACTGCAGAGACACCTTAAACGAAATAGCGGACGCCCTAGCAAAAAAGAGGGCCGAAACAACGTTCACTGAACCAGAACCGGTAATCGGTTTAGCATATAGCACTGCCAAGAATGTCATAACAGCTTGGGCAGACAATAAAAGACTCGAGTACTGGCGTAGTCTACCAGGCCTAGCCCATTCCAAAGCATTTATGGCTTGTACAAGGAAAAAACAGGACTCTGACAAACTACTAGAACTCAGTAGAGCGCATCTCGGAGTTATAGTAGGTTTGCTTACTGGCCACTGCAAACTCAAACATCACATGCATAAAATTGGACTCGCACAAGATGCAGAGTTCCGGTTATGCATGGAGGATGATGAAATGGCTAAACACATTCTGTGTACATTCCCTGCAGCGGCCAGAACCAGATTCTCAATATTTGGCGATACGACAGTGAGGCCAGAAAACCTGGTGAATTGTTCTCCCAATACATTCCTCAATTTCGTCAAGAGATTGAATATACTGGAAGAAATATAACCATAGGGTGAGCCACAATAGGCCATTGGCCGCAGTGGAGAGCCTGATACGGGCCCACTCACGTTCAAACCTAACCTAACCTACTGTTATGGTAGTATCATAAAAGAGAGAGAGACATGTATGTACCATGTATGTATTTCTGATTTTATTATTTTTAATTTGAGAATACTTTTGGCCTCCAGGAACTGGCCTACGTATATCAGAATTCTCCATGAACTTGGAAACAAAATACAATTTTGCATTTATTTTTCTTCAATAAGATAACAACGTGTACAGATGTGGAATGAGGAACACAGAGTTCAGAATTAGAATAGGGGTATTCATCCGAAAATTTTCAGATGTAATATAAATCTGCTTGCTACTTCATTCAGTTCAAATTATTTCATTCTGCACCAATGATTCTTTGTCAAAGTAGCGGAAATTCGTTTGAGATTTCAATCTCGCATACGTGCTTCTGAATATTATTATGCATTATATTATTCATTTGGGTTGGAATTAATAGTTTCGTTGATTTCATAACAGACATTTCTTTTCATTTGTGCCTGTCTTCAGATAGATTGTGCCAAGATAGTTGGGGTGGGTTATAAAAAATCAGGTCTAGAGTGTGTTTTGCACTTCAGTGTCAAGATGAGAAGAAGAAAATTGAGAAGAAGAAAAGCAACTATTGATACTTGATTTCGAAAAGAGGAAATGTATTGAAAATCAACAATGAATAAGATGATGTCACCTGAAATCAAAAATGACAAAAGTGTTTCACAGGGTAGGTCCATTATTATTTTTTTTATATGTTGATAACATAGTGAATGTATCTGGACTTTGTTACAAACATTTATTTGCTGATGATACATTTAGTTTGCATGTTTAGATAACAAAAATTGGTAATTAACCAATTTTTTTTCAGTCTCCGTTTTCATAAATAACAACTTAAAAGTTTAAATAATTCACCTATAAATTGTTGGCTTCCTGGAGCCCTTCTTATATACCTTCTCAGCAAGATCACAAGATGAAAGTTCATTATTGTATTTATTATAATTTTTTATAACGAAAGAAATATTAAATATCTAAAAAATGGTGTTAAATATTTTTTTACGAATGTTTTATCATTGCTGTTTTTACATCTAACAATGACAGTAATTGATACTGCTTACGATTTTTAGTCGTCATTCTTTTATAAATTAGTTATAAACAAATAAACAAATATGATTTAATACAAGAATTTTTTTTATTGCCATAATGCTGACCTGGAAAAACAATGATTTGAAAAATTATTCTTTTTCTTAATTACATTTATTGATTATTTATAATTATTTGTTTTATATTTCGATTGTTCAAATAATTCGTCAACTCAACAATTTGTTATAATTTGTGTAATTGTTGTATTGTTTATATCATGTAAATTCATGATCACTTTGATGAAACGAAAGATACACACTTTTGTCTTATTTCCACTAGTTTTTTTATATTTTCACGACCGGTTTTGGGTTTTATCCCATTATCAAGTATGAAAAGTAACTAATTAGTTAGTTATCATGGGATAAAACCCGAAACTGGTCGTGAAAATATAAAAAACTAGTGGAAATAAGACAAAAGTGTGTATCTTTCGTTTCGTTAAAATAAATTTGTTATAAACAAATTCTGACTGGGAATAATTTTGTTTGAGAAATCTTTCATAAATTGTAATTCACAATTTTTTTATGTAGAAAAAATAAAACAATTCTATATATCTACTGAACGTATCATTTGTTTTTTCAACGTGTTCGATTGCAAGTGTTTAATTTTGTTTCTTCCTTCTGATAATTGTTTCAACAAGTTTTTCTCGTCCTTTGCAATGTTCTTGTGAACAAGCAGTGGAAGGAGACCGTGAATCCTCATCTGAAATGGCATAGAAACACCTATCCATATCGATCACTTCATCGCACCAGGAATAGAATATAATGTACAATCCATTATTTGATGGTAAACGATCGGCCATGGGTACAGATTCTGGCAAGCATATCTCTATCTCCAATGGAACTGCAGGTGCTTGACCGACTTGCAGTAGATTTTTTTGCTAACACGTCTTGGTAGGAATGACTAAAAAGGAACACCAACATTATATCGTGATGCCGTAGCAAAAATATTGGCTTTTAAAAGTTTCTATCCAAAACCAAATTGAGTTCTGTTTCTCATTAGAACATTATGATCTCACCCCTTTTCCTAAGCCTTTGTCTTAACTTCTCATGATGTAGAGATTCTTGAAGATTTGTTTTAAAATCACTTTTGTTAAAATGGTCTGACCAAATCCTGGAAAAATCAGTAGGTACCGATTCTTTAGAATTGCCACAGAAATTGATCCATTCCTACTTTACTGTATTGTCATTGAAGAATATATGGAATGTCAATGTATCATCATGGTACGATGTAGGAATATTGTCACAATATTAAACAAGTAATTAACAACTAGCAATACAAAATACAAGAATTAGGCATATGATTTTATTATGATTCATATGAGCCACGGGCTTTAGTAACTTAGTATACCAAAGTTACCAATTTCAGGATAGCCACCTTAATTTTCCTACAATGACGATTTCTCAACCTTTCATCAGTCTTCCCCTTGTCTAAATGCACACTTATTTCATAACTCCTTCCTACCATAAAAACCCTGGAAGTGACTTTCTTCATCACAACATTTACTAAATAATTGAAAGTACTAGTAAATCTTTACAATTCTATCATTGTTAACAACCTAGTTTATTCAGAGTACTTTCAATGATTGGCACTGGCGCTTATTATACTAGTATGCATCCGTCTAGAGCTTATTCAGAGGAAAGTAACTGACTTTCCTTTCGCATCTATTCATATATTCCTTTCGCTAGTTTTCTCATATTTCAATAGGCTGTCATTTAATCACGTTTCAAGTCAAACAGGTGAAACATCCTTCTCTAACATTCCATTTACGATTTCCATTGGGTTTAATTCAGAGTTTCGAGTCTATTCATCGCTATATAACGAGATAAACTTGAATACATGAATATCATTCTGTCGTAAGTAGTTTGTTATAGCGCGGAATATGCATTTGAAACTCTTTGTGTACACATGTGCCCATTGTACACTTGTACGGGCATAACTGCCATTGAGTCACTGCAGGTCGCGTGTGTCAGAGTAATTCTGCTCTTTTCTGACAGGGGGGGGGGGATGTGCTATTGTTATGATATGGAAATGGAAGTTGGAAGCTTAGAAGTAAAGTAATATCTTGAATCAGGCGCGCGATTCTCAAGTGTCCACTCCCTATTAGAACGTCAGATAATGACAGTTTTTGATGACTGACTTTCTTTTTTCTGGGATTTTAACCACTGATAATACTGTTAACAAATTTAAATTTAACTATAGGACGTGTGCCATAGGCTGGTACGAAAAGCTCAAAATAAGAAAAGAAGTAACAGATGGAGGATGTTATTGATGTTCCAACTTTTAAAAAAAAATCAAATCAAACACGAAAACACCCAAAATTTTATAATGGGTATGCAGTTTAGGGGTTGAAGACGGATTTTTGGGATTTGCGGCGAAACGTAAGAGGTCACGTTCCGCCGAAAATGTTGTAGAAAAGAATCGAAAACTTTTGTATTTATCACTTTTCGACATAACCTCAAATTAACTGTTAAAATAGCAAAAAGCGATTTTTTTTGTATTAATAATTTTAGAATGATTTAATTTACATAAAAAGGACCAGGCAGCCGGCTTATGGAGAAATGGGCGACTGTGAAATTTCATGTATCGTTAGTATATTGTAGTTGAAGACTTTCTGAACAATAGTGTCCCTGGGCCCAACTCAATCATATGACTAGTTTCAGAGATACAGGGTGTTGAAGTTGGAAAATAGCCATTTTTTAAAGGCATGTATTTCTTATTTTCTTCAATGTATCAATTTTTTTTCTGTGATAGTGTTCTAATGCCACTAAATATCAGGCCCTCATGAGAAAAAGTTTCATTTGCTAAAGGGGTACTCAAACATTATAAAAACGGAATGTTGACTTGAAATATAATTTAACTTTCAGGAATTTCAATATTTTGCTGGACTGGATTCTGGTTGATTTATTTTATTGATATATGCTAAAACAATTCACAGGGCGAGTCAGAAAGTTGATCGCCCCTGTATCATAATGTTAACTCTCATCTCAAGTATTTGTAGGCAGTAAATAGTTCGCATTCATTAAACTTTTTATTCGCATAAAATATTCATTAACTCATCATTCAACAATGCTGATAACAACTCCCCGGTTACCTACCAAACTATTTGATAACATACAAAATGATCAATTTTTATCATTCGACCATCCTGACATATGAGTTGCCCTCGACTCAGAAAAAAAGTACCCCATAAAATGAATGAATCAAAATGTTTTAAAAATTATCGATATAAACTTAGAAATCGGTTTCATAGTCTTCCAAATAAACGGGTCTTCTTTTTCGTCGTGTGAGTTCTTTATGAACATCATCATTATTCTTTACTTCTTTTTCTTCTTCCTCTGTATCTTCGTCTTCTTCAACTGATGAATCACTTTCCGTTTCCTCAGAATTTCTATAAATTTTTAATTGGGAAACATCAGCAGTTGTAGTATACATTCTTCCTCCAGAACCTTCTATGCTGGATATTCGGTATCACATGGTAAAACCTCCACTACTATTAACGGACCTTTGTTGAGTTTTCGTTGATTCACCTGTAGAAACATTTCCACTTCTCAACAGTACAATATCTCCAATATTATTTTCTATCCCTTGAAATATTTTCTTATAGTATCTTTTTTTATATTATTTTTGCTGTTGTCTTATTCTTTCTCTAATTTCATTTTGTATCTCCATTGGTGTTTTCCATTCAGCATCACTACTAGTTGCCATCTGATCCAAATTTCCGTCTACGAATACAGGCAAATATCCATACAATGATTCAAATGGGGTTTTGTTTGTAGTCTTATTCACTGTTTCTGAAAATTTATTAATACTCTCTGACATTCTATTAAATTCCAGTAGATCGTGAAGCAAATCATCAAAAACCTCATGAGTTTTGGCTAGAAGTCCTTGGATCATATCTTTATTTATTAGACCCATTAGGATATGTCCTTGGTTTCAAAAATATCCAAATTCAAAACTTTACAAAGTGCAATTTTTTCATGAATATAAGCTGATATCGATTCACCGTATCTTTGCACTCGTTTTTGCGTCAGACTCATTTGGATACAAAATGTATTTTCAATTTTTTTTTGGAATTAGTCCCATGTATCTAAAATCTCCATATTAGCATTATACCAGCTGATTGCGGCTCCAGTAAGATGTGACTTGGCAGTTTCAAGGGTAAATTCTGCTGGCAATTTAGCTGTAGTTTTCAGTCTATTCATCCAGTTCTTTGCACTTTGTTCACATTCACCATGGAAATAATAGATTTACTTAAATCAGGCATAATATGAAATTTTTCAGGCTCACTTCTTCGACTTATCATTTCTAAAACTTTTGTCATTTGATCATTTTCAACTGAGTGTGAAAAAGCATGTTCATACTTAAAGGCTGCATCATCCCCATATCCATTTCATCTTCTACATTTGACATGTTCACTGACTGGTTACTGACAGTTTTCTTCAAGATTATTTAAAAAAAAAATTCTGCAAATCCTGCGGCAATATATGCAAAAAATGGCGTTCACCACTTCTGAATAATGTTAACTCTCAACTCAAGTATTTGTGGGCAGTAAATAATTCGCATTCATTAAACTTTTTATTCGTATAAAATATACATTAACTCATCATTCAATAAATGATGAAAACAACTCCCCGCGATTACCTACCAAACTAATTGATAAATTACAGAATGGTCAATTTTTATCACTATATTTATTAAAATTTTATATCCTTTGTACTGAATGTTAGTAGGTAACATTAGGTCATTTTGAAATATATATGTAATTTATGTATGATATACAGGGCTATCCAAAAGATATGTATGGAAGAAAATCCCAGTATCGTTTTTTTTTTTTAAACCTCCCTGTAATTAAATATTTCCTTGGTGAATTTTTGTGATACTTCCATATTACCTTAGCTTTGAGTTTGTTGGTCGGATGTAGAAGTTCTGTCAACTTGCTATGATTTGTTTATTTAGCCCGACAATATGATGACAAGCATATCATTAATTTCTTCATACATGTATATCGGTATTTTCGATGTTGTTTATGTTGTACCATGATCAACATATACATAAAAAGAAATAAGATATATACAAGCTAATCTTGATATCGGAAAAAACAATAAACATAAACATGTCTAAACGAACTGAAGTTTCTAAAGGAATTTAAAGGTCTACAGTATCTGAACTATGATGTATGTTTTCTGGTACAATCCTTTCAGCTGCATCAGTTACTTCATTTAGGAGATGAATAGATGGATATTTCACATTCTGTTCGTATATGGCATTATCCAAAAACCATCAAACACTGGCCACATGAGCACATGTACCTAAAGCTTTAGCTCCCGACTTACAAGTACAATATTGGTGAAGTTCCAAAGGTTGATTTACGATATCATTTTCAACACTGAAAGCTATCCACAACATCTATTTACATGAATTACGAAACCTAGGAGTAAACTCGCATTCGAAAAATGTTCGGCTCCTCCACCATTTCATCGAATTGAAGAATGTTTTTTCGTCTCCACGCCAACGGCAGCAATGGAAGTCCTCCTTGGATTACTTCCTCTCCACATAGTTCTGGAGAGAGAGGCAAGATGGGCAACATACAGACTTTATCAAGCGGCCATTAGTCTACCGCAGGCATGTGTCATGAGAGGCAGCGGCATGCTGGAGGGCATAATAGCTCACAACATTCTAGGAATGCCCTCAGACATCATGCCTAAAACCATCAACCTTCACACGTCCTACACTGTGGTCTTTCCCGAAAGAGAAGACTGGGTCCGGAATGAAACCAACCTATGTAGGGCAAATGAACGTTGGTTCACCGATGGTTCCAAAACTCAGGAAGGCGTCGGAGCCGGAATATATGGGATGAACCCAGTAGTGAAACGCTCGTTCAGTATGGGCAAACTAGCTACGATATTTCAGGCAGAGGTATATGCCATTGAAATGTGTGCCAGGGAGCTGGAAAATCGGCTTCACACACGAAAAACAATAAAAATATTTTCAGATAGTCAAGCAGCACTTAAAGCGCTTGAATCCAACTGCTTTAAATCTAGGGCAGTATGGAACTGCAGAGACACCTTAAACCGACTGGCGCAACGCAACAACGTTACCCAAGTCTGGATACCAGGTCACACAGGCCTAGAAGGAAACGAAATAGCGGACGCCCTAGCAAAAGGGGGGGCCGAAACAACGTTCACTGGACCAGAACCGGTAATCGGTTTAGCATATAGCACTGCCAAGAATGTCATAACAGCTTGGGCAGACAATAAAAGACTCGAGTACTGGCGTAGTCTACCGGGCCTAGCCCATTCCAAAGCATTTATTGCTTGTACAAGGAAAAAACAGGACTCTGACAAACTGCTAGAACTCAGCAGAGCGCATCTCAGAGTTATAGTAGGTTTGCTTACTGGCCACTGCAAACTCAAACATCACATGCATAAAATCGGACTTGCACAAGATGCAGAGTGCCGGCTATGCATGGAGGATGATGAAACGGCTGAACACATTCTGTGTACATTCCCTGCAGCGGCCAGAACCAGATTATCAATATTTGGCGATACGACAGTAAGGCCAGAAAACCTGGTAAATTGTTCTCCCAATGCATTCCTCAATTTCGTCAAGAGATTGGATATACTGGGAGAAATATAACCATAGGGTGAGCCACAATAGGCCATTGGCCGCAGTGGAGGGCCTGATACGGGCCCACTCACGTTCAAAACCTAAACCTAGTGAATTTGTTAACTGTATATAGTGTAACACACATAAGTACCTATAGCTCTTACCTTATATACCTACTCTTGTCATTACATTATCATTACTAAAATAATAATAATATTGAATCCTTGGCTAATGACCATAGCAGTCGCTGCCAATACACCAAGGAAAAACAAAATAATGAGCCCTGCACGATTCACTGTTGCGTTCCAATTAACAGTGCTGCTCTTAAGGTGGCCTGTGGAGTTAGTAACATGGTCTATAAAGAACATGTAACTAGTGAAAAAAAAATAATGCATGTAACGAATGCCCGTTTTTGGAAAATGTAACTGAGAAAGCTCCTGTTACGATAATTTCCGAAGAGGAAAATGGTGGTAACGTAATAATTATTCAACTCAAAACGTTGTAAATAGATGGTAATGGATGTTTTCAAGAGCTGGCGGACTCCCGTACTAATATGTATTCGAAATGGATAATTTCCATCGATTCAAAGGAATTCAGGGAGAGAATATTACTCTCGAACCTTTGAGTTCTCGTGGAAATTCTCAAACTCCCAAATTCAGTCAAACATGTTACAACAGATAACTCCTCTGAAACCAAACGCGATATTGGAAAATGAAGCTTTGAATTTCCTCCTGATGTCTTAGAAAAGGATTTCCAGTGCCATGAACATTAATTTCCAACGCGCTCATTTGAACTTATATTATTAAATGCTTATAAATACCCCGAGGAACAAATTCGAACAGAGGATATAACAAGACTGTGGTGAGGTATTAAAGTAACTAATTGAAGATATAAATGAAAGGGAATATTGCTCAAATTAGAATTGGTATAGTCGGCGGTGAGCATTATTTCAAGTGACCGACTTACCTAACACAACAATTTAAAATCACTAAACGACTCAGTTTTTTATTTGAATAGTTAGGTTATGTTAGCTCATATTACATTTGTGTGTGGAACGTTTGGTGTCAGTTCTTGTAATTGTCAAGTATGAGTTGTTTAGCGTCTACAAGTAGCGTTGAAAAAAATATGGGGGCATGTTATGCGATTTTTGCTTGAAAAATTTTGGTTTGAAAATGATCAATTCTTTAAATTCAGAGGGGTATAATGGACCTTTTCACGAAATATGAGAAAACACTGTAATGAGAAAGTATATACGTTAATATCACTCGGGATTTTTTTTCTGACTGCTAGTTTCTTTATAATCAGAAGAAAAGTGATTCGACGTCACGTTCATCAAAACTAGACTTGGCAACGATGTAAAAGTTGTGCGGCATGGAATTTCAAATTCTCATTCGAATATGCTTTTGGTATAGCCACAGTATCAAGTATAAAATGCAATGAGTATTTATATGGAAGATTATGATGTATATAGTTTAGAATAAAATAAAATCTAATTTATAAATTATACGTAAAAATTATTGTAACGCTCAATTTTTTGTTTCCAAAATCACAGTATCAACTAAGGCAAGGATGAATAAATTTCTACCACTAAATCAGCTGCAACACCCTGTGAATTGAACTGATTGATTAATTTTTCCATCCAGTTTGTCATTTCCTTTTTGTGTCATGTTTCCGGAAGTTATAATGTACAGCTGTCATTTTGACATTTAGTTTTTTCTACGTGAAACTGACAGATGTGAAGAAGGATGACAAATATGTGTCAAACCTTCAATACTTCTAGAAGATTCGAATTTTACTGGAAAAAATAAAATAATAACTGCGAATCGTATCTATGTTAACAATGTCATATCTTAGTAAAAAAAGGTCGTCGTAAAGGAATTTTTCTGGAGCCGTGTTGAGAAAATAACACCTCATAAGAGGATTAATCCAAATAATTCCAATATATGGAACTGTACCTAGTCGTATGTTGTTGAATCTGTTGGTCTAGGGCAGGTCAGTTCAAACTCGTTAGAGGATCATCGACGACTTCCCCGTGAGTAGTTCGTTCATTAGATACATTCCATCAAAGTCTCTTAACTAGTGATTCAATAGCGAATCTAATCTTTGTTCATTGTAGAAGTTACGCACGAAGCGCAATACTGTTGGAATTTTGAGAATTTTTGCGTTGGACGTCACCCTTCTTGAAATAAGAACACGTGAATAGAACTCACTGATTGTAGACATTTTTATCTCTGAAACCCTTCGAGGATCGAAGGTAAGCAATTTTTGATTTTCTATAATTATTAATTACCGTCATGATTATTGGGAGACAGTAGTATCTTTTATACACTCTGGTGTAAACGTGAGCCGTTCGATTTTGCGAGTACGGCTCACATAAGTTCTAGTTCAATCAATTTTTCTTTTTGAACAATGTTGAATAAGTTGGTCAATTTCATTTTGTGGTTCATTCGGCAACGACTTGTCGAGTTTTGGGTGGAATTTGATTGACTATTCAATGCTACATTTCACGATAGTGGTACGGTGCTGTCTTTTTGTTCTCAGAACTATTAATGTTGGGAAATACTCATCATTTTGGAAATGTTCAACTTACATTTCATTGTTTTTGATTTTTTTTTGCATCCATTTTTATTTTTTTTGTACAATGTTGCCAAGTGTACAAAAAGTTCAAGACTTACAGAATAACTTTCACATGGGTGATCTATATTATTTTCATTGTTCGATACGATTCTTAGTAATGCAATGTTGCCAAGTTGTACAAGAAATCTGTAAATTTCATAATTCCTTTACACATGGTTCACCTATATTATTTTTATTGATCAATATGATTTTTTTTAAAGCAATGTTGCCAAGTTGTACAGGAAATCTGTAAATTTCATAATTCCTTTACACATGGTACACTTATATTATTTTTATTGATCGATATGATTTTTTTAATGCAATGTTGCCAAGTTGTACAGAGAATCCGTAAATTTCAAAATAACTTTCACATGGTACATCTATATTATTGGTACTGTTCGATACAATTTTTTTTTGCAATGCAATGTTGTCAAGATGTAAAGAAATCCGTGAATTTCAGATTTCCTTCTCAATGATACATCTATATTATTTATAGCGTTCAGCATGATTTTTGGAATGCAACGTTGCCAAGATGTATGAAAAATTCATAAATTTCGGAATTCCTTTTCACATGGTACAACTATATTATATCTATCGTTCGACACGCTTTTTCGAAATACAATGTTGCCAAGATGTACACGAAGTCCGTGAACTTCAGGATTAATTTTCAAATGGTAGTTTTGAGGCTGATTGGGATTTATTTATTTCTTTAAATGGTTTTATTCCACGTCAGGAAAGATACGTCTTATACTACATCTGGTTTTATTTCACGGCCTGAAGGATACGTTTTATTCTACGCCTGGTTTTAAACGACGGCAGCGAGGATACGCCTTATCCTACGTTGGTGATTCGAGTACAACATTGTTCTGGATCGTCGAAACCCAGACTGTGAACCAAAAAAGTTATCCTGGTTACGCAAGTAGACTTTGCTTTGAACAGAAAATTTTGAAATTTGGCTTTTTCTTAAACGTATATATTTTAGTTTTCTTGATACTGTATAGTGGAAATTAAGTTGTCCCGACATTTTCGTTTAATAATATACCGGTTATTAGGATTGGACCCAAGCTAAAATACTGAGAGTAAAAGTATCTTTTTATGCCAACGATTAATTTGGTATTCCGGGTGATAAGATTTATTTGAAAACTTTAATTTCTACTCATTTTGATTTGGTAAATTTTCCTTGAATGATAATTGTGCATGGAAGCACCTCATATGACAAATAATTTTGTGTAATTTTTGAGGTTAATATAAGGTTAATTTTGTGAGGTTATATTTTTGCTTTTCTTTGCTTTCCTGATTTATTGGAGGTATAACCTGACATATCTGCACTAATTCAATTTAGGTGATTTGTGGTTTAGAGCGGTAAGAGTATTCGAAGGGAGAAGTCACCAGGCGCCCTATAAACAAAAAATTATCCACCCATTCCCATCTCCACTCGAGTCTGGCCGGAGTCGAATACTTGGTGTGTCATAGCGACCGCCAAAATCTTGTGACGCGTTAGAGGAGCGTTACATAATACGTAAAAAATATACGGGTGGGTATTACATTACAGAACAGTTGAGCAGACGAATCACTAAACACTGTAAAATGAAATGATATCCTAAAAAGTAATAACACAGATTAACTAGGTTAATTGACGCCTAAAATTTTCATCAAGATATTCCTGCAGGTCATAATACGCTTCTGGCATAAGAATGTCTTTTATTGCCTTTCTAAAGTGCTTATGAATTTTTATTACCTTAAGATATTTTGGCAAATGGTTCTATTTTTTACTCTCGTATATTATTGAATTTTTTGCAAGTGATGTTTTTGGAATTAGCAAGCAGAGGTTGTTACTTCGAGAGGTTCCGTGAGGGCAGGTCGTATCTGCCACGGAAGACTGTTTGCTATGAATCAAACAGGCAGTTTCCGAAATGAAAATACTGGTTACATTAAAAATTTCACACCTCACTTTTTCAACCAATCAAAAAATAGGTTTTTGTTCAGTTGCCATGGCAACCCAAAAAGTGTTTATCCAGGGTAAAATAGAATACTTTCATTTAACTATATTACATACAGATGTATATTCATAGCAGGTCAAGGGTAGTAGTAAAAACACAAGACAATACAGAACACGTCAACATTTGAAATATTTCAAATATTTAGAAATAAAGTATTCTCCGAGATATTATTCTTCTGAAACCTTGAAAACAACTTTAGCTGTCAATACACAATGGTGCGTCTATCAGCACGCAGCGGCTGCGGCCACTTTTACGCTTCACGTGATAGACGGCTGATAGATCTTCCAGCCGCTACAGATGGATAAAGCGCTTTATTTTCCACTGGATTTATTTGAAGCGGTTCAGTGGTATGTAATTTGGACCGTCTATTAGACTTGTGACGCGCTTTTATGCTTTATCCAGCAAAGCGTTTTCGCTTTTTTCTGATAGACACATATTTTTAACACGCCACCACAATACGAATTCGTATCTGTCATTGTGTCAACAAAAGCCGATCATGGCCCACTGATGTTATAACCTGTATTGTCTTGAATCATCTCCAAGTCAGATGAAATCAGCATTGATTTAATATATTTTGGTGTGAAATTTTCTTACCTAATCCCCCGCGTGCCTGAATTGATTGCAGAAAAAATTTCCAGCAATAATCAAAGCACTTGGGAGATTATGAGTGAAAACTTTTTGGGAGACAAACAGCAGTTTATAGTGGTATCTTGCATTAGCTCTACATAAGTACCTCATTACTCTTTTCTGTTGGACAAATATGGAATGTACTACTTAAGAGGGGTTTAACCTTATTAGTGACTATTAGTAAAACAAGTAACGGGAGAAAATAAAATACTCGAAGCTCGCTGAATAAACTCGATATTTTTTTTCATCATCTGATTTTCGAATGTTGGATCTAGGCATATCACGAAGTACTTTTTCTAATAAAAGAAAAACGTTGAAAAAATTGGCAGAACATTTTATCTCAGGATCTACTTTTTTTTTCGAAAAAGTATTTCGTGAGATGCCTCACTTATACATTTATCTATGTTCAGAAAAAAAATGGAACGATCCATTCATTTCAGAATTACATCATCAAAGCGTTTTCTATTGAACACCTGCAGACTCAATTTTCGAGCATTTATCTTCACTGATTCGAGCGCCCTCATATAACTATGCTCTTTTACATGGATACTATGGATAATCGAATGAAATGTAGATTCATTCATGAGTAGAGAAATTATTCTGAAGCTATTTTGGAAATTTTAGCACTGGAGATAAAACAATAGAAGATTTTTAATTATGATAGAGACTGTCATTCCTAGTACAACCATATGAAGCACTATACATTTTCATCATAACTACATCGAATGGCCTGCTAGGACGCCAAATCTTACCCCACTGGACTTTTTCCTCTGGTCCTATCTCAAATAATTTGTTCACTTCAGAGCTCCTGCAAATATCTACGACCTCAAGTATAATATGCATTGAGTGTCAGACGTTGAACAAAGCCAGTCTCCGAACAGTAACGGCTTGTTGAATATGTTTACAAAATATTCAGTTCAATTTCAGAACAATTAGTTTTTTTCGACATAGTTATGAAGAATGGTTATTATGTTGTAAGAACTTTTATATGAACTCAAAACAATAGCCTAACGTATTCTTCGAACACAAGGAAATTCGAAAGTCTTTCACAAAACCAACTAAACAATATGCAGCAGCATATAGTTTTTTACAGATTTTGTTGCAAATGTCTATATTGAAGCCCCTTAGGTTTTATTTTTTTATAGCTTGAATCTTTTTTGCAGCGTTTCCATCTAGACGTCGATAAAAAGAAATTTGTATTCGAATGATTGAATGATTTTTGAGATGTGCTCACCTAGCAACATTCTTACATTTTTTATTACCTTAATCAATAATTATCAATATGCGAAATATTCATCCAAGGAAGGAAACAATGCATTATGCATTTTATCCGCCTCAGTTTGCGATTAGTCTTTTATCCCCTCGACGAGGAATGCGGAGGAATATACGAGCAGCTGCGTTTGGAATATCAGGCCAATTTTACTATAACGTAAATGGGCAATGAGCTGGAGTGAGACGCTATTAGATTTGTTTTAATATTTGACTCCGCCTCCATCGCTCGGCATTCCTACTTCCCCCTTTACACCGCAAATTTACTTTGGCCTTTTTCAGAAGGTAAACCTCTTCTTAATGCTGGCTACAAAAAACCCAAAAATCTATGCCATATGGTTTCTCTCTCTCTCAAAGATAAAAACGGGACGTAGTTCCTCTTGTGTGGATTTCATCATTCTATCATTCCGGAATTTGAAGCTGTGCCATAAAAGTAAAATGCCCAAAACAACAGCCCAACTGTAATTAACTATTTCGAGAATATGCTGAACGAGGACAAGTCACAGTAATTTGAGTAGATTGAAATATACATGACCATTGTTGAATTAACGAAGACTGAGTAAACAGCGAAAATAAACGTACAGTTCCGGCATTTAATCTTACGAACTCCACTTCGAGAGCTGAAAATTCCTGTCGAGTGTGATTTAAATGCTTTTTCGAGCCCTCAGCTCTATTCATGAACCCATCGATGAATGATTAATGTTATTTCAGAAAGAGTTCGCGGGAGAATATTTCTGGCGCACGGTGAAAAATATTGCGATTGACGGTTTGCTCCTTTTTATAAATTACGGCTGTCGAATCCTGGAAATAATTTCATATTTTGGAGTAATATGAGTTTGACACTTCATACCAGAGACTAGGGATGCCATAAATAATAAATTTCGTATTCATTTTGTATTCAACTTCGTAAAAAGGAATATAACAATATATCCTTTTACATTTATATTTGATTTTATTTATAATTTCAAAGTGACAATGTTCTGCGAATAAATATACCAATATTTCACCTACAATTGTAACTTTAACTTCATCTATACTTGCATCCACTCTTATCTAACACATTGTATTCACAATTCCCTTTATAATTTATACTTTGATTTTATCTTGATTAATAACAAATATTCTAGTTTTATTTATATTATTTACTTTTGGTTCTTCTCTTATTAACTGAAAAAAAGAATATTTTTCTCCTGATTGCATCTATATCAAGTTTTAAATTCTCATCTTTATTCCACAAATTTTATATATTAGATAGTCTAAATGAGAATGAACCAAAAAAAAATTAAACTGAATAAATCATGAATCTCACGCACAGGCTAAATGCCTTAGTGAGAATCTCGGTTTATTGAAGGTTTACAATTTACAATTTATTTTTGATTATTACCCAATAAACTATATTTTATTATTATTCAGAGAGCGCGGGTTCTAAGACGATATGACCCACATACGTCTTCTGTTTGGTGAGGTGAAAGTCCATTCCTCGAAAACTCCAGATTCCAAATATTTTCGAAATCTGGCAGGACCTACTCCAGTACGAAGGGAAAATGTCCATCGACTTTTTCGATGATTTCTGTAGGTCTTCCGTTATAATAATTTTGTTTAGAAACTGACTAGTGATAATCTGACAAAGCGGAAGACGATTTGGTTGAGGCGTACTACTCGAAACCTATTTTTGAAATTTTTTTCCCCAAAATAGATCATCTCAATAATTCGACTTCTCCTATAAGCTCAACTTTGTGTATTCTCACTTCATTATGGTCTTCACTGTGGGAAAATCGGAGTGGAAGAGTATGTTCTGCGACAGCGGAATTCTGTGTGTGCCATAACCGACAACGATAACCATAGAGTGAAATTTGAAGAAACTCAAGTCTCTCTTCAACATCTGCCTATTACCCAAGACTCTTCCGGGAAGCTGTTGAAATTCAGAAACACCACAACAACTTCAACAGAACAGAAGAAGGACTACCTACAATTGAACAAGGTTTGGCTTCCAGTTCTCAAAAATTCTCAATTAGCTCCCTACCCACAAAATATCGGTACGAACGATTCTATGATGTCAGCTAACGCTATGGACCAATCAGATGTAAGAACGTCAAATCACAGGTATTTATTGAGACAGCTTATAACAAATGTCAAGCATTTGACAGCGAATTAGGAAACAAGAAACTTTGAAAAAATATCTCTTGAAAATGCTAACCACTCGTGTTGGCGAAACGTCGAGAACTTCTGTAAACATACGTCGGCCTTACAGCCCGAAGAACCACCATGTTAGTCATCTAATGTTGAATTAGATTAAGAAAATAATCATTCAGCTGAAGTACAAAAGAAATATTATGTTTACGTCAAGAAAAAACATAGGAGTAACTCATAATTTTATTAGCTCTACTGTGGGAAATATGAAGATATTAAAGATATTAAAGAGAAATATACTCAATTGAAAATTGAATCAATACATGACTCCTCTGGGAATGGAAAAACCCTACGATAAAATTGAAGTTACTTTTTTGTAACATCTAACAGAAAACAACTACTTTCCCGGCAAAAGCCACGCTGGACATTGAACTACATCTGATAGATATTGAGAAAGACCCTATATAACTTGAGAGAAAAAATCTGAAAGTGAAAATTTGCATTTTCACTCAGATAGTTGATTATTTATTAAATGTCCAGTTTCCATTGGAGATTCTCATCTATGATTGAGATAAGGGAGAATGTTATTCAGAAGTATCACTCACAGAAAATCGCTCATTCCATTAATGCGCGAATTGCATCTCTTTCGCTAGGCCTCCAATACATTTTGGTCTACAAAAATCTATTTCACTCTTCTAAGATCATCAAGGAGGTTGGAAGAATTGGAAAACATACTCTTCAGAAGCAATATCACACTGTAATGAGGAATTGTTGGACTATTTCTTGTGGGGTGAAACTTTGAAAATATTTCTCTGACATAATACCTGTCATGGGAATGGCATGTTGATTTCATTGAAAATATGAACAGGATGTTTCAATTGAGAATGTATCTCTTTAAAACATAAATCCCTTCCAAGAGAGGTTATCTTGTACGATGGAAAACAGCGACTAAATTCCAACTTTCAGTCGCAGATGATTCCACAACTGACATATTTTCAATGAAATCAACAGAATTAGCATATTCAATATAGCTATGAATTCCTGTCATTAAGTTGGATAACCCTAATAATTTAATATTATTTATTGTAACATTTAAGGAATATCGATTCTCTCATCATTAAATATCACACTATTTACGAATGAAATCATTTTTATGATTGGTGCTTCCAAACACTATTTGAAATAACCATGGATTTCATGTTGAGTATAAATATTTCTGATATGGTCCCAGCTACCATCTTGAACCACCTCATTCATGTCAAAACCATTTGTTTTGGTCAGTTCGTCGCAAATAATAAAAAAGCAACCTCCGTATTTATTCTGTTTGAGGTCATCTGTTGAAATTCGATCAATCATCCTCCCTTCACTCTGTGTAATAAAATATTTTCATGGAAAAATTAATGCCACTTGAAATGAGCAATTATAAAACGTGTGTATATGCGATGCGACTGACTGATAGAAGTAGGTTAATCCTAAACCTCTCTCCAATCGAGCAAAAATTAATCATACATCCTTGGTGATGTATAATGATCGAGGATTCGAAAGCTGACTTTCGGCCGATTCTCAAGAACTAATTGGACCAATTTATAATATGTCAGTAGAAATCGCGTGTCAGACTGGAAACAATAATGAGGGATCATTCGAACTTCTTCGGTAGGGAGACCTCGATTGGAAATGATTGGAATTCATGAGGATGAGTTCTGATTGATGACTTTGCAATAGGATTTTTTTCCCACTAGCTTGTTGATGTAAAAGTTTTGTAATTATTTGAGTCTGACGAGAGAAGAAAGCCACGGGATTTTTGTTTGTATCTCAAAATTTTGACTAATTTAATTAACACAATCACAACATGAATGATGGTTTTTCGGGTTTTTAGGCCGACGTTTATTTAGAGAAAAACTCGACGTTTCGCCAACACGTGTGGTTGGCATTTTCAAGAGAAATGTTTACAGTTTCGATCACTGAATACTACTTGTTTGGTATGCGTTGTCTCAGCCAGTACTTATGGGTCGACGTACTCGTACCTGCGTCCGGTGCCATCGTCCCTGCGTCGTGTACCCCGTCGGATTCATTAATTTCCCGGTATGGTGTTATTACCGTTTTCTTGAGAACAGATAGCCATGCTTTATTCAATTGTAACCCTTCTTCAATTCTTTTGAAATTGTTGGGATGTTTTTTGATTTCGATTGCTTCTCGGAAGAGTCTTGGATAATATGCATGTGTTGTTGCAATTACTTGGGTTTCTTCGAACTTCACTCTGTGATTGTTATTGTTAAGCGCATGTTCTGCGACAGCGGATTTTTCTGAGTGTCCTAACCGGCAATTGGCCTTGTGTTACTTTATTCTGGTATTTGTGGAACGCTTCGTGGTTCCGATATAAACGTTGCCACAGGTGCATGGAATGCGGTACACCCCAGATGAGCTTAGTTCATCACGTTTATCCTTCGCCGATCTCAAGTGATCCTTCAGTTTCTTTGAAGGTTTATATATGGTTTTGATATCATACTTTCGTAGTATACGGCCAATCCGATCTGTGACCCTAGGAACATACGGTAGGAATGCTTTACTTTGTTCCTGGCAGCCATTCGATCCACTGTCGCTAGAGTTCTTTCTTTTGCGTTTTATACACCGATCAATTTCGCTTTCCTTATATCCGTTTGAAAGAAGTGCGCTTTTCAAGTGTTTCAGCTCCGCTTCCAAATATTCGGGTTCACATATTCTTCTGGCTCGGTCTACTAGTGTTTTGATAATTCCTCCAAAACGGATATAAGGAAAGCGAAATTGATCGGTGTATAAAACGCAAAAGAAAGAACTCTAGTGACAGTGGATCGAATGGCTGCCAGGAACAAATTAAAGCATTCCTACCGTATGTTCCTAGGGTCACAGATAGGATTGGCCGTATACTACGAAAGTATGATATCAAAACCATATATAAACCTTCAAAGAAACTGAAGGATCACTTGAGATCGGCGAAAGATAAACGTGATGAACTAAGCTCATCTGGGGTGTACCGCATTCCATGCACCTGTGGCAACGTTTATATCGGAACCACGAAGCGTTCCACAAATACCAGAATAAAGGAACACAAGGCCAATTGCCGGTTAGGACACTCAGAAAAATCCGCTGTCGCAGAACATGCGCTTAACAATAACAATCACAGAGTGAAGTTCGAAGAAACCCAAGTAATTGCCACAACACATGCATATTATCCAAGACTCTTCCGAGAAGCAATCGAAATCAAAAAACATCCCAACAATTTCAACAGAATTGAAGAGGGGTTACAACTGAATAAAGCATGGCTACCTGTTCTCAAGAAAACGGTAATAACACCATACCGGGAAATTAATGAATCCGAGGGGGTACCCGACGCAGGGACGATGGCACCGGACGCAGGTACGAGTACGTCGACCCATAAATACTGGCTGAGACAACGCATACCAAACAAGTAGTGTTCAGTGATCGAAACTGTAAACATTTCTCTTGAAAATGCCAACCACTCGTGTTGTCGAAACGTCGAGTTTTTCTCTAAATAAACGTCGGCCTAAAGACCCGAAAAACCATCATTCATTCAACGATGGCCGCGAAAGCCTTTCACAATTTACAATCACAACAAATTATTTTCGTCAACAGAGTGAAGGTGAAATTAAGTTATTTTGCAACATAACGACCTAGTTGTTTCTACATTTCATTTTTATTTATTTAGTCATTTATTTAGTCATTTATTCAGTCATTTTATCAGTTATTTATTCAGTTTGGTTGAATACAAAATATATACAAATATAAAATAAAATATGATGAATACCTTCAAATCAAAATTTCCATCTCAGATACAATGGACCCAATCTTTCCTATAACCCCAATTTAGAATTGTATTCAGTATGTGTTTTAAAGACGATTATTATCATTATTATTGAATAACTGCAAGACAAATTTTATAATTCCTAAATGGAATGCAAACAATTACAAACATTCAAGGGTGTTTTCACTGAAAGGTGACAAAATGAAATAAAATCTGTTGAAACATATTCTGCACAATGGTTTACCCTATATTCAACTCTCAGTTGAACAAGACAATGATTGAGTATTTATTAAAAATATTATGCAAGAAACACAGATTACATTCAAGTGAATAAACATTAACACAAACATGGAAAAATACGAAAAATCCAAATCCAAAGTCAGTAGATTCACCGAAATAATCCATTTTTCGTTTTTTAGACTCGCACACAGAGATTTTTTTTATTTTATGGGCCAAAACTATGTAGCATGCTCCCATCAGATTTGAATCATTCCTATCAGAGCGCGAAATCGTCATACGAATAACACATAATTACAAGTCACAACACTCATAACACAACAATATCAGTCGAATAATGGAAAATTTCAATATGGTGTTCCCCAGGGATCGATACTACTTTTGAAATACATCATTGATTTATGCCCGTATTCGCCGTTTCCTCTGTAAAGCGAAGCTTGCGTAAATCCGCTTAAAATTCAAGCCAAGCTTAAATTTTTGCGGTGTGCACCGTAGAACAATAAACTTAGCTTAGCCAAGCGCCAAAATAACTTGGCAACGTTGTATATTTTTGGGGATAATTACGGTTTACGCGTCAATTGTCAAATTACGACAACCGTTGTTGAAATTAATAAAAATTGTGGTGTTGATGATGCGAAATGAATGAAAAAAGAGTGCCAAACTTTACCTCAACGGAGAAGCTCCACTTGTTACGAATTATAGCGCACAAATATGCATTCATACTAGAGGATAAGAAAACCGATAGGGCTTCTGCAGATAAAAGGGAAAAGACCTGGTAGCAGATCACATATGACTTCAATGCTAGTTCTTCGACTGGTATATTACGTGGTAAGGCTTCTTTGAAGGAATGCTATGAAAATAGAAAAAAGAGCTTCGGAAAACTTTGGCTGATGAAAAGAAGGAAGTAACTCTTACTGGCGGACGCCCACCACCAAAAATACAAAAAAGAGATGAGACAGATGAACTACTAACCTCAATTATCAATAAAAATACATTAGTGGGTTTTCACAACAAATTCGATGATGATGCAGATGAAAGCTCTATTGTGTGTAGAGACTCTGATGAAAGTAATGAAGTGGAATTGCAGAGAGTAGACGAGGACAGCACAGAAAACACACACACTGGAAGGGAGACATGCCTGGTAGGTTGACTTGTAATTTTTTGCTTTTGGGTCGTTTTTCTCACTAAAACTTACTAAGAACAATTATTTTAAACTATATATTTGTCAGTTACATATTTATTACTTAAATGTAACTACCTACTTTACAATTATCTCTCAATGTCTGATTCTAGCCAATAGTCATTGCAAAGAAAGATGGTGTTAATTGGAGAAAGTATAATGCGACACAACTACAAGATCCTATCAGCCCAGCTTAAGTTACAAATGTCGCAATCTTGAAACAAGATAAAACAAAACGTAAGAATATTGAAATCAATGATGCCAATATTTATGAAATTAACAAGAAATGATAAACATACAAGTAAAACAAATTTCAGTCATTGTGAAAGTTTGTGAGTTCTAGTACATAACTCTGATGATTTTACAGGTGCCCGACCATTTAAAATCTGCACCAAAAAGCCGTAGAAAACCAACAACTGTGGTAAAAAGCTTAACATCTTCTGAGATAGCCAAAAACTATGACCTACTCTTAGATAAGAGATTGATGTTACTCGAAATGCAGTTGACTCATATGGAACAAGAAAATGCCCTGAGAACAAGAAAACGCAAATTAGAGATAGAAATATTGGAAACAGACTTACGTTTAAAAAAGAAAAATTTAGAATAGTATTAATATCAGTTAATATATTAGAGTAATTTATCATGTTAATTTATTATGTATCAGTCGAGTACAAATGAATATTAGTGGTTTGTATTTTGCCTTCATGATGCATTTGATTTTCTTCACAAACAGTAATGGACTGAGAGAACTGACCTAGTTCCAACAGGTAATTCCATATTTTTTATAGCTCTGTGAACCTTATTTAAAGTATGTCCTCCATTTTTGACTTGGAAATGCTTCATTTTCTTTTATTACACTTTCAGCATGATTATAAAGACCAATGTTTAATTCTACAAAATTTATTACATATTTGCAAAGTGATTGTCTATAATTTCATTTCTAAAATCATACAATAAATTTTCCTGTGGACGAATGGGAGGTATGTCATCTTGTTGGACTAAATATTCGAATTCCTCCATATTAATGCCATCTGGAGGTGGGGGATCACCGTCGTGCATTATTCGAGCAATGTTATAAAGTATTGCGATTCATTGTAAAATCTTCTGTAAAAGGCCATATCATCCATCTCCTCGAAATAGTTGGGCCTCCTAAATATTCTTCTTGGAAATCCAAAATCAATTATGTCTACAATGTCATTATCGTCTTCCAGCAGGATTTCACAACATTTCACCACAACGAGACTTACATACTTTCCAAAACTAGAGAATAAAAAGTCAAAAAAGTGAGATTAACCCTTAAGCTTCGCTTACTGGTATACGGCGAATACGGGCATTAGTGGCTAAACTTCCTTCGGTGGAATTCTGCTTATTTGCAGACTATACGAGTATAATAGACTGAAGTGATAACCTTGAAGATTTGATGGAGTCGTCTTCACAACAACCTAAAGAAATAATGAACTGGTTCTCTTCAAATGAGTTATGTGTTCTCACAGATAAACTTATAATATTACCTTCCATCCAATTAATGACACAAACCAAATCCAAATCGGGAAAATACAGGAGACAACAAACGTAAAATTTCTAGGAATATACAGTGACGAATAGTCAGATTGGAAAATGCATATCCAAAACCTCAACAAAAAACTGTGTATAATAAATACTATAAGAAAAAATGTTGGTATGGAAGCAGCAATCACAGTAAATTGCGCTAATTTTCACAGCATAGTTCAATATGGTATAGAGTTTTGGGGGCCTTCGGTATATACATTAACAGCACAATGATGATACAAAAGAGGGCTGTAAGATCCATTTGTGGAATTAAACGAACTGAATTCTGTAGAAGTCATTTTAAAAATACTCACAATTACAAAGTTATAACTATACCGTCCCTCCTCATCAGCTTTCAATACCAGATACTAGAGTTTACTTCAATGAAAACACCTAAATTGCTTATTTTATGATAACCTTCACATCTGTTCCTTCAATATAAAATTCAATGATCATCATTTATCAGAAACCAATTTACTACTCATGCATCTGTAATTAGTTACATTTTTTAAAATAAAATAAAATCGACAACACTCCTCAATAGCTCTCATGAGCTATAGCATATGTTAGAAATAATCTAGAAGAAAATATATTATAGCAATGTATATAAACGTATTTGTATTCGAGGAATAAACTGAACTAAAATAAACTGAAAATTTTCTGCCTAAATTCAAAAAAAATTTAAAAGTTTACCTGACTGAAAATGCAGCGACAGTTAACAATATCTTTCGTCACAAATAATAATGAATCCGATAAGATCATTTCTTATAGAACATCCTTTACAGATTCTCCTTTCTTAACCACTCTTATACAGTAATATAATAAAAATGTTATGTATCTCAGTGACCAACCAACAGAATTTGCTAATCCTCTCCTATATACTCCTTCATTTTCATTCTATTAACCATACGGTTTTCTATAGTCGTAAGCATTCGTCTAAATCAAGAGAAAACGAACAAAGCAGACATATCTGCTTGGGTGTCATTCTGGACATTTGAATAATTGTAAGATAGTTATTAATAATAATTGTTTATTATGTTATTGATTTGAATTTTTTTTAAATTTTATTTTTATTAAATTTGTAAAACATTGTATAATAAATAAGGAAAGTTAATATTCACATCAGGTAACATATGATTACATAGGTTATGAGATATGTGTGTAATCATATGTTTTTTCAATATACATATACAGGGTGTCCGGAAAACCTTGTACAATATTTAAACTGGTGATATCCGAGGTCATGACTGTTCAGAATATCAGAATTTGACCTTAGTAAAAATCTCACTGTTTTCCAGATAATGAGCAGTTTTTTATTTCTGGAAAATCACTACCTCACCTTGGATTTTTGAATGCCATGTATACAGATTGGGACGAATTCGAATATCTTTGCTGCTGAAGATTACTGATGAGTGATGCTTTCAGATGTACGAAACAGTTTTTCTGAAAACAATACAATTTTTCAAGAAATGAGGGCAAAATGACAAATTTGAGATTCACCAATTTTTTTAACAACAGTTTGACATTATTGTTTGAAAAAACATAACCAAGTAGAACTAGATATTCATTACAAAAGAATGCCCATTTCGTCCAGGCTCTACTATGGTATAAAACATACGATCATTATTTTTGGAAGGAGTAGAATTTCGATATTATTAAAGTGTGATGTTATTCTGAGCTAAAATCAACTCTATTAGACTTTGTCAGTAATGTCTTTTATTTTTATCCTATCAAGATGAAATGATTAAATAGTTATGAGTAATAACGAATCAACTGCTTAGAAGCATTCAATGAGATGTAATGAAGTAAATACTAATTCAACGTTTTTTTTTAAATCAACATACACTATAATCCACAATAACGATTATTCAACATCGCACTGAATAATATTACAAAAATGTTAATCTTCATCCACTCGTACGCAGAGACGACATATTTTCAAGAAGAATCTTTTCAAATGCGTTATAGGTTATAGCCCCTAAATCAGCGATTCTATGAGCGGCATTGTGTAATCGGATATGGTTCTGCATAAATCGCTGCTGCAGCAGTAGCACTACCTCCACATTCACCATAAATGTAGTGCATATGCGCATATTCTCGGGGAGTATAACGTATGTACGGCATGACAAAGAAATAAATACCACTGAATGAAACTACGACAGAAGTCACAAGTTGTTCAAACAAAAGTTTTTAATTTTCGACAAGGATTCGTCTCTTAAAAAAGTTTGCACTTATTTGGTTACACCCTGTATATCTGTCGGTCTCTGAAACTTCGTTGGAATCTGGATGTTGGATAATTGCGACATTTATCACAAGAATTCGTATTAATCGGTGCCATGTCGGATAATCGACATTTCATTTCGATAATTTTATTAGGACTAATTACATGAAAAGTTAATTTTATTGACATACTATTTAATGCTACCAAGTAGTCTATTCTTTATTATTAATGATTATTTCCACATTTTATCTAGATAAAATCTAAATAATATAATTTTTGGGCGTAAGTATAAAAGTTGATCAAATAAGTTAATATTTTGGAACCTTTGGAGTGAATACAATTCAAGAAAAAAATAAAATACCCAAACACCAAAACTACGTCACAATCTTAAAATCTTAAAAGCTTACTTTTAGCTCCTGAAGATACTAACTTTGTTGGCGGAACGCACGTCGAGTGTGATTGTGACGTAGGTTTGGTGTTTGGGTAGTTTCCTTTTTTTCTTGAATAAAAGTTGATGGAAGCCTAGATTAAAACCACGCCTAATTCAATGGAAATCTCTTGTTCCAAAAATAATTATAGTCAGGACTGTCCACACGACAGATGTCATTCATGTCAAATTTATTGTCACTTCCTCTTCCTACTTGTTACTTTGTAAACAATTGCTGCATGGTCACAATTTTTTTAAAAAATTTGATTTATTATGAAAATGTTTATTGTTGGATGGACCAACCATGGTCCCTGACATTGGTGGTTGTGGCCTCCGCTCCAGATGCGGACCACATGGTCTTGTGTTAGGACCAAAAATTTTAGTTTAAGAAAAAAATTTTTAAAAAACTTTTTTCCCATTGAATGTGATTTTTCCACCATAATATGGTAGGTTCACACATTTTATTGTTATTCATTACTCTTTGGTAACCATTTTGTTTTTCCTTAGATCGACTTGTAACTAACTCATATATTTTGCTGGAGATGAAGGTTTAATCCTTCGAAACATATCCTCCCCCTTAATGTTAGTCTTCTGACTACATGATATCAACGTGATGTCAGTCTTCTGGCTGCATGACAGCTGCAATAAAGAATATTTTTGGTGGAGATAGACTGTAAGTATTTTCAATTTCCTATCCACTTATAGTTTGTTTTATACCATGGTAGAGTCTGGCCAAAATGAGCATTCTTTTGAAATGAAGGTCCACTTCCAATTGGTTATGTTTCTTTCAGATAATAATGTCAAACTTAAAAAAAAAAATTGATGAAACTGAAATCTGTCATTTTACCCTCATTTATTTAAAAATATTTTCACTTTCTGAGAAACTGTTTTGTACATCTTGAAGCATCACTCATCAGTAATCTTCAGCAGCAAAGATATTTGGATTCGTTCCAATTTGTAAACATGTCACTCAAAAATCCAAGGATAGGTAGCGATTTTCCAGAAATTCTTAAAATGCCCATTATCTCGAAAACGGTGATATTTTTACTGAGGTGAAATTCCGATATTCTGAACAGTCATGACCTGGTCTATCACCAGTTTCAATATTGTACAAGGTTTACCGGACACCCTCTATAATCTTGATACTAACAGATTATGACTTGAAAAATTATATATAAAAAAAGAACATAATCATCAGTTTGATATTTCACTCAAATGCTACATGATTTATCAATATTTTCAATGGTGCCAATTATCCATGTTTTTACATATTTTTTAAAATTTTATCGGGATCATATTAAATACTTTACATCCTTGATGTTGCAATAAAGTCTGACAAAATTTTTGTGACTGTTCATTTTTGTTACATTTCGATCTGGTATTATGGTGATGGTTTATTATTTGTGAAGACGAATTATAATTTTTGACATAAGTACAAGATTTTTTTATGAAACACTCTCTAACTGTCAAAATTTTGTATGCGTGAGATGATTGGGGGAATTTAAATGGTTTATAGAACATAATTTTTAGTAGATATTTCTGAAGAATAATTATTGATTTTATTGTATTAAAATAAGTTCCACCCCAAGCAATTATTCCATAAGACATTATAAATTCAAATAAAGAGTAATAAAACATAAGTGAGTTTTCGACCAATCATATCATTAAGTAATCGAAAGTTTTGATGTGTGAACGTTTCATTTTAAATATTTGTCTATATGTATTCCAAGATATCTTATAGAATCGTTTTTTTCTATCCGATCTTCACATTTACAATTGAATTTTCCATAATGTTTAATTTTATTAAGTATAAATTTTGATTTATGAATTTTTTTTTATACTTTTAGGTTGATTGGTCTCATTACAGGAGAATGTATTAAATTTGATTTCTTCAAATTTAGTGTCAAAAGATCAAATTCGAAGTTGTTTTTTCAAAATAGAAACATCAGTCTCAGCCTTCGACACTGCTTCTTCCCATGAGTTTCCACTAACGATAATATCAGTATCATCAACGTAAGCAATGATTTCAGCAGAAATTTGCGTTTTCAAAATTTCATTATCATATACCAAAAAAAAGTTCCACAAGTCATTTGTAGAATATGACTAGTGAATTACCAATTTTAACAACTTCTTGTCTATCAGTTAGATAGCTCTTGAACAGTTGAAGGCATAATACTCGCACACCATAATTGGATAATTTTGCTTAAAGTTTGTTATGTGAAACAGTATCAAATGCTTTTTTCAGATCTGAAAATGATCCAACAGTATTTTTATTGGCATCTAAATTTTTACTAGTATGATACTTTCTCGAAATCCATACTGTGAAAAAGACTAATTTTTATCGCTTTCCAAAAACTCAGTAAAGGCGGATTTACCGGATTTATAATGAATAATTTATTGCATATGCGTAATTTTAAGGCAAATTTCCCTGATTCAAAATGCGTAATTTTATTGCATATATCCATAAAAGTTCAACACAGGGATATCTTTATAAATTGTGAAATGGGTAAATCATTTGAATCGAGTCCCTGTATTGAATTTTTATGATATGTCCCAGATAACACAATATATCCTATGGATATTCATTTCGTGTCCAATTCTGGTCCGGATATCCTTGGATCTGAAATGGATATTCATGGGATATCCATCGAAGGATTTGAAATGGAGATCCATAAGCTATCCGCAGTTATTATGGATGTGATTGAATTGCAAGACAGATTTTTATATTATCCATTTCTGAGTTTCTTCCATGCTCGTACACAAATTGAAGCATTTGAGGAATACTCTGTTTCTTTCGTTTTTCGACTGGATTTGAATTGGATATCCATGAGATATCCGTTGTTGAATTTGGAATGGATATCCTTCAGCAGATATCCTATGAATATCCATAAGATATCCACAGAAATTATGGATGTGATTAAATTGCAATACAGATTTTCAAATTATAAATTTCTGAGTTTCTTCCATGCTCGTACAAGAATTGAAGCATTTGAAGAATACTCTTATCTTTCGTTTTCCAACTGGATTTAAAAGGGATATCCATAAGATATCCGTGGATGGATTTGAAATGAATATCCTTCGGAAGATGTCCTATGGATATCCATAAAATATCCACAGTAATTATGAATGTGATTAAATTGCAAGACAGATTTTGATATTATCAATTTCTGAGTTTCTTTTCTGAGTTTCTTCCATGCTCGTACACGAATTGAAGCATTTGAGGAATACTCTGTTTCTTTCGTTTTTCGACTGGATTTAAATTGGATATCCATGAGATATCCGTTGTTGGATTTGGAATGGATATCCTTCAGCAGATATCCTATGAATATCCATAAGATATCCACAGAAATTATGGATGTGATTAAATTGCAATACATATTTTCAAATTATAAATTTCTGAGTTTCTTCCATGCTCGTACAAAAATTGAAGCATTTGAAGAATACTCTTATCTTTCGTTTTCCAACTGGATTTCAAATTGATATCCATAAGATATCCGTGGATGGATTTGAAATGGATATCCTTCAAAAGATGTCCTATGGATATCCATAAGATATCCACAGTAATTATGAATGTGATTAAATTGCAAGACAGATTTTGATATTATCAATTTCTGAGTTTCTTCCATGCTCGTACACAAATTGAAGCATTTGAGGAATACTCTGTTTCTTTCGTTTTTCGACTGGATTTGAATTGGATATCCATGAGATATCCGTTTTTGAATTTGGAATGGATATCCTTCAGCAGATATCCTATGAATATCCATAAGATATCCACAGAAATTATGGATGTGATTAAATTGCAATACAGATTTTCAAATTATAAATTTCTGAGTTTCTTCCATGCTCGTACAAGAATTGAAGCATTTGAAGAATACTCTTATCTTTCGTTTTCCAACTGGATTTAAAAGGGATATCCATAAGATATCCGTGGATGGATTTGAAATGAATATCCTTCGGAAGATGTCCTATGGATATCCATAAAATATCCACAGTAATTATGAATGTGATTAAATTGCAAGACAGATTTTGATATTATCAATTTCTGAGTTTCTTTTCTGAGTTTCTTCCATGCTCGTACACGAATTGAAGCATTTGAGGAATACTCTGTTTCTTTCGTTTTTCGACTGGATTTAAATTGGATATCCATGAGATATCCGTTGTTGGATTTGGAATGGATATCCTTCAGCAGATATCCTATGAATATCCATAAGATATCCACAGAAATTATGGATGTGATTAAATTGCAATACATATTTTCAAATTATAAATTTCTGAGTTTCTTCCATGCTCGTACAAAAATTGAAGCATTTGAAGAATACTCTTATCTTTCGTTTTCCAACTGGATTTCAAATTGATATCCATAAGATATCCGTGGATGGATTTGAAATGGATATCCTTCAAAAGATGTCCTATGGATATCCATAAGATATCCACAGTAATTATGAATGTGATTAAATTGCAAGACAGATTTTGATATTATCAATTTCTGAGTTTCTTCCATGCTCGTACACGAATTGAAGCATTTGAGGAATACTCTGTTTCTTTCGTTTTTCGACTGGATTTGAATTGGATATCCATGAGAAATCCGTTGATGGATTTGGAATGGATATCCTTCAGCAGATATCCTATGAATATCCATAAGATATCCACAGAAATTATGGATGTGATTAAATTGCAATACAGATTTTCAAATTATAAATTTCTGAGTTTCTTCTATGCTCGTACAAGAATTGAAGCATTTGAAGAATACTCTTATCTTTCGTTTTCCAACTGGATTTAAAAGGGATATCCATAAGATATCCGTAGATGGATTTGAAATGGATATCCTTCAAAAGATGTCCTATGGATATCCATAAGATATCCACTGTAATTATGAATGTGATTAAATTGCAAGACAGATTAGGATATTATCAATTTTTGAGTTTCTTCCATGCTCGTACACGAATTGAAGCATTTGAGGAAAACTCTGTTTCTTTCGTTTTTCGACTGGATTTGAACTGGATATTCATGAGATATCCGTTGATGGATTTGGAATGGATATCCTTCAGCAGATATCCTATGAATATCCATAAGATTGAAGGAGAAGTTTTTTGAAAAAATCTGATTCGTTCTCCTACTGGATTTGAATTTTAAATCCTTAAGATATCCGTCGATGGATTTGAAATGGATATCCCTTGGAAAATATTCTAAGGATATCCAAAGCAATCATAACTATATTTTTTATGCTTTCTATTATTTGTTGCATAAAAATTAACACACATATTAGGGACCTGCATTATTTATTATATTACTAATCCATTCTGTTGTCAAAAAAAATCAGTTCGTTGAAATCTAAATTTGTTTCACTTCTCATGAAAACACCTCCATAATTTCCTTAATTTCTCACACAGAACTGTCGATTCTTAGTAATCCTATTGATTATGCACATTTCCCTATTCCATTAAAAAATTAAATCAAATTAAAATATTTCAAAAATTAAATTTCTCAGGAATGAAGATGTTGCTATGATTACTTAGACAAAGACATTTTCGACCTATTTTGCCACCTACCGTGATTTTTCATAAATGTACTTGAAATTATCCCTTGGTGATAATTTTGTGCATGTTTGGAGTATATATAAAAAATTAAGAATTCTACGTTACATTACGGAAGTTACAGAGGTGTTTCCTTGAGAACTGAGACACACTGTATATTAGAAGGGACCATAATTTTGACATTTTGCAATCAGTTATTTTTCGAGTTATTGAATAATTTTTAGATTATTCCTGGCGCACGGTCATTGGTCTTGATGTTCACTTCCACTACTCGAACAAGATAAACGCACAACTTCTTGAGCATTCATCAGGGAAGAAGCAAGAATAATAGTATGGCGATTGATACAGGACACCCTGTATCAAAATAGCAAATGTCATCGTGAAAAACTCTCTTGTCAGATTTCATTAGACTTTGTCAAAGAGATCATATATCAGTTCCAAACCAAATTAAAACAGACTTTTCTGCAAGTTTTGATAACGGAGACCATATAATATAGTCTCCTGAACGTCAACATTTTTTGAAAAAGAAACTGGAAACCCAAAAAACCCTGGACACCTTTGAAAAAAATGATTTTTCCCACAAAATCAAAATTCCAATCATTTCAGGTGTTGCATAGTTGCGTGTTGTTGAGCTGATGCTATTGTGTATTGCATTTTTATTATTCAATTTTGTGTCAAATTGATTAACATTTCATCATTTGAGAAGATACACCTTGAAGAAAAAGATACTTCAATCATTTGCATTCAAAACGATTATGCTTATGTAGAGGTATGGATAAATACAAGAAAGGAAAGAAAAAAAAACTTGATCTCAAATCAAATTTACAAAAAAAAAACAGGATGGAATTGAAGCGATTAGCTGAAGAATTTCCAAGTTTTGCTAACTCAGATGACGTCTGTTCTATATTACTTTCAACATCATAGTAACTTAGCAGATGATACGAAAACTACCGAAGAAGCTATAAAAACTTGGCTGAGATGAGCCAAAGAAACCTGAAGAAAAAGGAAATGCTGCAGGATGAGGATAATACCCAAGAAATAGTGTTCTACTCTTTCCATGAATTTATTTTCTTATGTGTTCACTTCATATTTTGGTTTCATAGTATACTATACTGTGTGCATTATTTTCTTAATTTATTCCAAATTTTTTTTTTATTGTTTTATCTACTTTTTTTTTAATTCGATGGAGACATTGTTTCTGTTATTTCATTATAAATTTCATAAAATGCCTCTTTTCATTTCAGTGAACTTACGAGGAAAAATTATAAATATATACCCATATCAAATTTGGAATAATTGAACATGAAAAAAGGGTGGAAAATTATGTTTTTCAAACTATTCTATAATGGATACCTAAACTAAGTAAGGATACATCATGGATATCCTTGAAAGATATCTTAAGATTCCAAAATACTCCATGGATATCCAAGAATGATGTCTCATGAGGATCTTGGAAGTTTATATTACGAATATATTTCAGAAATATCTTATGAATCTCCTTGAATCATATCGTATTGATATCTATATGAAGGATATATCATGGACTTTCTGAAATTATATTATATGGATATCCGATGGACATCTATTTCATGGATATACTTCAGGAATGTCTTGGGGATGTACAATAAAAATATCTTGGATATCGACTGCTATCTAATAGATGTACAGGTTGGTACCACTAAAACACTCAGAGGATGTCCAGAGTATATCCTTTGGATATAAACTGAATGTCCCTAGTATATCTTGCATATCCATAATTGATGACCAGAGGATATCCACTGCAAAGCCGTTATGGATATGCTGGACATACTATGGACGTCCAGGAAATATCCAAAGAAAATACTATGGACGTCCAATGGATGTTCGGAGGGTGCCAACCTGTACATGCATAAGATATCCTTCAAGGATATCCATGAGTTATCCCTGAACTTTATTCATGTGATATCCTTTCCCAATGTCCATTTGATATTGTCCTATAGTTATCACAATTCCTCTTACCATCACTTTTGTAAATTGAAATAATTACAGATTTAAAAAAAAAAATTGAATAATAACTTTCAAATTCGAGAATCTTTTGTAAATGTCATAATTCCATATGAATAACATTGTTGTCACGCAAAATTTCCCTTTCCAACGAAAACTGCATGTGTTACCGTTATCCCTATTGTGGCATCCTTCTCTTGCACACACTGTACTGCTCATAAAGTTCCAAAACATGTAAAAGAGACAAAACTAACAAACCTATAAACATCACCTTTGCCACTGAGCGTTTTTCAGAATTTTCAAAGATTTTTTCTCCAAAACCAAGATTCGTTAAAGCACATTGGAGTCTCATTATTTGTTATCATGGATATAAATTACTTTAACTATTTATGCACCAAGGGTCTCACTAATGTGATTACGTTCGGAGAGAGAAGCAATGCAACAGAGGGCCTAAGGGCCCGAAGGATGCCTGTCGTTTAGTTCAATCATGCAGTAATACCAGTGGTCCATAAAATATTTCATGGTTCACCATACACATAATTAAACCGGAGTGGTTACATATTTTGGTTTACCATGCAAATATATATAACGATAACATTTCGATATTCACTTTAATTATCAGACTGACTTTTCCAATCACGAAATGAGAGTGAATCCCAGAATTGATGCAAAAATAGCCCAGAGAGTAACGTAAAATTTGTTGATGAGGGCAACTACTGTAATGAATTTATACTATCGAAAATAGTTATATATGATGTTAGAATTACATCCTGTATTTCATTATTAAGTGACAGATGCATATATTGATTTTAGTGCAGTTCAGATTGTCAATGTGATAGACGATCAAGATCTATTTTTATATCACCTTCTTTAACCAGTTTGTACATTTAGCATTGATTAAAAGTATTCTACACAACATTAGTGTCTGTTCTGATATATCTTCCAACATATATCTAACAGGTTATGGGCCCAGGCACTGAACATAACTGATTTTGTCTGTTGGATGAAAGAGTCAAGACGAATTGCTGGAAAATGAATATTGGAAGCGTGTCAAGAATTGAAAGTCTGAACAAAGAAAATTTTGATACGTGGAAGATGCAAATGGAAGCATTACTGGTTAAGAATGATGCCTGGTGTTATGTAAATGGCGAATGTATAAAACCTAATTTGGTTGTGGGCGACGACACATCTAAAAAAGCTGTAGAATCCTGGATAAAGAATGATAGTAAGGCGAAGTCTGATATTATTCTTTCGATAAATCCGTCAGAGCTGAAGCAAGTGAAAGGATGTGTAACCTCTCGTGAAGTCTGGTTGAAATTAGAAAGTATTTACCAGTCGAAAGGGCCCGCTAGAAAAGCAACTCTTCTTAAACAACTTACCCTGCAGCGTATGGAAGAAGGCAACGATGTACGCGAGTATATTAACAAATTTTTCGATGTAGTCGATAAGTTGGCCGAAATGGAAGTGGATATCAATCCTGATCTGTTGACGATAATGCTTTTGTACAGTCTACCAACGAATTTCGAGAACTTCAGATGTGCAATAGAGTCAAGAGATGAGTTACCTTCGCCCGATGTTCTTCGAGTGAAAATAATAGAAGAAAGTGACGCACGAAAAAACGAATCAAGAAGTGATCATCAAAATGCGATGTTCGTCAAGAAAAATCCATATCATCACCGAAAAAGTAACAAAAATGATGAAAATTGTGGATCTAATGGCGAATCCAGTTCAAAAAGTACGGAAGTCTTCAGATATCGATGCCACCGATGCAAGGAAATTGGACACAAAGGTTCCCAGTGTAAGAACAAAGGAAAAAGTAAATTCCATTCTGCAAAATGTGCTGAAGCTGAAGATCTTTGCTTGTATACCATTGATGATGCTTTTCAAGCTAGTTCATCGGACAATAAAAGGAGATGGTGTTTGGACAGTGGTGCTTCATCTCACATATGTAAAGAACTGAATGAAATTGTTACTAACACAGACAGTGAACACAGAAAATTGAACTTGGCGAACGATTCTTCAGCGGAAATAGTAGCTGAAGGAAATGTTTCATTTAGAGCCGACGTATTTGGTGAAATAAAAAACATTTCTTTAAGCCGTGTTTTGCAAGTTCCCGATTTACGAACTAATTTATTGTCGGTTGGTAAAATAACAACGAACAATTTCGAAGTTTTATTTAAAAAGAACAATGCTTTTGTTATTGGAGTCGATGGAAATATCAAACTGGTTGCCGATCGAATCGGCGATTTGTATTATGTTCGTGAAAGAAAAAGTGACGTATGTGAAACCAACTACAGTCATGCTTATGTCACGAATTGTCATTCACAGACGCTAGAATTGTGGCATCGACGAATGGGACATTTGAATGTGAAAGATATGTTAGATGCTGATCGAAAAGGATATATACAGGGTCTGAATTTGGGGAATATCCATTCTGAATTGAATTGCGAAATTTGTTACCAAGGAAAAATGACCAGAACACCTTTTCCGAATAAATCAGTGAGAAAATCTGAACTTTTAGAACTCATACATTCGGATCTATGCGGACCCATGCGGGTTGAATCCAAAAGTAGAGCAAAATATTTCTTAGAATTCATAGATGATTGCTCGAAATGGTGTGAAATAAGGTTTCTTCGATCTAAGAGTGAAGTTTTCGAATCAATGAAAGACTTTATATCTCTTGTCGAAAAACAGAAAGGACTTAAAGTGAAATGTTTACAAACAGACAATGGGGGGGAGTACACTGGCAAGGAATTTGATTATTTCCTGAAAAGACAAGGTATCACGAGGAGATTAACCATTGCGCATACCCCTGAACAAAATGGTATCGCAGAAAGAAAAAATCGCACTCTTTTGGATACCGCGAGATGTCTTCTCATGCAATCAGGTCTCCCACCAACATTTTGGGCTGAAGCTGTGAATACAGCGAATTATATTCGAAATCGAAGTCCCACTAAAAGTCTCAATGGAATGACTCCTTTCGAAGCTTGGACTGGAAAGAAACCAAATGTATGCTACAACAGAACTTTTGGGTGCAAAGTTTTCTGCTTGAATAGGAATCCTGGCCGAGGAAAACTTGATTCCAGATGCAAAGAAGGAATATTTCTTGGTTACTCAGAACAATCCAAGGGTTACAGAATATTTCTACCCAAAGAAAATAAAATAGAAATAAGTAGAGATGTCAAATTCGTTGAAGAAAAATCAAACAATGAAAACTACGTTGATTTCATTCTAGATGATATTTCTCATGAAACTGTGGCTGAACCTAATCTACTGGATATTCAACTGGAGACATACAAAGAAAATGAAAATGAGAAAGAAGAAAAAGTTGAGCCCGAAACTACTGAGTCGTGGAAGGAAGAAAATAATGGAAACTATCCTGAAATTGAGGAAATTATGGATACTTCCAAACAGGAAGAAGTACCTAGTTCTAGCCGAGGCATTACTGAGTCGTGGAAGGAAGAAAATAATGAAAACTATCCTGAAATTGAGGAAATTATGGATACTTCCAAAGAGGAAGAAGTACCTAGTTCTAGACGAGGCCGTGGCAGACCAAAATTTATCAGAACAGGTTCAAGGGGGCGACCTCGTAAAGTATACCAAAACGTTGCTGAAACGACAAATAACATTGAAGAAATGGAGAACTGTTTCCAAGAATCGGAATGTATATATTTATCAGAAATTCCCATCAAGCAAGCTATGTCCGGTTCAGACGTTGAAGAATGGTATTCTGCTATGGCATCCGAGATTAAATCCATTGTCAAGAATAACACATGGCAGTTAGTTGAACGTCCCGAGGGTAGAAAAGTCATTGGAAGCTGAATTGTTTTGAGAAATAAATACAAATCGGATGGTACACTGGAAAAACGAAAGGCGCGATTAGTGGCCCAAGGTTTCAGTCAACAACCTGGAATCCATTTCAATGAAACTTTCGCACCCGTTGCTCGCATGAGCTCCATTAGACTCCTCATGTCACTCGCTGTGCGTTATCAAATGAAAATTAACCAGTTCGATGTGACAACTGCTTACCTAAACGGTGAACTCGACGAGGAGATATTTATGGAACCTCCAAGAAACTTACGACAAATGTTAGAAAGGGTCATTCAACTAGAACAGCAAACCAGCGAAATAAGGATAAAATCAGAGAATATGCTTGAAAAATTACAAAGTGGAAATATGGTTTGTCTTTTGAAAAAATCCTTATATGGATTGAAACAAGCTGGACGAAACTGGTATCAAAAGTTGGATAAGATCTTGAAAGAATTTGGAGCGAAACCTACAACATCTGATCCATGTTTGTATTCTATTTATGGAGGGGAAGACTTGACCCTTATCGCAATTTACGTTGACGATATCTTGATTGCTTCGCGTGATCCAGGGATGGCCAAGAAATTCAAATTCAAACTTTCAAAACATTTCGAAATCAAAGATTTGGGAGAGGTTGGATATTGTTTAGGCATTGAGATCACACGACATAACAATGAAATATCCATGACACAGAAAGGATATGTCCAGGATATTTTAATGCGGTTTGGAATGTCTGATGCAAAACCTGTCAGTACACCGATGGAACCAAATGTGAAACTTAAAAGAAACCCAGAGACCAATAGTTCTGAAGGAGAAAATATTCCATATAAGGAATTGATTGGGTGTTTAACATATTTGTCTGTTACTACTAGACCTGACATTAGTTTCGCAGTGAGTTGTCTTGGCCAGTTCAATAACTCGTTCGGAAAAGAACATTGGACTGCTGCGAAGCGTGTATTGCGCTACCTTAAGGGAACAATGAATTTGGGCTTGACATTCAAACAAAATTCCAAACAAATCGAAGGTTTCGTAGATGCAGACTGGGGTAGCTGCGTTGAAGATAGGAGATCATATACTGGATACACTTTTATTCTTAGTGGAGGACCAATATCATGGGAATCCAAGAAACAGAAGACGGTCGCATTATCTTCGACAGAAGCTGAATATATGGGTATGACAGAAGCTGCAAAGGAAGCCATATATCTATGTCGATTTTTGATCGAGTTAGGCCTGGAAAATTTGGCAGATGTTATTGTTTTTAACGATAATATGTCCGCCAAGAAACTCGCCGAAAATCCAACATTTCATAATAGGAGCAAACACATAGATATACGATATCATTTCATACGAGAGGCTTTGAAAAACAATCTATTGAAAATAGAGTACCTATCTACGGAAAACATGGTGGCAGATATTCTGACTAAAGCTTTGCCCAAATCAAAACATCAGCTGTGTGTTGAAAAGTTTGGTTTTGAACATATTTCACAAGTAGAAAAATGAGCATATGTCAAGGGGAAGTGTTAGAATTACATCCTGTATTTCATTATTAAGTGACAGATGCATATATTGATTTTAGTGCAGTTCAGATTGTCAATGTGATAGACGATCAAGATCTATTTTTATATCACCTTCTTTAACCAGTTTGTACATTTAGCATTGATTAAAAGTATTCTACACAACATTAGTGTCTGTTCTGATATATCTTCCAACATATATCTAACATATGATGTTAGAAAAAAGATTGTTAAAATTGTTTTTACCGTTAACCAGCTGTCGTTCGTCCTCTTACGAACGGCAGCCCTCAGAAGTCGAAACTTGTGCGAGCTAAGGGTTAACGAGGTCCTACCTTTTTACGTGCGATTCCTAGCACTTTCTTGGGCCATCAGAAAAATTTCTGCATTCGCTACCTGGCTAACAACAACTTAAAGCGACTTTTTTTTCAAGCTCGCAAAAATGAAGATTATGGTTTCTCTTACTCTGTTAGTATTCAACATAAAAATGTACGATGAGAGAATGACCCACAATACAAGCAAAGCCTAGGTGGCTCTCTTATCGAAAAAGAAAATTGTAAAGATTTTATCGAATAAACTTACTAAACTCACTATATTCTAGTTGTTCATATGATTCTTTCCAGTACTTACTACTGGTTTTTTTATACAAAAATTAAAATAACTTTTATTATTTGCGTTTTGGAAGCAATCGTCCAGTTTTTATTATTTTAGCAATGACAGTGACATTAAGCAAAATTATTTCGGTTGTTTCGGGGGCTGATATGTACATCAAACAACCCAAAGAAAATAAATCATTTCTACACAATTAACAGAAGCATTGGGCCGTGGTGGTCGGCTGGTAATGCGTTCGCCTCGCATGCGTGGGGTCGTGGGTTCGATCCACCGATTCACCGGTCTCGTGCATGGCATCACACGTTGAAAGGTGAGGGCTGCGTCTTCCCTAGCTCACACAAGTCTCTCGAAGACTTCCGAGGGTTGCGCGTAGGGGTGCAATCGGTTGACGGAATTAACAATTTTAACAATTTTAACAAAAATTATGAAAAAAAACTGAAGCAATAAAAAAAAACAAAGGAAATTCGAAGGATCTGGGGAAGAAAGTGATGCAGATTCTCTTTTTTCACTACATCCTGAAAGTAGCTTTGGAGCTAATTCAATGGTTGAGTAGATGGACGACCAAACACTGCAGATTAATTGAAATTGTATATCTGTATAATGGTGCAGTTCCCAACAATGTCTTCAGTAACCTGTGGTAGGAGTCCATTGTATCTCGAAGTGAAATGGTACTGATTCACAATATAGAAAAACACGAAGTCATCTCCACAATTTTAATAACATCTGGTGTAGTGTGATGGCGAAAAAACCAGTTTATCGAACATGTTACTCTCATAAATTTGCATCTTTTAATTCGCTTTACCATAGACTATTGAACATTCCTATGTCACCTGAAAATTTCAACAATGAACTGAATATTATTAGTCAAATAGGCCATAACAATAGTTTTGCCCCTCTTTTAATTAATAAAATCTATAATAAATATAAAATGAAATCTCTGAATCGGAGTTTAACCCCCATTAATAATTCCAACAAATACTGTTCAATTCCTTACTTAGGTAAAGTATCACTTGATATCTCAAACATTTTTAAACGGTTCAGCAATGATACTAATTTTTACTTTTATACTACTGATTCTTTTCCAAATTATTAGTCAACAGTAAAGGTAAAGTACCCATTTCACATAAATCAGGTGTTTATAGAATTTCTTGTTCACAACCAAATTGTCCAGCTCAATACATTGGACAAAATGGTAGGAAAATCAAAACAAGAGTTTTGGAACATGTTAAACTAATTGAGAGCTCTAGAAACCCACATATAGATGAATACAATACTAAAAGTTCGTTCGCCAACCATATTCTTAATAACAATCACAAATTCGATATTGACACTGATTTAGATATTTTACATGTTTGTCAGAAAGGCTCCCTGCTCAATTTTCTTGAAATTTACGAAATTAATTCTGCCATTATTAATCCCAACGTCATTTCTCTTAATGAACAAGTACAGTTCGACTGCAAAAAGTTTTTCAACTCGTTCAAGTTTTAATACATTTTGGTTTGCCTTGATCCTCCACAAATCCGTATGTGTTGTGTTATATTGGATTTGTTCGGCCGGGCACATGCTGTTCTGTCTGTTCCGCGCGGTGATGTTTCCATCATTTCATGAACGGGTGATGGTTGCCTTGCTCCGTGGTGTAGATGGAGGTAGTAATTTTGCACCGGGCGGGCTGGGTTCTTATTTACGCACACTATTTCATTTTAAGTATTATTGTACGTTATTGTCTTAGGGCCGGTCTTTTCACCTATAGATAAGTCCCAGATAACTCTATCTATCAGATAAGGATATGTAAACCTGTGAAGTTTATCCGATATATAGTTATCAGAGACTTTATTGTGAGGTGAAAAGACCGGCCCTTAGACGGATGACATGAGGCCTGTTTGCTCAGAACACTATCTGCTATGTGGAGGATTTTGTATCTTCTATTTTGCGTTCTGTGTCTGTGGCTCTCCTGTCATTGTGAACTTGGCACTTGACAGTTAACCTCTCGTAGTTTCACTGTTTTCTAATCATTGATCCATGTGGTTGACCAATATTGCTTTTGATTTGGATATAGGGCTTAAGGCCCCCAAACCCCCTTATTGTTCCGGGGATGTTGTCACCATGTTCCCCACTGTTGGGTATAATGTAGTGATTCCCCTTTTATTATAATCTTAATTGTGTATTTTTCCTCTCCATGTAAGTAATACCAGAACTCAATTGCCTATGGTCATTTTTCTTCTTTATTGTAGAATTTTATAAACCCCCATTTAATTTTTGTGTGGACACTTAATTTCATAAATCCATATCAAATTTTCTTCTCCATGTAAGAAGCACTACACATTACTGGATTACCAATAGTTATGTTTTTCTTCTTTATTGTAGAATTGTCTAATTCGCTGATGATGAACCTATATAGGTTCGAAACATGTTCGATAAACTGGTTTTTTGATTGATGACTTCACCATCACACTACTCCAGATGTTATTAAAATTGTGGAGATGACTTCTTGTTTTTCTATATTGTGAATGTCTTCAGATGTAGTGCGCCTTTTTTATTCTCCCCCCTGTTAACTTTTGAACGGTTCGTCGGACAAACATGAACAAAAATACTACTTTTTGAAATAAAAAAATTAGTGATTGCTCGACAGGGGGTGCGGGGGGGTGCACATCAACTCAAAAATTCCAAAATGGCATGGAGGGGGGTCAAGTGTCACATCGTTGGAAAGAGAATTAAATTATCTTTACAACCATCTGAATATTTTCAAATTTTGTTGAGAAATTTTTTTCCAATTTCGAAAATTTCAAGTTGATGTGCCTCCAGCGCCATCTGTCGAGTACTTGCAATGATTTTTCTCTCAAAAAGTAATTTCGGTAATTTCTTTCAAAATATTTTTGGTTTCATTATTCCACATCAAACCGTTCAAATTAATCTAGGTATGAGTGGTATTCAGATCCTCATTTATATTTGATATTTGGAATTTCAACTGCAAAAAAAATATTTACGAAACTCAAAAAAAATGTGATGGTTGTAAAGAGAATGGAATTCTCTTTTTAACGATGTGACACTTGACCCCCCATGTCATTTAAAATTTCTGCACCCCCGTGCCCTCTGTCGAGCAATCATCAAATGTTTTATTTCAAAAAGTAGTATCGGTGAAACCCTCCAAACGGTTTTTTTTCATGTTTGTACGTCGGACAGTTCAAAAGTTAACGGGGTGGGGGGGCTAAAAAAAGCCGCACTGTATATTATGTTTCCAGAATTGTAGAAATTCCAGAAGTCGACGAATTTGAAACAAATTGCTTGAGAAAAATGTTCAAGATTTTTTTACCCAGACACCTCTTGTTCAATTTCACGGGTAGTGATGAATAATCTGTCACTTGAAATATAAACAATGCTTCAGTTTTTGCTTCAATTTCTTTAGACAGATCTAATAAAGGACTGAAATCTGGATTTGAATATATGAAAGATGTGTCATCGGCGATCATGACACATGTCATGAAGTTACTCAACTCATTTACATATATATTGAACAAACTTGGCCCAAACACAGAACCCTGGGGTATACCACGATTCTTTGGAATCAGGTGAACAGTTATTGAAATAGACAGCCTGAAACCGATTTGTCAGATAAGATTCAAATAATTCCTCCAATGCCGTAATGAAATAACTTTTGAAACAGAATATCATGGTTGAACTTCCTGTTTCAATTTTTTTTCATTATATTAGAGAAAATACAAATGATGAATATAGGAGGATAGTTTTCAATAAGTGATGTATCTCCTTTTTTGAATAAGGGAATAACTTTGGAGAATTTCAAAATATATGGAAATATTCCTGTACTAAAAATTTGGTTGATCAGGTAATTATGACCGATGATTTTACTATTCAAGTCATAGACATCAGAGCATGCAGAATTTTTCAAAGAATGAATGATATCCATAACTTCATGTTGGGTAACTGCAGTAGCAAGAAAAAAGAAGTGGTAAAAGTTTTCGTAAAATTAGGTATATAACTTTCAAGAGTATCAAGCAATGATTTTTCAATAAATTCTGCAACTTGGGCGAAATGATCATTGAAATTGTTCAGAGTATATTATCATTAATTTGGAAAGTAGATTTTGACTTGTTTCTTTCAAAATTTATCATATGCCAGCTTGCTTTGGACTTGTTTCCAGAAGAACAAATGTAGTCATGATATGCAAACTTTTTAGCAGTTTTGACCCCTTTCATATTTTTTTTTTTCGATGACTGAAATGGGAATGATGAATATTGTGTATTCAACCAACGTAGGTCTGTAAATTTTTGCACGACGTGCAGGAAAAAATAATTTTGCACTCTGTTCAAGAATATACATTTGAAAGTCATCAGAAATTACATATTTTTGATGTGAATATTGAAAAAACAATATTTCTCCTGGAACAGCTGCAGCTAATGTTTTGATTTTTAAGTTTTTTTGATTTTTAAGTTTTTAGTCCCGATTCTCTTCCTGGCTTTTCCCATTCACAGATTTATACAGTGGTTGCTCTACCCCAAACCAATCTTGATTCGTTTCAGCAACAATTTTCATTGTATCTCTTTTTATAACCCAGAACAATCATTCAATGGCTGTTTTTATGGGAAAGTGGATGAAGTCCATCCGATGAATCTTCACAATGTTTTAAAATGTATCCTGAAGCGCCTCATAAAATTTCACGTAACATTTTATTGATATAGCTCGTGAATTCTAAAACCGCAGCATTCGAATAGCTGTGGATACCAGCTATTCACGAGTTTATTCGATAGTTACATTTTTGTTGCAGTAATATTGAGGTTGACTATTAACAGGAGGCTCTCTGACTTACGTGTTTAATTTTTCTAGACTTTCTCACTAAGAACAAACGTTCTTTTTCCCTTTCAGGTAGTGTCTTTGTGTTTCTTCTTTTTGTTGTTTTTCATTGTTTCGTCTGACGCTTTTCCTTTTCGTATTTGTTACGCATCTTATTTTTTTAATTCCTTTGTTCACAAGATTTGATTTTGTCTATTAGTAAACTTTCTTCTTGAAATCAGTTATCTTTGACGATACTACCATAACCATATCTGGGCAAAATGCAGAGCAACTCGTCAATAAATCTGTAAGTATCATTGAACAGTTCAGTATATGGTGTCAAAAAAATAAATTGATTCTGAACACTTCAAAATCTATTTCTGTGCGATTCCACTTCAGGAAAAGTACCCCAGCCCATTTATTCAAAATAGACGAAATTCAACTTTCACAAGAAGTTAAATTCTTGGGTACCTACCTAGATTCCAATTTAAACTGGGAAAAACAAGTGGATCAAACTTGTGCACACTTAAACAAAGCTTATTATGCCATAAAGCAAATGAAACCAAATCTCGACAAATCTGGAACACTGAGCATTTACTATGCAATGGTCTACTCCCACCTCAGCTTGAACATTATGGCTTGGGGAAGAGCAAGAGATTTTACAAGGGTCTTTATAGCTCAGAAAAGGATTTTAAGACTTATATTCAACATGGATTTTCGAGAAAGCTGTCGACCTACTTTCATAAGGGAAAAAATATTGACAGCACCTTCAATTTTTATCCTCAAATGTGTTATGTTTGTTAGAAAAAACTCCGGAATTTATTCGAAAAGTGCATCAGAGCACGAACACAATACACGAAACGGCGAACTTTTGCTAATCCCAAAACACCGGTTGTCACACTTCAAAAACTCTCCTCACTACTGTGCAATAACTTGCTACAACAAACTACCTGATACAGTCAAACGAGTTCAAAGTTATAAATTATTTCAGAGTCAAATTAAAACGTTTCTACTTGAGAAATGCTATTACACTCTCCAAGAATACCTGAATGACAACTTGGCAAACATATCTTGAATCCGGTGTGCTCAGTACAAATACGCTTCAACCCATATAAGTCTTATAATGTTTTTTATCGTATGTGCTGTCTTGCTATATATTCTACGTCCGATCACCATAATGATTACAATTTGTATATTTACATTATTTTTCTAGATAGTTTATTTGTATTTTTATTTATATTTATCCTTACTCTTATACAGAGGGATAACTTAGGTTTAGTGACATACCATATGTACCTTTTGTGTATCTAAAATGGCAAATAAATATATTATTATTATTATTATAGAGTAGTCAGTAAATTTTGATAACGGATGCATTCATAGTCTGCGAAGTGTCAACGTTTTTCGCAAAAGAGTTATTTTTAATTACTTATTTAAAGCACGTTACATAACTGACAAACGTGAATGATCTCTTTAAAAACAACTATTTTGATGGCAGTAACTCATCGGGAAAAATTGATCCATTTGCCTTTCTACACTTGGATAGATATACTTGAATATACACATTTTCAGTCTGTAGAAGTCAAAACCATATCCCGTCCACAAAATAAAACTTTCAGTCGATAATTTTTTATTGTTTTAAAAGCAATTGGAGTTAGTAGACATTTTAAGTAGTCGCGTATACCTATGTGAAGGGTGTTTTTGAACTACCAAGTCAATTTGCTCTATGAACTGATAAAAAGTCATAGCGGAAACACCTCTAAAGTACGAACTAAAGAAAAAACGCATAGAAGATTGAGTTCATCAAAATTTAATATTTTGCGTTATGAACATACATTAAGTCAATACAACATTGGAATATACAGGGTGTCCCACAAAGATTAGGAACTCGAGAGTAGTAGAGAATTGTAATTTTGAGGTTGTAAACTAAAACAATGGACCTTTCCAAGAGATATGAGGTAACACTGAAATTAGAAAGTAAATACGCTAATATCACTCGGGATTTTTTATTTCTTTTTTCTGACCGCTAGTTTATCTATAATCAGAAGAAAAGTGGTTTCGTGACGTCACGTTCATCAAAACTAAACTTGGCAACGTTGTTAAAATTGTGCACCAAATTCTCATTCAAATATAATGTGTTGTATGACAGTTGTCATTGATACCAGATGGGTTCTTTCGTCTGTTTCACGGTGCGATCAATAAGAATAGTTTGTCTCTGTCTAACTCACTTGCCTACCCATTTGATACAAGTGAAGCAGTTCCATCAGATCTAAACTTCAGCGAACACTACCTTGATTTATTTTTCGAGGTTAATGCGATTTTCTGAGTTTTGAGAGCTTTTGTTGTTTGTGTTCTAAAATTTGTGATTAATTCCTGTATCTCCAGTACCTGCATCCCTGCAATAACTGAACATGACGAAAAGGTGCTTTGTACCTCGGTAAATTATCCGATCTTCCCTTCACGGAGCCTTGTTCCATATTTTCAATACACAAAAACACAAATAAATTCACACCAAATTGTTTATGATAACACCTCACTACACTATTATCGAATTTATCAGTTGAATGTTAATTGTTGAATGTAAATAAAATAAACATTAACCTCACATCTTCATATAACTTTTGACAGTTGAGAACTGCCATTACGATTTGCTGTGTTGTCAACGCTCGTTCTTCATCAAAAGGATGGTCTGTTCAGAAAATTTGAAAGTTACAAATACAATAAAATATAGCTAATATGTGGATTTTTATCTATGAGTTGATCAAGTGACAATGTATTGATTATTTCTCAAAGGCTTATATCATGCTAGAAGTTATATTTTTAAGGAGAACGGTATTGCCTGTTTCGGAACGTGGATTATGGTGGGAGATATTTCCGATGAACGTGACGTCAGCGGCACACTTTCAAATGTGAAATTTTTTTTTTTTAATGAAAGAAGAATAATGGAACTTTTTGTTAAATGGACTTTCAGACTAACAACTATCGATTTAAACGAGTTTTGTAATTTATTTTCCGTAAATGTAAAGGTCCATTGGTGAGCTTCTTTTGATATTATGTTACCCAATGAGCTTTTTGTTTTCGGTCACGTGACATCAGATTCAAAATTATCAATAGGACAACCTGTGTATTTTGGCATTTCTATGTTTCTCCCAATGAAACGATTCCAAAAAAATATCCTCAATATCCTTTGGCCCACAACGTTTTCAAATAAAATATGGATGAATAATATAATTTCGCCTTGTTTCAATCATCACAAAAAATATACTACTGCCCAAATATACAGGGTGACCCTAAACCTAAATAATTTGGCAATTGCTCGTTTCAGACGTCGTGGGTAGAAGGATATTGAAATAATCGTTTTAGACCACAAATGTGGAAGTTCATTAAAATTGTTTTATCGGAGGAACATAAAAATGCCAAAAAATACAGGTTGTCCCAGTAATAATATTGAATCTGATGTCACGTGACCTAAAACAAAAAGCTCACTAGGTAATATTATATCAAAAAAAGCTGCACTAATTGCTTTAATTCAGAACCCCAAAATTACAATTCTCCACTACTTTCGAGTTCCCAGATATTCCCTGTCCTAATCTACGTGGGACACCATGTATGAAGAATTAGATAATTTATTGGGTACAGGCAGTTGATTGAGGATATTTAAACTGCATGGAAAGTAACACACCTTGCACCAGGATTCGCGACCATTTTCAAGTTTGACTTCAGAGTAAATAAATTTTGTATTCATACTTTTGTTGAAATAATGCGAAAGTTTGAAGCAATTTTCCAGAAAACATATTGAGGTTGGCAGCACCACAGATTTCGGGACTTCATCAAATTTGAAAAATATGCGACATTGTTTTTTTTTTTATTTGACGTCCCCGTAATCAGCAGTGGAGGCCAATTTCATATGTTTTACACCAAAAAATATTATTTGCAACCGGAATTGATTATGGAAATATTGCAAAAGTTTTTTGAGTCGGTCGGAAACATGGGTAATAATTTCCTAGAAAACATATAAAATTTTCCACCACCACAGATTCCGAGAAGTAAAAAAACAATTTTGCATTTTTCTGGTTCTTTTCAAATTTGACATAGTTTCCGAAATCTGTGGTGGTGGCAAACTTAATATATTTTCTGAGAAATGACTTCCTACTTTTCCAACAAATTGAAAAATCTTTTGCATCATTTCCATTATCAATTCAGGTTCCTAACAAATTTTTTATTGTAAAATAAACAAGAAATATATGTTTCCGTCATCGGCGAGACTTAAGACAGAGAAAAAACGTTTCTTTGTGTTTGCCACCCTTTCAGATTTTTTTGATTCCGAGAAGTAAAAAAAACAATTTTGCATTTTTCTGGTTCTTTTCAAATTTGACATAGTTTCCGAAATCTGTGGTGGTGGCAAACTTAATATATTTTCTGAGAAATGACTTCCTACTTTTCCAACAAATCGAAAAATCTTTTGCATCATTTCCATTATCAATTCAGGTTCCTAACAAATTTTTTATTGTAAAATAAACAAGAAATATATGTTTCCGTTATCGGCGAGACTTATGACATAGAGAAAAAACGTTTATTTGTGTTTGCCACCCTTTCAGATTTTTTCGAGAGAGTTATTTAAAAAAAGGGTGAATAAATAATATATTGGAAATGGTCGAAACATTGGGGAACAATAAAAGATGATATTTTCGATATCGTTATTATGCGACTTTTTGGCATTTTCTCTTTACAAAATAACTAGAATTTACGTTTCTAATAATTTTGTCGACCTTGTACGATGACGCATATTTTTAATATTTTGTCTCTACTGATATTTTAGAAAAACTAAACCACTATGGCTTTGTAGGTGATACACACAATCTACTTGCATCGTATTTGAATGAGAAGAAGTAATGTGTATTTTATAATGAAAAACTCAGTAACAAACAAACGATCTCGAGTGGTGTTCCACAAGGTAGTGTCCTTGGGCCACTACTTTCCTTGATCTATATCTAGGGTAGAAATGGTTTAAGTACACTGGAAATCCAGAGAGCGATTTGCAAAAGTGCTGCATTGGAAACCGAGTTGCATATGGCAGCGATTCCACTGCATGATCTGTTGTTTATTTTCTATGAAAGCAAGAATAGACCCTGTTTTCACTGCTAGTGAAAACTATGCTTGCAATGAAAGTATTTCAACAGGCGCTGGGTATATAATGAATTCATGTGTTAACTTACTAGGATTTCGTTGGAGATGATTTCAATTTCATGCATTACTTTCATAATGGTCATTGGTGATTACATTATATAAAGGCCTATATATACCTCCTACCCAAACCAAGTGAAACATTGATTTATGGGATGAGCAGAGACGAAGAATCTGTGCCAGAGGTAAGTGGCTTATTATCCCACAAAAAACAATATCAAACTCATTAAGGCGTATGAGGAAAGTTATAAGAGGAACAGGAAGTTATATTCATCATTAAGAATCAGAAGTTGTCTGATGATCTTGTTCAAGTCCTGGAGAAACCTGTTCCGCTCAACAATATGATTATAATTGGTGCATGAAACTTTATTTCGAAACTTTTCCCTTGCCAAGCAAATTAATTTAGGCTCATAATAAAGCATATTAATAAGATATTTTAAACCGCCCACTTTGAAAAACCTGATGTGTCGTATCTGCAAAAGTAATAGTGAAATGAATGTTTGAGTATTTCTATGCAAGTAGGTGTTGATAGTGTTATGTATTTCAGATCGATGAAATAATTATAGGAATGTAGGCTTTCAAGGCTGGCGTCCATGTTTTGGTCGGTTTCCGGGTTATGCCGTGGTCTTCTTTGGTTAAAATTTCCAAATGATTCAACTGCGACAGTCATTTTCAGTGGCGTGGACGAAGTACTCTTCTTGATGTATCAACTGAAACTTTCAGTCGAAGTACTCTTCTTGACATATCAACTGAAACTGAAGAGTACTTCGGCTGAAAGTTTCAGTTGATATGTCAAGAAGATTACTTCGACCACGCCACTGAAGATGACTGCTACAGTTGCAGTTGAAATGTTTGGAGATTTTAACCAAAAAAAAAAAACACGGTAAAACCCGGAAACCAACCAAAACGATGAAATTATTGTTTGAAATTCTCTACTTCTGACCTTTTAAGGAAGCCTATCTCCGCAACTAGAATCATCCCACAAGAGAGGAGTCTCATCGATGCTTCAACAGCAGATCAACAAGCTGGAACCATGGTTCAGTCATTGAAAGATCGGAATCAACCCAGGCAAAAGCAAAGCCATCCTGTTCACGAGGAATAATCAATAATTTGAATATTTCAGATACCAAGAAGAACCGACCAGGAAGTAAATTCATGCATTTTAACACCTGGCCCTCAACCAGATGACCCTGGGCTTCCAGCCAGTTTTTGGGAGGGCACCAGGTGCAAGTGAAGTCATTGTTTTTGAAAGTCAACTCAGATACTCAGGCATTAAAGTCTGAGCACTCCATATCACGGTCAGATTTCAAACTGCTGATCGCCAATAGTTAGGGAGGCGAATAGGGGAATTTTCGGTAATACTCGAGCGTGGCAGTTTAAGATATGAGAGATACCTTGGTCCTAATAGAACAGCCTTGTAAAGTATTTAGCTCTATATGTAGTGACGAGCGCCTAGGATAGACGATCAGATTAGTAAAAAAAAATCGATAGTCTGAAATACTCGAGCGCGTCAGATTAAGATATTGGGGGTTGATTTTAGTGTTTTAAGACTAAATTTAACTAATCTGACGATAAGTGATTGACGCCACCGAGTTATAGGGTTGCGAACTTGTAAAAAAAAACGTTAATCCGGCATTCTCGAGCGCGTTTTTTTTTTTTTTTTTGAAGAATATAATCTAAAACTTACTAAAAATACAAAATCTGCCGGTTTCCGCGTGACCGGAAGTGTGGAGGAGCCATTTCGTCTTCCGAAAAACGCGTTGCGGCATATAAGTCGCGAACGATACATTTTCCAAAAAAAAAGTTTAAATAAACAAAAAAGGTAATTTTATTTTACACAAAAAAGGTCTCTTTACATTTTTGTCCAAAGTTAAAACTTTTTGACTTGAAGCATCATAAAAACTCAAACTCCCGGTTTTCTGGGCATTCTGGGTATTCTGGGCAACGAGAATGACACTGAGGACAGCAATGACGAAACGCTTGATTCAGGTAAATTTTTGTACTTCTATAATATTCTCTCAACAAAATTACTGAATAGAAATAATTGTTACGGATGTTGCAGGCACTCGGCAGGAAAGAATTGTGGATGAGGAGCCACAATATGACAGTTACAGTGAAGAAGAAGAAGAAGATGAATTGTATTGAGCAAAAATGTAAAGATCATACATAACAATACAATTATTATACAATTTTTATATAATTTCATTTTTTTAAACAATAAATAACACAATTCGTACTACATTTCATCTTCATTTACGTTGGTTATAACTATCGCTTTGTCATTCTTAAATTCCCCGTTTTATCAAGGAGAAAGAAAAGAAAAAAAGAAACCAAAAAACCTTTCCGGTCAGATTAAGAGAACCCACCAACATTTTTGTCAGATTAAGAAAATATGCTTTCAGGATACCGAGATAAACCTCCCCTATGAAAATCTGACGCGCTCGAGTATTTCAAAAAAACTTTTTTTTTTGCATTTTCAAAAATTCATTGTAACTTATGGTCACGCCGAAATCGTCAGTTTTTTTAAAGGGATCCTTGGGGCCTACTTAACACCCCTTCCGAAAATCTGACGCTCGGGTAAATTTTTTTTTTTGCATTTTTGACTACTTTATATGCCTACCCCCACCACGCAAACCGGCAGATTAGTATACCGTTGTTATCAGAGGCACTTGGGGCATACGTAGTATGAATATCTGACGCGCTCGAGAATGCCCAAGTAACGGTTTTTTAAAACATTTTTGAAAAACCGTACACGCGAAACCCACCGCTAAAATGGTTTTTACCATACGAGCTTTTCTTTTCGAAATTATTTTATCTTTCGATTGTGATAGGTCTCGACGGCGCCGTTGAATTACGCCATTTAGCTACCTCGCCTCCCTAACTACAATCAACAGGATGAGTATAGGCTTTATGAGTAGGGGCAGTGGAAGGGGCTAAGAGTGTCCAAATATGTATATGAAATGTGGATATCTGAGTCTCTAAAATGTTTTTTCCCACTTCATACAATCCTTATGCGCAGTTTACGGAGGATGCAAAAATCATGGATATTTTAGTTAATGAGGAATCATTATACAGAAGCAGGTACTATTATCCTATTTGGACTATATTCAAACTAGAGTACAGGGAACCTACAAAAAATGTAAACAAACCAAAACAAATTCTGGATATACATGCTCTTTATAAATTAAAGATTTGTACTTTTATTCATCAAGTTAAAAATAACTTCAAAAACTCTGATTTGGTTCTCAACCTCATCAACAATAATCATAACCACTTGACGAGGCAATCAGATGATTTGTCAGTAATAAAAGTGAAAACAAATGTGGGCCAACAATCAATATACTTTAAAGGAATAATGTATTAAAATGAATTTCCAAAATCTTTGAAATCCAATGGTAAAATGAGATTTAAAGTATATGAAAAAATACTTGTTTTCATGAATTGTATAAATAATATGAAAATTAGAAGTATCTAGTTGGTAATTAATTTAGTTTAGTTGAAAATGTGTTTATTGTTTTTTACTCTGTCATAAACTGTATGTTTCTTTGGAAATGAATAAAATGTAAATATACAACGATTTAAGAGTAGTGAGACGGGTCTCACTTGTACTTAAACTATGGAATCTTCTCTGAAGAAAACGCGTGTGCCAACCAATATCACATAATAATAATAATAATAATAATAATAATAATAATAATAATAATAATAATAATAATAATAATAATAATAATAATAATAATAATAATAATAATAATAATAATAATAATAATAATAATAATAATAATAATAATAATAATAATAATAATAATAATAATAATAATAATAATAATAATAATAATAATAATAATAATAATAATAATAATAATAATAATAATAATAATAATAATAATAATAATAATAATAATAATAATAATAATAATAATAATAATAATAATAATATATGTTTATTCGCAAAACAAATATATGCATGTACATTAGAGTGTTCTTGAGTGTGCAAATAAACTGTTCACTTCCACAGAAGCTGATTTAAATAGTCAGCTTGTACGTGGTACTCTATCGTGAGAGTTTGAACATTTCAAAATCTTGGTTAGATATATGTTATATTCTATGTTAAATCTATATTAATTATATTCGAATGAAAAACTAATCGAAAAAATAATATATGCAATGATGAGTGTCTGAATAAAAAATTACGATAATTAGTAAGTAGTAAAAATACAAAATATAAAAGAGCAAAATTACATTATATAAAATAACAAAATTACATTAAGAACCTTAACCTCTAAAATTATACATTTTCCATACATATCACTTACATCTAGCGGAAAATAATATACAGGGTGTCAATTTGAAAACTTCCCACCCTTAATATCTTTCACTTTCAAGGACTATTTGTAGCCCTCGTGGTTCAACCCCCTAGGAGGGGTAGATGTTACCCTTAGAATTTTAAATGGGAAGGGGGGTCAAGTGGCACATCATTTTGATGGGCGTTCAATTCTTGTTCCAATGGTACCCTGACTTATTATTTTGTGATGAGCATTTTCCGAAAAATTGCGTTCTAAACTAACAGAAGTAATTATTAGAACGCCTATACTGAGATGCATTATTGTATTGACTCCCTTTACTAAAAATGGTTAGAAGAGTAGGTGGCACCGCTCCAACCCTTGAAAGACAGGAATAAATTTATTACGCATGGGATTTTTTATTTGGTGGTTATTTGCCTTCTACACAATAAAATTTAATTTGCGAGAAAGACATTTCCAACATAAAATCTACTTACGCTGATCTTATTAGCTGTTCGAAATGTTGTCCAGTTTGCTCTAAACAGTAATACAGTCTGTTTTCGAACTCCCCTCTAACATTACGGAAAACTTCACTAGGAATTGACCGGCATGCTGCTGTAATTCGTCTTTTAAGTTCGTCAATATCAGAAGGTTGTGTTTTATAAACAACGGATTTAAGATGCACCCAAAGAAAGAAATCTAAGGGTGTTAAATCTGGTGATCTCGGAGGCCATTCAACTGCTCCCCTTCTGCCAATCCATCTACCCGGAAATCTCTCGTTTAACCACTGTCGGACGGGAAGAAAATAATGAGGTGGAGCACCGTCCTGCTGGAAATGTAACAGATCCTCCTGCAAAAGTTCATTACCTTCTGCATCAATTTGAGTTTCTAGCTCGTGAGTTATAAGAGGATCGATAGTCTCTTCAAGCATATCAAGGTACAGATTGCCAGTCAAGTTTTCTTCCAGAAATAATGGACCAAGAATGGCATTTCCAAGAATACCAGCCCAAACATTAACTTTTTGTGGGTGTTGTGTATGCCCTTCCCGAAAAATATGTGGGTTTTCGTCACTCCAATAGCGACAATTTTGTCTATTAACATTGCCATTCAGAAAAAATGAACACTCATCGCTGAAACAGATGTTTAACAGAAGATTAGGGATGGTATTGACTCGATGAGACATGATTTCACAAAACTCCATTCTTCTATCATAATCATCCTCGTGGAGCTCTTGAAGAATCTGCATTTTATATGGATGAAATTTATGCATTTTCAATGCTTTTCTTATAGTCTCGCGTGACATTCCCGTCTGTTCTGATACTGATCGTAAGGAGCTCGTGGGCTCTGCAGCAAATCTTCCCAAAACTTCAATTTGAGCTGCTTCATTTAGTACTCTGGGGTTATTTCTTTTTTTATTTGTCACTGAACCAGTTTCGTAAAACTTATTCACCAAATCAAGAACATACCGGTGACTTACATTACAATTTGGATGTCTTTCGTTAAAAAGACATGCCGCCCTTCGTGCGCACTTTCCAACTTCGCCATAAATTACAATCATTTCAATACTGTCTTGAAGAATGTAAACCATTTTTACACTTTTATACACTTATTAAAGTAATTCCTGAACAGCCCAACAGGTACAACGGTATTCACAATACTACCACATAGTTCAAATTTGCTAACCAATTTTTTGCCGGAAAACAGAAACTTTTTACAGCAGAAGTAGCAAAAAAGGAAGGCTATCTGTACAATTTCTGCGATGACACTTAAAAATTCAGCATTTAATAAACACAACTTTACTACCATCTACGTTTTACTATTAGACTACTTTTTATGTAAAGTGTTTGGAGCTAATGGCTAATGTTACCCCTAATAAAGGGTTGGAACGGTACCACCTAATATTCTAACCAGTTCTGGCCAAACCATGCATCTCAGTATAGGCGTTCTAATAATTACTTCTGTTAGTTTAGAACGCAATTTTTCGGAAAATGCTCATCAAAAAATACTAAGTCAGGGTACCATTGGAACAAGAATTGAACGCCCATCAAAATGATGTGCCACTTGACCCCCCTTCCCATTTAAAATTCTAAGGATAACATCTACCCCTCCTAGGGGGTTGAACCACGAGGTCTACAAATAGTCCTTGAAAGTGTCCCCCTTGACAATAAAATTGACCTGTTTTTTCGATTACTCATATTGTTCACTGGAAGGAAGATATTAAGGGTGGGAAGTTTTCAAATTGACACCCTGTATAATTCCGGTAGGTAATTCTCGCATATAGGGTGGGTAATTTCCACATATCGGGTGGGTAAATTTCACATTATGTGTAGTTAAATATCATATTTTTGGTAGTAAATATCACGTTTCTCGTAGGTAAATATCACATTTTCGGTTGGTAGATACCACATTTCGGGAAAGTAAATATCGTATGTCAGTTATAAGTGTCAGAAACTTGTTTTTGAAGTATTTGCAATTAACATATTTATATCGATTGTATTTCCATATTCAACATTAAATTGGAATTAAAATGTTAAATATGTATTAATCATATTGTGATACACCTTACGGTCTTCTGACAACAGCCATTTTTTAACAGCTTTTTTATATTGGTGAAAATTCATTGGATTTTTTAAGTATTTGGGAAGATAGTTATATAGTTTTGAACTTATGTACTGGCAGCTGTGTTGACCTATAGCTTTGTCACATTTATTCATGGTCATTTTGAAATCTTTGTTCCTGGTATCATATCCGTGGTTGATTGGCTGTATTGGTATCTTTCCTTTGTGTATATTCATCAAAATTTTATAAGCGGATAGCTGTCTTGTATCATATATTTGACTATTTTCATAAAGTGCATCACTGGGGTATCTTATATCTTTGTTGGAAATTATTCTCAAAATCCATTTTTGGACAACATGTACTTTATCTAAGTGACTGTCTGTAACCCCGCCCCAGCCTAAAATACCATATGCCAACAAGCTTTGCACTAATGCATAGTAGACAATTTTCAGGTGGTGAATGTCCAAATAGTCTCTTAAGATTTTAAATTTGGTTAGTAACCCTCTGACTTTATTCACTAAGCTATTTATATGGATATCCCATCAAGAAATATTATGATTTTGATATATTTTTATACATAATAACTAATAATTTTCTGAAGTTGTCTTGAGATAATGTTAAACAGAAATGAATGCCCGTCAGATAAAAGGAAAAATAGGTGTAAATTCAAATACTTATTATTTAAAAAATGCGTTCGTTTAAAGGATGTCCCAGGAAGAATGAATTTGTTTTATCTGCAATTCCTACAGAAATCTTGATAAATGGGCGGACGTCAAAATACATAAAACATGTCGGCAGTTGTACACACTCAGAGGTTCAAGTTCTAAGGAGTTCAAGGTTCAAGTATGGCAATGAAACATTCCATAACACTGACCATTGTATTGGTTCATATTCTCCAATGATATCCAATTTCAGGAACAGTTATAAAAGCTTCGATTTTTCTCATTGCTGTTTCATCTGTGGACAAAAAATCTGCACAAGGAAAAAAAAGCGTCTAAAGCGTCAACCGTGACTATACGGAAAGTGGTAACTACTTGGTTGGATGGAGTTTCGAAAGCAGTTATGACGAGAATAGCCAATGTAGATTCAGTAGCGGTTTTTGCAAATTATCACCGGGGCTGTCACGCCAATTTTATAGTAAACTATAGCAGGAGAGAACAACCACGAACTGGTGGAGTCGGTCGTCTTTCAGGAAGCAAATATATTCCTTCCTCTTCTTTTTTATGGTAGATATTCCTACTCGCATTTTCAGGAGGTTTTCCCCCGTTTTTAGAGATCAAAAAGACGGAGTTACTCGAAACCTAACCTAACCTATTCTATTCAGTATTCTTGGACTATTTTGTAGATAATTGTATCGCCTCTTATTCCATCGAAGCCGTTTTCCGATAGCCCTTTTCTACCAAATCCAAAGAATTTTTTTTTACTTAAAAGAATTTTTTTCAGTTCCACCAAGTATTTTTTGGTTAATAATTTTTTTTCTCACTATATATAATGTCAAGGAGTCAAGTGCCGAGTTTTATGCTGCTACAATTCATCGTCCACTTTTGGCTCAAATTTATCTCGGGTTATTAGACTACTGAGAAAAATCAATTTCTTCAGAAAAATTGCCTCAATGAAATAAATATCTATCAAATTTACCCATCCTTGTGAATAAGTATTTTATAATCTACACCTAACTTTGTGAAAATGTTCGATACCGCTTATTCAATTAGATGAATTTGCGGAACGGATTGGAAAAGGTCAAAAGAAGGTGAATTTTCGGTCAATTTCATCCACTCCTTATTTACATAAACACGATTTGCATCCTCCAAATCACCTGTATCGGATGATTCAAAGCATCCAGTTTCCTGATTCTGTCGAAAATTCACCCTTGCAAAATCCCGTTAACGCCAGACCTACGTCATGAGGGCTAAAATTTTCAGCACGCAAGTAGGTCGATAACAGTAAAGGGACAAAAATTTGTTGCACAGAAACATAATAGTATGAAGCGTAATTTTTATATTCATTCTACGGATGCTATAAATGTATAAATATATACTGATTTATATACTTATTAAATCATGACATGAAACACTATATAAATAAAACCCCACGCGCAATCTATAATTTTGGTGGGTTGCTTTGTTTATTTTACACCAACGTTGCATGTAACCTCACCCTAATAAACCCTAATAAACGTTATTATTACATTATCATTATTATTAGACAGCAGGTCATACATTACCTTTTAAGTGTAATAAAAATTTATTGCGGTACTGATTATCTTTGTATCTGAAGAGACCACCGGACAAACGCAGAAAATGTAAGAAGACGCAGTGAGTAGAAAAATCAATAACTAAGTGCAGTGACTTTTAGGAATTGAGTACCGAAAGTCCTGCACAAAGTTTTGGAAGTGTCCAAACCTCGAAAGTACTCCTGTTATCTTCAGCCAGAAATGCGAAAATAAATTTTACTGTTGACAACTAAATGCGTGTGCCACCTCATCCGGCTGACTACGGTCCGCGCACAGCATCGTCGCAATCCAGCAACTCCGGAACTCTTCTTACTGGATCAGGCAGGAACAGCACGGATTCTTTTTTAATAGTGTTGGTGTTCACGAAGCTACACCCTGGCCAGAAATACTTTCGAAGACATCGTAAGTTTATCGCGAATTAACATGGCTAAAATACTGAAAAGCTCGGGTGAGCCATCCGAGTACCACTAACCAGCAGAACACTGTCCGGACTCTCTCGTGACACCCGGACGACTGTAGATTTGAATCATCTGTCGTCTTTAAATAAAAAGGCTGGCATTTGCTCCTGCTAATGCCAGAGCAAAGCCGCTGGTGAGTGCTGGTGGGCGGAGCCTATTGGGCCTCCGCGCCCAGATATACTCTCGAGTATAACATTTTTATTTTTGTATTTCTGGCCGAGGATCACACTGTGCTGAGTATATCTGAAAGCGGAGCTCAAATAGGCTCCGCCCACCAGCAGCTTTGCTTCGGCATTGGCCGGACTAAGTGCATGCTTCTTCTATTCAATAAGCTCAAGTTGGCTGAATGAATTTTGTAAATAATAGTTTTTCTGGCCAGGGCTGGGAAAACTTCAGCCTGGTGGATCAAGATGGAACCTCGTTGGTAACACAAATCCAATTAAGAAATAATTCGTATGAACACCTACGCATCGAACTGTTTCTGATCGTTCCAGTAAAAAAGAGTTCCGAAGTTACTGGATATTGACAAAATGGTTAAGGGTTTCGCGGCTGAAGTGTTCAGTGTCACAATTTTCACTCGGGTTTGAACTGGATATTTGTGACGAGGCTGTACTTGGGGATGCGTGGCGAAACATCCTTCAATTTCCGTTATCCGACTACACGCATTTGTTGTCACTCCGACCAGATAGACTCAAATGCAAAACCAGGGAAAATCCAATAGGCCACGCCCATCATATGAAACTAGAGGCATTTTGCCAAAATATCGCCAGGCAACAGAAACAAAGAGAAGAAAAACAAAGGAGAGAAGAGAAAAAAATTAATGAACAGGAAGAACAAGACAGACAGTCAATACTACGGGAAAAACTCAATCCAAAAACATAGATACTCGTGTACGATGCTGAAAGAACATGAAAGAAACTGCAGTTTTGATCAAACAGACAAATCGGCTCAGCGAAGTAGACCACAAGATACTTCAGGGGGACGTCTTGCCGCCACTCAAGGGTCTCACAACTAGCATGAGAAGCGATTGAAATCCATAAACAACCGTATAATTTCAATGGGAAATTGGAAACCCTGCAACTGAATTAAAAAACGCGAGTAAAGTCCCATTGAATATCTTTATCCACTAGCCAATAGGATGTGAGCAGGTCCCATAACCACGCCCCAAACTCTACCGGCCGTGTATAAATATAGCCTTAGACCAACTACAGCTATAGGAAATAATTCCAAAGAACGACGAAACCCGAAACGAAACCCGAAAAAATAATAGTCATACCTGGAAGAACGTTTCTCCGACCTGGTCATTCGCTATATAGATTTATCTCTCTGAAAATTGGAAAACTGCAAATCAAATTTCCACAGTCAAGAACGTTGCATTTCGAGTATGTATTCATCAATGTTTCAAAAGAAATAGCTAATCAATTTTTTGCCAACAATGCAGGTAAATTAGTTTTCAATTTGAATGGATGAATTCTCGTCGGAATGTGATAAAAGCGGACAGATATGTTTGTGTGCACAAACATCTATTCAATATTCATGCATTTTATGTGTGGAAATTTGCATGAGATAAAAATGTGTTCATTTCGTTTTGGTATATATAAAACAATGCATCAGAATAATAGTGCATTCATACATGCGTACATATAATCACGCAAAAATCCTCCTTATTCAGAGATCCAGAGCAATATTTCTGATAGAGTTTGGTTTATCAGCTCTCAAGGCAAACAAAGAAAGAATGGGATGCCTGAAACGTTTCTTAATAAAATTTCTAGAAGAATACAATATATTAAGGGTGTAATCATGGTTTTTGTTGACACAATGACAGAGATACGCATTCGTATTGTGGCAGTGTGTTGAAAATATGTGTCTATTAGAAAATAACAAAGAGCATTTTGCTGGATAAAGCATAATAGCACTTCACAAGTCTACTAGGCGGTCCAAATTACAGACCACTGAACCGCTTCAAATAAATCCAGTGGAAAATAAAGTGCTCTATTTATATGTAGCGGCTGGAAGACCTGTCAGCCGTCCATCACGTGATGCGTAAAAGCGGCTGCAGCCGCTGCATGAGCGGCTGCATCCGCTGATAAGTGGCTGCAGCCGCTGCAAGCTGTTAGACGCTCCTATTTGACAGCTCAACCACTAACCAGTGGGCTCAATTTTCTAGTTCGTATTGTTGTAAAGTTGTTTTCCATATTTCAGAAGATTAATATTGCGGAGAATACTTCATAATTAGATAAGAAATAATAAAAAAACAACAGAAATATACATTAGATAGATAGATAGATAGAATTTTATTTCCCAAAAATACATCTTTACAATATTTCTGTAGGTAGCAAATACCCATACAGTTAGCTATAATCAATAATTAATTACCTTATATCTATTATACCGGGTGGCTACGAAAGTATTGCCTACGGAATATCTCAGTTATTGTATGAAGTAGGTTTGTGAAATTTGGAGCGTCGATATAATGACATAAGAGCTAGAATTTGAGCATATTGACATGTCGAAGTTAACTTCCGGTCTGACCGGAAGTAACATCAACTTTCTTATTTTAAATGGAAACTCTGTTTTTTTCATGATATTTTATTTTCACGAATGAAAATAAAATATCACAGTAGTAGCAACTGTTATTAAGTGACGTATGGTTTCCATAGCCAACTTTTCAATTTTTGGCTTTCATTTTGTTTCCACGGCCTACTCGGTGAATTTCAATAATAATTTTTTTCTGATCTAGTTTCTGGTTAGATACCAACTTGTGATATGTCATTAAAAAGGGAATTGGATGCTGAATAAAGCGAAAAGAAAAAAATAGGGTTTCCATTTAAAATAAGAAAGTTGATGTTACTTCCGGTCAGACCGGAAGTTAACTTCGACATGTCAATATGCTCAAATTCTAGCTCTTATGTTATTATATCGACGCTCCAAATTTCACAAACCTACTTCATACAAAAACTGAGAAATTCCGTAGGCAACACTTCCGTAGCCACCCGGTATACATCTATGTATTTCAGTCGCATAGAGCTTAGGCAAAATGGCTATAACCAATTCACATAATGTAAATGATTACATCAATTGATTAAATATATATATATATATATATATATATATATATATATATATATATATGTATTACAATACAATGCATTTGTCATCGGTATGAGGCAGTGTGAAACTATTATAGATCAAGCAATTGAAACGTTGTGAAAAAATTTGAAAGAGATAGAAATCTTTCAACCATTAAGATGATGGACGTCCGAAATATAAGTAATCATATTATAGATCAGTATTGAAAAATTCATTCAAATTATAGAAAACATGTTGGTGTAATAATTTTTTTAATTCGGCTTTGAATTTCGTCATGGAGAGAGCTTTCAAAACTTGAGGAAGCTGATTATATATGTTAATCCCTGAAAACAGAGGTCCCCTACGAGTTCTGTTGAGTCGGTAATTTGGTAGGATTATAGATTGGTTTCTCGTTGGATAGGAGTATATATCTGTAGGGCGCAACAGGGAACCTCTATTTTTGTGGATGAGTAGTGAAAGTTTGTAAATATATAAGGTGGTTAATGTGAATATTTTATGTTCTGCGAAATAATCCCTGCATGAATCCCTGTAACTCAGATTGAAAACTGTTCGCATCGCACGTTTTTGTATAACAAAAGTAGATTAGGATTCAACAGACGTACCCCAAAATTCTATACCAAATTGCAGAAGGCTACGGAAATAGGCATAGTATAAACGGTTTTAGCGACTTCATTACTTGTGTTCATTCTGACAGTTCGAATGGCGAATATAGCTTTGCTCAATCTCGTGTTCAATTGTTTTATGTGCTCGACCAGTTTAAGTTACTATCAATGGTGAGTCCTAAGAATTTGGTGGAGTGTGATGGATTTATTGTATCATTGTCCAAAATTATCTGAAAATTATCAATATTTCTATAGGGATTGAATAAAATATTATGAGTTTTACTTAGGTTGAGAGATAGTTTATTCGCCACGAACCAGTCCATTCATAGTCCTTTGTGAGAGACCAAGTAATGTCTGTATCTCTGAGTCATTGATAATAATGCTGGTGTCATCGGCAAAAAGGGTGAAGGTCACATCAGGAAAGTTGCACACTATATCATTCACATATATGAGAAATAGGGTGGGCCCAAGAATAGACCCTTGTGGGACACCTGCCTTTACATCTGCCATTTCCGAATATGAGTCGGTTATGAATATTGCGAGTGGCTACGTCCTTGATATCACACTACAGTAACGTTCTTCTGCCGATCTTGTGTGTGTAATGTTCAAAAACCTGAGGCAACATCGGTAAAAAGGTTAATAAATTATCTCATGTAAGTACTTATATCTACATATCATCACTTTTGCATTCGTTTCTGTCATGGATTTTCCTATGTATATACACGGTTACTATGTAGCCAATCATAGTATAACATCTTGTGAGAACCTTACAGGGTTGACAGCTTTTTTTTGTTGAAAATAACGCAACATTATCATCTGCTTGTTAGTATCTTTCCAAGGGTAATACCTTGGAAAAACAAACGAACCATCGTTCCAATAGCTCGTGGTTTTTGAAAGCTTAACAGCATTTCTTGGGAAAGTAAATAATGAGTAACATCATTATTTGATCATATAGTCTTATTCTGAGGGTAAAATTTCAAAATAACAAAGGTCTTTTTCGACAAAATTTCACACGGCACTTATCAAGCTATGCGGCCACAACTGCGGAAAATGCTTCCAAGAACTTTTTAGAATTTGCCGTTTTGAAATAATACATTATATTCCAAACTTGATTACTTGTATTTCGGACGTCCATCATCTTAATGGTTGAAAGATTTCTATCTCTTTCAAATTTTTTCACAACGTTTCAATTGCTTGAATCCGCAATCGTCTTCTGGTGGTTAGTGACAAAATCAGATGCTACGCGACCTATTATAGGTCTATAATTAAAGTGTAATTACGCGCGGTCTTGTGGCGCGCGTGGTTTCGCGCTTTTTCTCCCTCCAAAACGGTCCATGAGCGGTTTCCATACGTTTTTTAATTTCCACGCTTGGTTGACTGAAGGCACCATTGGCTTCTATGTAGGTGGTTTCCATAACTTTCCGTTTGAACCAATGTTCCTCTCTATGAAGAACACTAGCTTCGTCCCAGAGAATTCGGCGGTGTTTTGTCCAGGCGTGGTCAGCAATTCCCGATTTTGATGTTTCCTCTAGTTGAGTCCACTTTTTGTGTTCGGCTATTATTACTGATAATGGCCTCTTGGTCTCTCCGATATAGGAATCTCCACATTCACATGGGACTTTGTAAATACAGTTTTTACTGGATTCTGTTGTGTTCTCTGGTTTCGTCTTGGTGAGGAAGCTTCGTAAGGTACTGCCGGATTGAAAGCAACTCTTGATGTTGTATTTATTTCCGATCCTTCTGATCTTCTCGGAGATACCCCTGATATAGGGAAGAATGAGAACGGGGTTTTGTGGCCTTTCTTCGGTTGTCTTGGTCTTTTCGAGTTGTTTCCGAACTTCTCCTATGAGCTTTTCGGAGTATCCGTTTCGGCGTAGGTCCTTTTTGATGTGGTTAATTTCAGCCTCCAATGACTCCTGGTGGTTGCAAATAGACATTGCTCTCCACCAACGTTCTTACGATTCCCTTCTTTGTGGAGTTTGGGTGATTACAGCCGTAGTTGAGGTACTGTCATGTATCTGTCTTCTTCCTGTAAACATAGGTGAGGATTCCAGTGTCTGTTCTTTCAGCTTTCACATCGAGAAACGATAGGGTACTGTTGGTTTCCTTTTCCAAGGTTCCAAATGATGTCGTCTACGTATCTTAGCCATAGTTTTGGTTTGTATTTTGCCTCTCTGATAGCCAATTCCTCGAACCACTCCATGTATATGTTGGCGATTACTGGAGAGAGAGAAGATCCCATCAGCAGTCCATCAACTTGGAAGAAGAAACGGCTCTTTTCTTGAAAGTATGAGTTGTGTAGGCAGCACTGCAGTAGTTCCAATATCGCTTGTACGTGAAGGTCAGTCCTTTCATGAAGCTGGATGTCTTCTTCCAGTTTCCTCTTGATGATGTTAAGGGATTCTTCTATGGGGACATTGGTGTAAAGACTCTCCACGTCAAAGCTGATGAAACGATCTTCAGGCCCTAGTTCAACATCTTTGATAATGTCCACGAAGTGTTTAGAATTCTTGCCGAACGAACTGCTAGTACCCTGTAAGGGTTGTAGTATCGGTAGGAGGTATTTCGTCAGGTTATAGGTCGGTGAGTTACGGGAGCTGGTGATTGGTCTTAATGACATGTCGGGTTTGTGAATTTTCGGAAGACCGTAGAGATGAGGAGGTTTACTGTAATGTGGCGTCAAATGTGTCCGTTCTTCGTCTGGAATAAAGGTTTTGTACTTTGACAGAGTACTGTAGATTTTCCTTTCTATCGAAGATGTTGGATCCTTCTGTAAGAGTTTGTAGTTTCCTGTTTCGAGTACTGCTTCTAACTTGTCATCATACGTCTGGGTGTCCATGATGACTGTGGCATTTCCTTTGTCTACAGGGAGAATTTTAATGGTGGAGTCCATTTGCAGGGTTTTAAAGGCCTTCTGTTCTCCAGTGTTGATGTTTTTTCGAGGGATTCGCTCCTTCTCCAAAATCTCTTTCACTTTCCATCTAAATTCTTCTGCCTGGACAGGGTTCATTCTGTTGCTTGTTGACTCTACCGAGCTCACGATGTCCAGGATAGGTATCGTTTTTGGTGCAACTGTGAAGTTCAATCCTTTTTCTAGCAGGGTCTCCTCTACTTGAGTCAGGGGTTTTGATGAGATGTTGATTATGGTACTTTTAATTTCTTCGTCGTTGGTCAGTGGTGGCCGTGTTTCTCTTGCCAGTCGGTTCCATTTCTTCTGATGTCTCTTCTCCTGGTTTTGGCGAAATCTCGTACAGTTGTTGTTAATTTTCGCAAATATAGGTTGGTTGTCTTCCTCCAATGTATACTCTCTGATTTCTTGAAATATAGCCGTTGCATCTTGGAGTAACATTTCTTTCTTCCAACGGTGGTGGTTGATTTGCGACCTAATTAGTGCGAGGCTGGCTCGTGTCATGATGCGCTGTGCTCGTTCTCCAGGAATGAGTGACTTGATTCTGAAGCCTTTTGGGATGATGTTGTTGTCTCTGGCTCTTCGTAGGAAATGGATGTGGGTTTCTTCTTTGGTAAGCTTGATCATTGTCTTCTCGAAGATTCTGAATTTGTCGCTGATGCCGGGTCCGTACCGGGTTTCCAACGTTTGTTTATAATAGGTCGCGTAGCATCTGATATTGTCACTAATCACCAGAAGACGATTGCGGATTCAAGCAATTGAAACGTTGTGAAAAAATTTGAAAGAGATAGAAATCTTTCAACCATTAAGATGATGGACATCCGAAATATAAGTAATCAAGTTACTACATCGTCTAAAACATTCAAACAAATATTCCAAACTCACCTGCATCTAGATTGTATAAACGGGATCAACAGTGAAAAATAAGTACGGATTAATCCTTGCACAAAAACTACCGCAGCTCATTAGAATAAGTGGGTAGCCGGTTATTTACAGAAAACCTGATAAAATAATCAGTGAAGTTAGCAGTCCAAGAACATGAAGATGTTGCCAGGCTGCATCTAAATGTGGATTTTTACTGAAAACCTCCGAACCGTAGAAGGGAAAGCAGTAATTCAGTTTCATGAGTAAAATTTGGGAAAAATTGATACCTCGTGATGAATAACTAGTCTCAATGGACGATATTTGTTATCGGAAATTTGGGATGAATCTTGAAGCAAGTGGATTAGTATTTAACTAGTTAATACCAGATAACTCCAAATTTTACTAACAACGCTGTCGTTGAAAGATATTTTGTGAGAAATATTTGTTTTTTTCAATACTTGATCAGGTCCTGAGTAGGGTTATTGAAACTGTTTCTAGACGATATCGGTTCTTAAAAATAAAACTATTTTGCATGTTTCAAATCCTTGTAATGTATTCTCTGCAGGAATGGTCATGTTCACTTCCTTATTTCGGTCTGAATGCTCCCTTGGCGTTGACATGACTTTTACAAACTTTATTTTTCCAGAAAAAATGTCGTGGCTATCAAATATTGTCTTCATTACATTGAACCAAAGTTTGGGTTCATTCCTACAGA